>OX104060.1:47988675-48347314 GCA_944474145.2 Dicrocoelium dendriticum
GTCGGCTGTAAGTGGTAATCGGAAATGTAAGGTTTGTAGAAACTGGAGTGCACAATAATAAGAGAAGAAACAGAAGCCAACGCAACTTCTAGTGGATTAACAAATTTTTCCTAGGGAATCATACACTTCGGATATCTTTAGATATATTTTGCGGTTTAACAACAGATATCAAAACATTTGCCTAGTTTCTGACATTCGTAGTGACAGCAGACATGTTGCTCGGCAAAAATGCAGATAATTTTAGGGTAAAAGGTAGCTGTAAATGAAAATAAATAAAGGGAATTCCATTTGGATTATCCTCTGAACAAACGAGGCTTTTTGTACTTAACTGTATAAAATAAGTTCTTTTGCAAACAGTGCAGCATCTTTGCTACATTGTAATAAATACCGTAATTTTCCTATCTCCAACTCTGTAAGATTGACATAATATCCATGCCGTACCAGAACACCTGTGAACAGCGATCAGAAGAACGCGTCCTGCAGAGTGCTTCTTTTGAAATTTATCTTGACTTGCTTTTACAAGACGTCTTTCGACGCCCAAGAGAACTTCAGAAAGAAGTGAATAAGGCCAGCCAACAATTGCGTGTGTTTGGCTTGTCTGAATTCTTTTATTCATTGCAAATATCGGATGCTTTAGTAAGACAGCCTGTGGTATACACCTTCCAGGTGTTGCACCCCTGACGGATCACGACCCCACTGCTTTTAATAAGCAATTATGGAGTTAACATAATCGGATACTGTACTGCTTCACCTCTTTACCACCTGAAACTGACAGTCAGCAAAAAGGTAAACAAACAGTATTATTTACCGCGTGGAGATCTCACCTTTGTGTATCAGATCCACAAGTATCTGAACCACAATACCTTATTTATAAGCCATCATTTAAAGTTAACCATGCAGTGCGGTCGTTTGGAACGCAGCCGCAGTGATTTCGGTATTCATGTATTCTAACAGTAAACCTTAATTCCGCATTCAGTCCTCGCCGCTCCTACCTTAGCGGAATTGAATACCCCACTTGATTTTATATTGCACCACTTGCTGAAGTAAATAATCATTGCACTTGCACAAATGTGAAATAAGTCAAACGCTAATAGTTATTATCCTTCTGAAACCTAACTTTCTGGTCTTACTATTCCTACAGAAACTGTAAGGCCTATCGCTATTTCAACCCAGGTAAATCCATTGTTGCAAATTAACTAACTGCCCAGTAAAGCTGCACTTAAGCTACCAGCGCTTATAAAATATCCACAGAAAACTTACTGCCGTGCAACTCCACCAAGTGAAACGAAATACGCATAAGCCGTCAGAGCACTAACGAAAACTGGCAATGTTCAAATTCTAAAAGCCGTGCTCATTAATGGTGACTTCATTTATTTCAGGTAGACGGAGAATGCTTCCAAGAACGCAATCCAGTACGCCCGTCTCCAGCTTACAGAGTTCAGGGAATTCGGGAAGTTTGGCGCTTCAGTTTTTCTGAAAATCTCTGGGGCATACGTGTGGCTGCACACGGAATATGCTATATAAGCATGACAACGATGGCAGAAGCGCTAACTTACCGTCTGCAATCATGCGAAAACAGATCGACAAAGAATGACAAATGTTTCGCCTGCCTTCCCTACACACAGGCTAAAAACCCAAAAGTGTCAATTGGACGTTAGTGTTGTCTACAACGTTATCGCTTAATGGTGTGTCATACTTGCTGGCACATTTACAACCATACGCGACGTGACATCGTACGTGACCAATGCTTGACGAACTCAACGCAGAATAACCAGCCGACGGTGTAAGATTAGTCCATAAACGCTAAACAAGAATACTCATAAAATAGCTACACCCTACCTGTTTAAGAGTCAAATACTTTGCGCTGTCTTTTGTCAACCTTGTGCTTATATTCTTTAATATTCACCCTAACGGGAATTACGAAGCTTTTGCTGTTATACCGGGTATAAACCATCACTCAATTGCACCACCATATTTACTGATCTGTTAATAACGATCACACAGTTTTGTTAACCTCTAGATGCTGTTAGAATACTTAAAACATAGTTTCTGTGCCTATAACGATCATAATTATTTTTGGAACCAGACAAACCTACACATGAAATTTGCACCATAGCCAAACATGTCTGCTTCGTAATATTCAAAAACAGTCTGCTAACTCTAGGTTTCATTAACACTATGAATGCTGATGATAGTTTTTTCCTTTACGAATTAAGACGAAAGTGATCCCCAAATAATGATTTCTTAGTGTATCCATCAAGCATGTGCCAGCAACATTGCAACTGTTTAATATCTATAAGTACCTAACTATAAGAGTGTGTGCAAGAACATTTCTGCATCAATCTATCCTGGGAAAATTGTAAGTGCACTAAATTGAACCGCGGTCGATAGTTTTACACACTCACCATGCATTATTGCTCAATGTAACGTCTGGTTTAAACTAATCGCATTATACAGTGGTGAACCCTAAGAAACCGGAGGATCTTCGTATCATTTAGCTGTGCACTGGATAATGCAAATTGTTTCATTATCCTGCCCGTTGCTGCAGTTTACTAATGTCACCGGTAGCCTCAGGTTTATTCAAGCGCTTTTAAGGAGCAGGTGACAGAATGTACGGGGAATGCTAATGCAAGTGCAGGAACCGGAGATATTTGTAGGAGAGCGCGTCGCAGGTATTCCAGAGTAACAAATGATCGCACTTCTTTTCTTTGCAGCTTAGTTCCGGTTTTGTGAAAATTTGGCATTACACCAAATTTTGAATATCAAGAACAATACTAAAGAAAAGTTATAAAACACGCAGTTTACCTGAATGTTTACATCAACAAATGCGTGAATTTGCTTCTGCCCTAGCATCGAGCTACGCAGCTTGTCTCATTCTTTTGATATATTTTAGGCCTAAGCGGATGTATGCTGCAAACGTTGGTTGGATCGTATAAAAATTAGCACTCCTTCAGCCAGTATAGAATCTAAGAAAACTGAATTTATCTGACGCTCCAGTATTACGAACCGTAGGTTGTAACGGTATTCCAGTTCAAATTATTTCCTTGTTCGTTTTGCCGCAAATGGGTGGCTAATAAATAAGATGGTATTAATTCTCAAAGTTCACTGTTTGATGGAATTTTATTCAGCGCACTGTGCTTATGCTTGTTGAGTTACTGTTGTTCATGTAACAACTAATTTTGGTAAAATGGGTTAGTGGTGTAGCATGATTGAATATTTGGAATGAAAAAGACAACGTGTTAAAAGTTAATTGCATAATTTAGTTACACAATTTAAATCGCTTTCACAGTTATAACTCTGCGATGTGCCTGAAAATGATACAGTGCTACCTCGTAAGCCCGCGTTTGCAAAACATATAGTTGGTTGCTGTACGCAAAATCTACAGCAGCCCCAAGGTTTTCGTCCATTCGATGATTAGAACTCTCGGCAACTATGTTTCCCACACGTGTGTTCAAATAAGTGCTTAAAAAACGCCATAATTGAGTAGATCACTTTTTTTAGAGAAACTAGAACACGATACCCTATTATATTAACAATACCTGCACAAGGTATAGTAAGTTGCTTTCTAATACCTTGTCAATTATCCTTGTGTTGTGCATGCCGAGTCAATCGAAGAAAGCTTACCTAGAAGACTATCCAGCCGATCTGCTTTCCGATTGCATGTGCTTTGTTGAGCGAGGAGGAGAATAGTTAAAATGTACGGATGACACAGTTTCAAGTGGCTTAGTATCCCTTGGCTACGTACAGCACCTTATATTTGGGACCTCATATTCATCACGAAAAGATCGCCCAAGCAAGTGCGGTGGTGGGTTTTTGTACTGACATATTGATGTGCATGGCCAACCAGTCGACCGTGCGCAAACGCCGGCTCAATTTGCGACTAAGACGCAATGACACTTACCCTGTGACCGTTGGTTAACTTCCTCCAATGTCCACATCAGAAAATGACTCCCGCTTGAGCGTATAAGGAGGGTACTTCTACGACGATACATTGGTGTTTCTATCTCAGATAAATGCAGTGTATACAAGCCGGTATTTTCGGCACCCAAACAAGCAATGTACGGATGACTAACAATATATTTTTGTGAGCACTCGGCTCTTTGGCACGGTCGGTTTGCTCACCCAATACAGAGCGAAAAATAAACCCTCTGTGCTTTGTCTAGTGCTCACGAACGAAGAGCTCATGATGGATAGGTCAAAAGGTGGAGACTTGTATCTGTGTGTTTACATAACCATACTTTATGACTAGGTGTGTTACGCGGAATATTCAGTGGCATATAATAATTTGTTTCGAACAACAACCAACCACGACACAGTATCAGGATATTTTGAGGATGCCAGTTGTGGGTTTTCAGACTGGTTGGCGGAGTTTGGAGGCAAGTTTCGTGTTCCGATTAAAGCCGCATCGGTGAACATACCCGTTGATGCTGTACCAGCAGAATCAATCTTTGGAGATTAATCCGAAATCTCATGGCGTTAAGAGATGCAGAATGGTATGTGTACATTGCAAACAATGCCCTGACAGTTGGAGCAACTGGGTAAAGTATCGTAATCACTGTACTTTCCATGTACGTGTGAACGAATTATTACACTAGCAGACACTAGTGGAACAAATTGTTGCTAACAACAAGGTTCTGCGTAGCTAGGTGAAAAACCTATGGAATATATAGCATTGTGTTCCCGCACGCATCACAGCAAATTAGTGTGTTAAAACTGCTAAGGTTGCAGCCAATGTTCAGCAATTCTAATATGCCGGCAAGCCAAAACCATGTGTCACATACCAGCCCCATTATCTCAGGCATCAATTTTTACACGTGTTCCTTTTAGTTCAGCGACAATCACTAGGAATCTGCTATAGTTGATCACTCATAATTCCCCGGTGTTGATAACACTCTTCCGAATCCACTGCAGCTGGCAGCTACGTGAGAAGTGGAGTCATTATAAGAGAGTTTCAACGATTACTGATTGAACAGTAGGTCCCAAACATGTAGAAGCAGGTATAATATCCCACATTTTAAAGTGTGGTAGCCGTGTGCAGCCAGCTAGCTATTGCCCAGTTATGTTCCTCTTGGTGCCCTCATAACTGATGGAGTCGATCATAGCTAACTTCTTAATGAGCCACGTTATAGGTCTAGCTTCATAGCACCGAAGCAACGCGGATTCCGTCAGCGGTGGTCCTGTGCTAACAATCTGATGCTTGTATGTGGTAGTTAAACCGAAATTGTTTATAGTAAGACTGGCGTTGCTGCCATAGAACAGGACTTATTTAAAGCGTTCGACCGACTATATCATGGCTTACTACTCCATAACCTGGCAGCGTACCGATTTGGGAACCCTGTTCTTGTAGGAATCAGAAATTTCCTCCATTAGCGGCGGCTTCAGTTTTGAGTTCGAGGCTCATTTTCTGATCCATAAGATGTGGATTGTAGTGTCCCACAAGGATCAGTGTTGGGGCTGCGCTTATTCATGTTTTTAATTGACGACCTCGTGCCTGTCATTGAGTCGAATTTTCTGCTATTTAGCTGATGGCGTCGAGATATGGCGGGTGACGTAGTCAGAAATTTCACCATCTGGTACGACGTGATTTAAATAGTGCTCTTGAAGGGCCAAAGGCAAATTTACTCTCGTTCAGCGCAGAAGAGTGTAAAAGTGCGAAGGTAGTCACAATCCCCCTGACGAATATAAATTTGGAGGCGACAAGCTGAATACCGCCCCACAAGAACGCAACTTTAGGTTGGTGATACAACACAAACTTGGCTGTTCGGTGCAGTCCTTGAAGGAGTCCAACTTTGCTAACCAGCATGTTGTTCTCTTACGAAGTGTGTTCTGGAGTTTTGACCACTCCGGCTGCTACAACGTGCTCAATGCACTTGTGAGGTCGTCCGTAGAGTACGCGATCCATACCTGGCAACCCTGTTAAAATCAGAACCTTATCTACCGGAGAGCACAAAGCGTGAGTGACTGTTCCCAATGTTATTCCACCTGCAAATTAAAACTAACATTTACAGCTGAAGTCTTTTGTGGGACCTAATTCTAGTGTTCCTGAACATAATTCCCAGAACGCGTTTGTCATCACTTCAACAACACTGAAACGCTCTTCCGACTTTCTCATTCCTGCGATAACGCCACCCATCCAAAAACGACTCGACGATGCATAACAGCCCCTGCATTACTTGATTTCAATTCGTTTCATATATTGACGACAAGACGCAACCAATTTGCTCACCAATCCCGAAGAAACCGGAGCAGAATGAAATAATTGCATGGTAGTGTGGATAATAAGGTAAGTCTCTATATGTTTTTTTAACTTGGTCTAAATTCCTTTTTGATCACAAGTAATTCACATCAACTATCCCTCTGGACTTTTCAAGCATGGATTGCTTATCCGTATTATTCTAACGTTTCACTGTTTTCACTTCCATTTTTGAGTCACAGCGCATTATTTCTGGCCTGTGACAAAGATAAACTCACCTGAGGCATTATAGCTCAACAGGTAATATAAATGCACCTAGATTCTACCAATTACACTTCGCTGAACAAAGCCTGGCCATTAGGCTACTAAATAACACGAAGACAATTCGATAGAAGTTTCCGATCTTCGGCCTCGGTAAATCTAAACTTTACTTAGAACCTTCCTGCATCTGCTTTAATTAACCAAGCGCAAAACAGCTAATTTAAAATGTAAAGAATCTAGTACATTACTATTATTTTGATGGGTACCATTTGATATCGCACAGGTTTAAAATAAAATAACTAATTGAACTTATGTGTTTATATCCTAACGATCGTGATAATCGTCCCGTTTTGGACCACTACTTATATAACAGTTTAAGCGGCATTTTATTTAGTTGTATTGCTCCAGTTTGGTAATATGTAACATAATATCACAATGACAATTAGGTAGTTAAATTATTTGCTTAACTTTAATGAGTGCAAGCATAAATCTCGAAAAGTCGTAAGATTTTCAAATATTATAGTGCACAGAAATGATGTCACTCTGATCTGTCGCTGGATGTTACTCGCCCCGGTAGCTTAATCTATAGAAGAGCATCACAAAAGTTAAGCCGAACATTTGGCTTGGCTCCCCGTAACTACAGAAGAAATTTCCCAATACGTCTACTATGTTTGAGTAATTTGATATGCCTTAGCTCTGCAGATTTAGAATAAGCGCAAATTGATTATACTGCAGGAATGAGTGCGGGACCAGTTCAGTCGTCAAAGTTATGTTATGCGTATTTAGATGAGGCAACAATTTTTCTTGTCGCTAAAGTTTCATCGTCCTTTATAATACTTTTTTTTTCAAGGAGGCACTAGACATTTATAAGGTAATTCTCTGTCTTTCTTGTGTTAATATACATTATAGTGTAATAGTCTAACTTGGGTTGCACCGCTTTTTGGGCAATTCCAGTAGCGTGTATGATGGCAACAATCATGTAGTCATATATTAATGCTTTATATTGGCTACTTTGTGTAAGGTGCGTTTGGAAATGTCTCAGCCTTTCCTGTACCGAATAAATAGTTATCAAACGGAGTACGCGGTTAAGGATATTGTATCAGTTAGTATTTCCAAACATCCTGCCATACAGCATGAGCTTTAGAGCATCTGAAGATTACCTGCTGAGTTTCAATATCGTGCCTATATATATTCATGGGGATGGATCGTCAGGCGGATATTTTATGCTCGAATGTCGATTAGCAGGTGGAAATGAGCAGTCTGATTTGCATTCATCGGCAAATGCTTATAGGTGTCCAAATTCAGTATAGTCAAATATGTATTTCGTGTCTATATTAAAAGAGAATAGGCCTAATACACACCACTAGAGGACCAACCAATAAAAGCTTTTCTATCAAAATAGTTTGACGAGTTCGTATATTTTGTGTTTTGTCCTTTAAGCCTGCTTTGAAGCTTCTAAATAGATGTCATTTGAACACATAAGACTCACCTAGCGCTAACTGTGGTTTAAACGGTACGCAGTATAAGGCTATTCAAATAATCAGAAGGAGGACGAGAACAGCCTTGACACGGTCGGATGGGGCTGCAAGATAATCAGAGAAATTTGGATGATATCTGATGTATACTAATTGTAGGTAATCGTTCGCCAACTGAACATATCATAAAGCAACTTTTTCATAGAAACTGTCTTTAGCTTTCTAGCTTAGGGCAATGATTCACAAAGGAAAAATTGTTTTCAAATTTATTAGCAAACTATACTATGCATTCACGCAACAACCCAGCGATTAAACAGGATTTTACCAAATACATGCAACATTGTATATATGCTAAAGCTGCGGGCAATTATGTCCATCTACACTATGACATCCAAACTCTTACCACATCCGCAAACAATGATCACATCTGAAAAATTAGCCGCATTATGTTTAACAATTTACACAGGAAATCTGATGTAAAAATAAAAATAAATGTTTTAATGGTAATAATGTTAATTAGAATTTGTTGTTATACTTTAGTATACATTCCGTGTAAACATTTATTTCATTTATAATTGTGGCTTCTACAAGTTAAAATACTAAATGATAGAAGATTGGCGCTCACATGTTACAACAAAGAACAAGGACGTCCAAGAACGTCCTGTAAGAGAACTCGAGGTTGATTTCAAAAGAAGCACTCTGCAGGACGCGTTCTTCTGATTGCTGTTTACAGGTGTTCTGGTACTGCATGGCTATTATGTCAATCTTACAGAGTTGGAGATAGGAAAATTACGGTGTTTATTACAGTGTAGCAAAGATGCTGCACTGTTTCAAAAGAATTTATTCTATACAGTTAAGTACAAAAAGCCTCATTTGTTCAGAGGATAATCCAAATGGAATTCCCTTTATTTATTTTCATTTACAGCTACCTTTTACCCTAAAATTATCTGCATTTTTGCCGAGCAACATGTCTGCTGTCACTACGAATGTCAGAAACTAGGCAAATGTTTTGATATCTGTTGTTAAACCGCAAAATATATCTAAAGATATCCGAAGTGTATGATTCCCTAGGAAAAATTTGTTAATCCACTAGAAGTTGCGTTGGCTTCTGTTTCTTCTCTTATTATTGTGCACTCCAGTTTCTACAAACCTTACATTTCCGATTACCACTTACAGCCGACTGCTCACTCCTACTAAGATTACTGTAGCAATAAAACCATTCTTGGTTTTCATCGCGTACCTCTCCGGATTGGCCTATTATCTGCGGATGTCATGATATACGGTTCAGCAAATGACATGCGATCACTGCTTAGGAGAAACGCAATGATTGCGTTGAAAGTCGTACCCCCCTTTGATCAAATGACATAACGTATATCTTGGGGTGTTAATCACATCCAGTTGAAGATGGATGCGAAACCTGTTCCCATTAGACCACCTTGACCCAGTCCATTTGCGAAGCGTCAAGCTGCATCAGCAGCCTAGCAGGACATGTTAGCCAGCAATCTAAACAAGCCGATCGTGGCTCCGATTAAGTATATCCAATGGAATGTTTTGATAAAGGATGGCACTGTCAGAATTTGCAATGATCTGCAAGGTCTAAACAGACAGAGAGTCGTCGAAAGATTTTTGCTATCTTCTTGTGATGAGCTAGCAGTTCGCTTTTCTGGTGCAACAGTTTTCTGAAAACTGGATATAATACGTGCGTTTTTCCACTTTTCTTTTTGGATTACTTTAAACTCATTGCCGCTTTCCTAGTTCCTGGTGGATTACTTTAGTACAAATTATGGATCTTGGCTCAGCATTTGCTGCCTTGCAGCAGTTCATGACTCAAACTCTGACAGGTATTAATGGACAGAATGCCAATATGGCCAACATTGCTTCCTTTGGTCGCTCGCCGGAAGATCATGACGAGCGCTTACATAAAGTCCTATGTCGGCTCAGTGAACGCGGCTTTGCTTGCACATTAAAAACTGCCTATTTAACGCTACTGAGATCTACTATTTAATACACATCATTTCCCGCAGCGGCATTCGGCTCAGTAACAAAAGTAGCCATGATATAGCTGACTCGCCGATACCAACAACTTAACGGAACTGAAGCTTTTTCTGCATATGGGCTCTTACAATTTGCGAAATGTTCGTGATTTTTCTACCATGGCAGATCCACAGCGGAAACTGACCAAAACGTGGTCACCTTTGTTTGGGGAAGGGAACAGAAAAAGTCATTAACGAACTTGAACGACGAACTTCCTCTGCCAGTTTTTTTCATCTTTAACGAATCATGCAGCATTTCTGTGTCAACTAATGCCTCTGATGTCCGCATCAGTGCTGTGCTCTCTCTGCTACAAAACAGCTGAGAGCAAGTTATTGTCTGTGCTTCACGAAAGTTACCAGATTCTGAACGTCACTACTCCACAAGCAAAAAGAAAGCTCTCGCTTTTATGTGGGTTTGCGTGCAATTGAACATTTACCTCTTTGGCCGCCCTTTCATTTTACGAACCGACCACTCCGCTTTCACTACTCTTCTCAAGATATATCTAGAAGCTTTCTCACGATGCGAATCAATCGTTGGTATGCGAGACTTTTCAGTTGTGATTTCCAAATCATTTAACGTCCAGGATAGCAGCATCGAATTGCGGGTGGATTATCCCACTTAGTTGTGGAACAAGAGCTTGGAAAAGCAATCAGAGAAGCGGCAATGGTGTCTATCCTTGGATCTTATTTGTCAGCCCTTACGATTAATGAACTACAAACCGAGAATGCGAGAGAGGAGACGCTGCCGCAAATTCTGGCTTACTTTTAAGGTGGTTGGATGAAAAGTAACAAAAGTTGCTGATTTTCTCCTGTGTTATGCAGTTCGAGAAGAATTATCAATCTTCGATGGTTGTCTAATGCGAGGAACAATATTTGTGGGACCGTAGTCGCAGGTTAGCAATGTATTTTCGTTTACTCATGTGTGTCAGCCGTTATTATCGGAACTAAAATAAAGTCCGACATTGATTTTGGTGTCGACTAATTTTTCACGTATTGGAACGTGTTTAATAAATTTTCAAGTTGCCCAACAGCAGATCAAAGTTCTTTGCATGTCGACGCTTCCATGCCCTTGATTCCATACCTGATGTGGCTATGGGCCAAAATTGCGGTTGATGTTATGGGTGCCCTTGCCATTGTTTCCAGTGAATTGGTAAACGCTACTGTTGCAACTTGCTTTTAAAGCAGATGGCCTCAGGCTTTTATGTGTGACTAAGTGACTTCTTCTGCAGAGCCGCGATGGCTCAGACATCTGTTCAGCCGCTTCGGGTTGCCAGGTGAAGTGTTTACAGTTAACGGTCTCCATTTCTGTTATTACTAATACGAAAATTTTGTACTACGACAATGTAAAGCACTCCCTGCCTGTTCCCTACAGTCATGCAGCTAACAGTATGGTGGAGCGCCTTCACCGATCTCTCAGGGAGAAAATGCAGGTCATCCAACTAGTAAGGGTAGACAAGCGCTGATATCATACAGAACCTGTTAACAAAGAGCCACAGAGAAAACGCTTGTCAACATGACACTAAGAAGACCTTTGTGCACCAACCTAATGCTGCGCACAACGTGTCCTTTTCTGTAAATGACGAATTGCCAAACCTCATAACAAGATATAAAAAATCCTATGCGCCAACCTAAATTCTACGGTAGCCGGAATCATTTGTTTGTAATAAAAATAGAAGTGCCGCTAAGTGTCACCCAATTCTGTCCGCACCATTGAAAATGGCGCATGCGTATGGGCCTGGTACATATCGATTGGAAAATGGCTTAATAGTCAAGCTGTCAGCTTTACAGCGCAACTGAACCGTAATTGCAGTATAGCCAAGATACGTGATAAACTCAAACACGGCCGGCTCTACTGTCCCGTGAACTACGAAGGTCTAGCCGTACACCGAATCCAATGGATCGACCCCAACCCGCATGAAGCTAGTTTTCCGACGGGGAGAGTGGTGTGATTCGATACCCTAGACTTAATCCGATTGGCTGAACTTCGCCCAACATTGATTGATCTATTGGCGGAATTCTTATTGGATGCTTTTTGCATTCTGGGCACTTGTTGGTTCCACATGCTTCTGCTGTTACATCTATATCAGGTACATCAATAAACATAAACAATAGCGTTATTGTAACAATTTACTTCAATAACTGATGTGATAAATCGCATAAACTATGACAACGTTTGTAAGACAGAGGCCTAGATTAACGCGTAAGTGGCAGTTAGCATATATCAACATACCTCAGTCGAAATGCTTAGAGATCGATGGCGGTGACATCTAGGTCAATATAGTTAGAAGACCTAAACAGACCTAAACATTTAAAGACAACTCCATACATATCATTCCGTTGAATTTGTAGACCAAATAATGCACTTAGTAGTAAACTTAATAAAGCACTGTGCAGGTCTTGGAAAATTTTATCCAAGACAAAATGATGAATATTTTTACTTGAGTGCCCGTTTGTCTGAGCAAAAGGTTGTTTATTATGATCAACAACATGGCGCTTGTCATATTGGTTATGCAGTGTGGCATACTTGGAAATTAAAAGTTTCCAATTAAATCGATCGTAAATTTATAATAAATCTAAAAGTATTCAACTGATTTCAGACAGCTGGTTCTCATTGCGTTTTTTGTAACAACACTATTAACTTCAAAATGTAAGTGTTAAATGTCCTTATGATTAACAACTCGAATATTAATGGATGAATTTGCCTTTGAAAATATATAAAGGTATTCAAAATACCCTTCTTTTTGCTTTTGCGAGCTTGTGGCGGACTACCCAGGTATTAACAAGAAAAAGGTCTTCTAGCCAAACGACTGTACATCTCTGATTATTGCACAAAATCGCGATCCGCTCCCAAAATTTACGTCTTTTAATTTTCTTTTTTACATTATAAACAGAACTACATTGTTGTGTTTTTACCTTTCATCCCAGCTGAAATTATTTTGTTTTATTTGTTTGTGTTGATTCTTACACCTTAAATTACTTAACGCACACCTAATTATTCAGCCATTCTTCTCTCAAATATATATATAATCAGAAAATCATGTAGACGTATCCAACAAATACATACAATCAATCGGTAGCGTTTCAACCGACATTCGTGATTGTCAAATACTGCGCGTCTGCAGTAGCAAACAAAGATGGATTTCGTATAAAACGGCCAACTGGAAAAAAGTATAA
The DNA here is from genome assembly GCA_944474145.2 of Dicrocoelium dendriticum. Taxonomy (NCBI): domain Eukaryota; kingdom Metazoa; phylum Platyhelminthes; class Trematoda; order Plagiorchiida; family Dicrocoeliidae; genus Dicrocoelium; species Dicrocoelium dendriticum. The sequence goes on from OX104060.1 coordinate 48,001,812, forward strand.
TATTGATAGCAAATATGCTATTTTTTGTTCATGTGAAATCAATCTGCAGGCTGCCGTTGGATTGTTAATTGCAAATGCAAAAACTTTAACCTAACATTCGACGATACTTTAAAAGTTTTAGTTCAAAGATCTTTTCAGAACAACAATATATTATGTAGCAGGTCCAAACAATTATTCTGGGGTGCCGGTTCTATGTTTGGGAAGAGGTACTATGTAATTCAGAATAAATTAACTTCTTTTTAATGGTTTACTCAATAGAAACTTACATATGAGAAATGAACGGATAGATAAATGTTCTTATGTGATCAAGCATGCATGCGCTGATATATAGAAAAGTGAGTTAACCAAGTTACACAAACTATTATTTAAAAAAACAAAACAAAACTTGCGGTTGCAAACCCTTGATTTGTACGATAGAATGTCAGCAGATGCTCGGCAGATCCTTATCCATTATTCAGCAGCTGTAATAACACAATTCTACTGAGGCAAAAACAGGCTAAAATTGCAAAATATGCAGCTTGTAAATAATTGTTCGGGAAAAGAAGCAATTTAAGTCAAGTCAATTTTGCACTTTTTGCACTATATTCGTGATTACGACGTTTTATACAAGAAGGAAATGACGTTAAGGCAACTTTACTCTCAAATATTTATTGTTGTAATGTGGCATGGGAAAATAATTGTTGAACCTATTATGGATTTTATGATCACCAATAAGCTTGAATGTATGATATGTACATGGGTGTTTATTAAAACATATAGCGTATTTATAATTAGGTATTCGACATTGAAGCAAATTGCTACCGCTGTTATTTCATAACCATTTTGAATGACGGAATACCATTACGTTTATTATACGGCTGTATTTTTTGGTAAGGTAAATTTTGTTTATCTGGCCTACTTGATAATCATTTTAATACAATTGCGGCATTGTCTGTGACCACAGATAGCAGCTTATCCATAAAATTGTTACTTTGAGTAACTTCTCCATTAGACAGCAATTATTGTATCGGATCTTATAAGAGAATTGAGTACCTAGAAATAATAATATTTTTCCGGTATATAACTTTTGCATATTAACTACAGTATTACTACATTAATACCAATCATTTGACATAAGAAAGTCTACTTTATCATTTTTACTATACTTGCAAACCTATATGTAACAAAATATAGGCAGCAAAGTTGGCTGCTTTATTCGTCACTTGAAATATCTTTGGTGTCAACTATGGACCATTGCCGTTTATTTTAAACGTAAATATGAATAAATGAAGCTTTTCAATAATGGTTTGGAGGATACTTGAGGGCATTTCCTCATCCGACTTAGCAGCTCAGAATTCAGATATTGTAAAGGTCAACCCGGAAATATTCAGGTGGCCGTTTAATTTAATTATGCTTCATTTGTGGTGAGGGTTCCCTCGACCATCTTTAGTGAGCCGAACACTTGATCACTGTTACCGTGTAAACTAGCCCGCAACTTATGTCAATAATTCATGTGGGATGGCTTCTGACCATCAAAACATGCAAGGCAATGAACATATCATGGGCATATCCCATTGTTAAGCTAGACAGTGAGGTACGTAAATCTCAGCAGTATAAAATACACAAAGAAGAGTTAAAAGGTCAAACGATCTCACATAATAATCAATAATGCACGCAGCCAAAAGCACAATCAGTAGAGCAGCTTAATGTAATGGAAATAAGCTGATGTGATCTTAAATAGGCCTAATTAACAACGTAAACATGCACTGATCCTTTACAGATTTATGCATAAGTTACCCAAAATCCACTGAAAAAGACCACATAGCTTCTGGTATTAGATCTTTCGGTCGACTGAAGAACTCTAAGTAGGGGGTGAACATAACGCAACAACTTGGATATTTTGACATGAAGACTGCAGAGTTGATTAGGAAAATTTATTCTGTATATTGTTCAGTAGCCATCAATGCATAAGTAGATATATGTACCGCCATTATTTTCCAAGAAACGCATTGCGCTGCACCGTTATCTTTGAAGACATTATTGACCTTTTAGGAGTTCTTGCCGTTTACTAACTTTTAATAACCTCATATGAACATTTATTGCAAAATATGCTTCATAAATGCAAAAGTTGCTCAGTAAATTTCAGGGTTAATTATATTGCACAAGTAATGATGTTGAACCCTGCAACAGTGCATTTAACTTAATCCAAAACGCATTGAATTTCAACAAGACATCTTGCTATAAATTCTGGGAATTTTAGGCAAATTGATCGCGTAAATTTCAGTCCACACAACAAACGATTCCTTTGATTTATATGTTTTTACGTCTGCTAGAAATGTTGCAAAGAAACCTATGCTGTGGCATAAAGGAAAATTCTTTCCGTGTGCTAAATTTGAATTAATGTTTCATTTCTCCAATGTCTGTTGTATCAAAACAAAAATGCAGGCTGTGTGAGTAAACACTTGATTGATATTCATGCCTAAATGTTTGAAGCTAACTTGTCATCTGTTATGGCAAATGTGCCTCACTCCAATAATGCAAATTAGTAAAATGTCGTGTGAAAGAATAAAACACGTTTTTAGGTATATTAGGATTTCACAGTTGCTACTGTACTTACTATTACATATATTTTTAATTTTTCCTGAATTTGCTTCCGATGTATCAAAGTTATTTTGATAACATTTGTCTGGCGTACGTTTTTCTTTGCTTAACGTCGTAAGCACACGGTCTCTTAAAAACTAAACCAAAACTTGGTTTATGACTTTTTAGCTAACAGCAGCTATTTTGTAAGCAAATCTTTAAAAGCAAATTCTGGTATGTTATGTGCGTCCCATTTTCTTAACTTAAGTGCGGTAGCTGTTTTTTTAAATAACTAAAGTCCGTGCATTTTCACTGGTGTACAAATTAAAACGGTGAAGTTAACTATTTCTAAGTAGCCGTTTGGTTCTACTCGGTTTCACTAGATGGAAAGATTTAGAAGCTATTGTTAAAGGAGTATAAATCTGCGTACTATTTCTTAGAGCAAGAAATAAATGCTGATAATAGTTTACAAAGTTGTATTCCTAAGTTGAGTGAAATAGCGATGCTGGTAGAACCTTTATTGCTTTTCCTTAGCTAACTGTTCCACAGCTTTCACAGTAATCTCCAGAAGCAGGGAAGTTGCGCGACCAGTTTTAAGTGCATTACCAGAGGAGAGTAGCTGCTCGGTCAGATGGTTCTCCATACGTACAATCCGTTTTCTTATTGGAAAAAGTGCTGCTTTTATAAAGCAGAGTGGAGCACCTTTCCACGGCATTTCAGAAACGCATTGTAACATGTATCACGAGTTCGCTCCTAAAACTTCTAGTCGAAAGTGAACACCAAATTAGGAATGCCGATGGTTGTAAAGTATTTTATTTTGTATCAAAATGTTGCCCCAAAGTGTTTAATAAACGGTTGTTATAGGCGGCCGGATCCATTGCAATCAGGATAGCAAAACACGAGGTATTCGAGTAGAAGGCGCTTGTTCAAGTGCTCCTTCTACCTTGGGGTTAACAGGATTCCGAACAGCTTTCACTCCACACGCTGACAGCGGCCGGTTAACGGGTGGGTCACCCAACCAATCGAAGAACATGTGCTCCGTCGTGTGCATAACTATGTGTGTGTATGCCAACTTACGTTTGCTGTGGTAACTGCTACCTGAGTACATCGACCAATTTATCGAATAAACCAAACGAATTTCTACCTTGTTCCGTTTCTGGTAAATACCGCCTCACGTAGCTAGCCTATCCTGTTTTATCTTTCCATGTTATAAGTGTAAACGCCTAATGAGATTTATCGAAATGAGCACTTTTCGCAATCTTGTCTTTCAACAATTACATTGGTATTATTTTCGTGGACCTAGACAGTTATCATCCTCAAACAAACTCACAATGTTGAGGCAGAACTCGCAGTAGCTTCATAGAAACCACCGCCACAGATCTCTGTTGGTTCACTTGGCTAGCAAGTGGAGATCTAACCTTGGTTTTCCACTTACTTTTAATACAACTAAATTGTAACGCGGCTCTCCTGAACAATGGACTGCTTATTTACTACAATGTGCATTAGAACGAATAGCCACTGTTTACTGCATTTGTCCTGATCGCCGGATTTCTGAGGGAATTTCATCTCGAATATCTGGTTGGCCAGACGTTAGCAATGATCCAGTTGAAGAGCTGAGTGTGCATGTGCGCGACCTACAAATGAGCTGTATGATCCTTTGAGCTGCACTTAGACTTCCCGTATAAGTTGTGACAAATTTTTCAAGACAGACGTAATTTAACTGTGAGGTAGGGGTTTCAAATTTCCTGGCCCTTCGACCCTTTATAGTCGATCGTCGCATGGCGGACCAACGGAATAATCTTAAACACTGGACTTAGCTTCTATGAAATGGGAATTAGGTGTAGTCTTAAAATGGTTCATTACTGTACATTTAATTAATACAGGTGTTAATTGGTGTTAACAAAAATTGAGCTGTCGAATTTAGGTAAATAAACAAAGTAGATCAAATCTCAATTTGTTGGATGAATTGTTGCTGACATGTAGAGCTGAGCTGTTTGATGTTAACTGATATTAAGGAAAGTTGCAACCTCTAATCAGTTTCCGCATGGAGTTTATGGCCCTAATATTTTGTATATGCGGGATAGGAAAATGTAATTTCACACAGATAAGTTGCAACATATAGCAGAATTACGACGACAGCTCTCTCCTTTTTGACAGGGTAGTGCTTAATTATTTAACACCAAAAATTAGAAAGTGACAATTAGGGAACTTTCCTTCAAAGGAAGAAACTGAAATACTCGCTATGGATCACTATTTTTAAAGGATTTGTGAGGAGGAATATTTTTCATGCAAGTAAATTAGCTCTTGAGTTATGAAAATTCTTTCCGTGTTTCTTCATCTTCGCTGGGGAAATACAACGGCAGCGCTTACGTCAGCTCTTCCAAATGCTAGACATTTTCCAAGGTAAGATATGCTGGGATATTTGTGTCCAAATTTATCTCCTTTAAAGTGCATTTTAATGCCGAAAAGCAAGCAAGATATGCAATGCTAATCGGAAGTGTCCGAAACGATAACTTACATTTGAAACCTCGATATTTTGTTATTGTACTGAATATGGTTGCCGATTTTCCTAGCTTTGCTAGGTCTACTTAATATATTTTGATATTAATATCTAACAAATATCTAAGGCTTGCGAAGCGCTTTCTTGCAGTTATCCGGAATTGCCAGATCAAAGGGGTTATCCATGAAAAAAGTGGACTTCTGTACGAAATGCTAACAAACGGCGCAGTAATTTGGCACTTGCAAGCCTAGTGACTTCCGTGTGGATCAGTAAAGATGTGTGAGCACTTCCCATGTCGTCACACGGAAGCTTGAACATTCTGCTGTTCTGAGACCGCAATATAATAAAATAATTATTTACACTGCCTCGCGGATGACAGTTTTGAGCGTGGGTATCATTTTTCTTACGGCAACAGCCTGTCGACGGAGAATACAATTGCAACTTTACAGGTATTTACAACTGTTCTTATTCTTGTCACAAAACCAGCAACCTATCCTGTCACGGCTTTGACACTGTCAGTGCAAATGTTGATGCAGTTGTCCAATAGTATTGCTGCATAGCAATCTTCACGAAGTAGTACTCATCAGAGGCAAATGTGTTCTTCAGTAGTGGTTCACACCAAGCACGTCTTGTTCCAGGTATTACACAAGCACAATCAGCCACGCAGGTCCTGCCACATCTGCGGGCCTACGCATTTGAACAGCTAAGTCCGTATACATGATGCCTGACGTTAACTTCCTTACCAGTAGTTGCAAGTGCTTTTATTCTTCCAGATACGGTATCAGTTGACAGTTGTGTTAACTAGAGTCGTGTACTGACTTTTCATTTTGTGCACCTAGTCATTTCGACTGCACTTAACTGGATACTTTTTGATGCTATTATGTGATTTTTATGAAGGTAAGACCATAACTATGTAAAATGCATCAGCAGCCTTTTCATTTACAGTCTGAGATGCGTGGAGGAAGTACTTTTGGGTGTAAACTATTTGATATAGCCTGTGCTCAAAGTACTCTTTTTTCTGTCATGACAGCCAACATCCATTGTTTCGAAATGTCACATAATTCTAGCAGGCACCATAGAAATATTTTAAGAATTTTGTTACACAAGATATATTGTGGGCCATAGCCGGACTTTATAAATCCAAAAGAAACATAAACCTCGTCGTATGTACGCCTCTAACCAACTGACACAGCGGCTTTGGTTGCCACATTATTATGATGCATCACACTAGGTAGTACACGAGCATCGTAAATCTTATTGTCTGCATTAGTTGAAACCACGTTAGATGGCCCGAACATTCATACATCTGAATTCGGCGAAACCTTTGTACATGACAAATTCAACAGTGTTCCACTCTTCAGCTGACGGTCCATGTTGGTGTTATATTTCCATTTTCTAAAATGGAAATAAATAATTCAACACAATATCCCAGAACACACGGATTTAGATTCTTTTCCTACGTTGAACTTTAAATGAATTATAAAATAAACAAACCAAAACATCCACCAGTTTGTAACTTTGTTGAGATAATTCGCTCTAATTCTTGAAATCAAATGAACACACTGAGTAAACCGAAACATCCATGCCTTCCTTCTGAGCTTGGGAGGATTTGATTACGTCCATAGGCTTCCCTTTGTCAATTTCAAATGATAACAACTTTCAAAAGAACCGCACGTGTCATATCATAAACTTACTACTTGTTCCCCTCGGGTAACAAAGCCTGGGGTGCGTGAGATTACATGGACGTAGAACAGCCCATTCTGCATCTATCCATGTCGTCACGGTGTGACTACTGCGCCAGGACTGTGCCAGCACAGGCAAACCCACCTGCAGTTCACTGGCTACAGTACACTAGCAGGTCTGATAAACAATGTTGCTAGGCAGACTGAAAAAACAGTTCAAAACGGAGCACTCTCGAGGGAAACTGCCGACAAAAGTCCACCCATCTGCGCAGATCAAAATTGAGTTGTCCCTAGTGAATAGGTAGCCAACTTATCCTGCGCAGTTCCCACTGCATTCGCCCCTGTGTTATCAGTGTGTCTACCAGGCGCTCCTCAAGTCAACAGTCTGCCTCCTTAGTTGCATTCTTGCCAATGTGTAAGTTAACAATGACATCGACAGACAGACAGACGTAGGCCAATGTATACCGTCACATACGCCTGAACATAGTTGCACATGTTTATCACAAACTTATGATATCAAATTATCACATTTAAAACTTTTAAAAGGAATTGTTACGGGAAATCCCGCAGAATACTAAAGCATGATAATAATCAATTCTAAAATAAAGCAATCGTTCAAAAGACTCATCGCGCATCTCCGAACTGTTAGGTTTTTTTAGGTAACTGATCGCCTAGGCTTTAGTCGAGGTCATGAACAACTATACGAAAGTGTTTTCCGGTATGTGCAACAATATCTAGTCTGTAATTCAATGACCCTGATCAGATAGAACACGTGCTGGGAGTCGACATAACACACATCAGCCGGTGATAGATCAGTGGCTGCGATTGATGCAATAAACAATGATTTGTGACGGGTAGAAATGGAATTGCTTGACAATTCCCGTAGGCTGTCTGAACTGTGAAGTACGAGAACAAACGTAGGCAAATAACATTAAATGGAGCTTTTCAAGATTTAAATGACACGCAAGCTTATGCACACTAATAGTGAAATAGGTTTACTCACCCCATGTTTGCGGAAATGACCGGTAAGCGCATGGTTGGGCTCGAGTCGTTTTCTCCTCCTAGTGAAACAGATCGTATAGCATATAAATCAGCTGGGATACTGCGTATCTAGAAGGAAAAGTGTCCGGGCTTCGTAGAGCGAAGAGATACTAGTAGCAATATACAAGAAGGGCAGTCGCACAGACTGTTCTTACCACAGGGGGTATTAGCCTAACGCCCGTTGTGAGAAAATTACTGGCCTCGGTTCTCGTTCGTCGCCTCACGGTGGAACGGGAAACTCAGAATAGTGGAGAGCAGGCAGTTTTCCGCCAAGGACGTGGCTGTAAAGACCATATAATCACTTTGCGACAGGTGCTAGAGCAGCGCAACGCATACCACAGACCGACAATAACTGCGTTCGTCGATTTCATGAGTGCGTTCGATTCAGTCGATCGATCGATTCTGCTCGAAATACTTATGCTGAAAGGTGTTTCCACGAAATAACTGAAGATCCTTCGTGCTCTAAAATCGAACACTACAGGCCGCATCAGTGTCTACAGTGGCCTGTCGGATGGCTTTCCGACGACAAGTGGCGTCCGTCAGGGATGGCAGATTTCCCCGTTTTTGTTCAATTTCGTCGTGAATTTTATCATAGATTGTTCTCTTGCGGAAGTTTACTATGCTGGCGGTGAAGTGCTGCCTGGTAGACTACTAGTTACGTTTGATTATACGGACGATATTATCTTCCTTTAGGTGATGTTGCGTTGACATAATCAACCCTGCGTAGCTTGTATAGAGTGGTCCCATTACTTGGTATGCACTTTGCACCTTCAAAGTGCAAAGCGCTGCTGCACGACCACTAGAAACTTGATGACCCTTTAACGCTTGCTAACGAGAAACTCGAGGTGGCTGAACATTTCACTTATCTTAGCAGCTGCATCAGCAACGATGAGTACATAGAAACGGACTTCAGATCACGCATTGCAAAGGCCAGAGCTGCCTTCTTGAACCTGCGGCATATTTATCAAAAGAAGGGAGTTTCCCTCCATCTAAAAGGCGGTGTATACAAGGACACAATGAGGGCCGTCCTGCTCTATGGTAGTGTGAATTGCCCCTTCGGTCTGAAGATCTGAGGCGCATTCAAGTCTTTGATCATCGTTGTCTACGAAGCATTGCTGGTGTCGCATGGTACCAGCGTGACCGCAACGATGATGTGCGCAGGCTAGTACTAGGTAGTGATAATCATGCTAGCGCCTTAGAATAGTAGATAGCACTGAGTAAGTTGCGTTGGCATGGGCACGTGCTAGTATGCCTGGTCACCGCTTACCTAGGAAGGCCTCGTTTAGTCTGCCAGGTGTAGGGTGGCGCAAGACTCAAGGTGAACAGAATTTGACTTGGCTGCGGGAAATGAAGTCACTGGTGACCGAATTAGGTGCCGTTAGTCCACCTCGCCTTCCGGGTTGGAAACCACGTGACTAGCCTTTTACTTGGCTCGAGACTTTACAGGACATGGCTCGCAACCGACACCAGTGGCGCGTCTGCTGCGGTATTTTAATCGGATTGCCTGTTTAAAGTGTGTTTGGTGTTGAGTTATCTGCGAGGAAATGACTGATTATGTGGCGGAGCATTGAAAGCCGCAAGAAAATGTTTGCTGATGCTGCTTAATCTTTGCTTTATATGCAGCTGTTTGCAACAGTATGTTGTCTAAAAGATATGTACGCAGCGTGAACCTAAATGTTTGCTTAGGGCATAAAGATTTTAAGGTAATTCAAATTTTGCCTTCATATTATTCGTCATTTTATAGGTAATCATGGATGTATGGCAGCGAGGCATCCGTTAAAATGGCTGGTGTACTGCAGTTGTTAATGATGATGATGATGATGATGATGATGGTGATGATGATGATGATAATGATGATTATGATGTTGACGATGATGATAATGATGATCATGATGATGACGATGATGATGGTTGATGATGATGATGTTGAGGATGATGATGGTGATGATAATGATGATGACGCTGGGATAGTGCTTCGTCAAGGCTTCTTTAAAAACGGTTAACGTTAAGGCCAGTGGTGGCTAGCTGCAATTTTATTGATTATTCCGAATAACAGTAGGCATAAATGATCTTTTTGACCATCAAATCGACTCTAGTGTGTAACCAGCTTTACCTCGTTGTCTCTCAGATTAGAATTGTGAAGGAGAAAATAGCCCACGGGGTAATAAAAAGACCTCATATACTTGACGATTTACTGGCTTTCGCTACCCAACATCCAAGTTGGTCATGCAAGTGTCCTCGCCTAATTTCACGGAACTTGTTCAGCTTCAGAGAGAAAGTTTCAGTTGACCGAAATGGCAAAAGCAATAAAATATAACCATATCCAAAGCTCCGCATCACTTGACGTAGCAGCATAAGCTGTCAATCCTTCATGAGCCACAATGATGAGCTCTCAAATTGGTATATTGCTCCACTTCTTATTCTTAATATTGACCGACATGCATCCATACACCGGCCATTCATCTAGCCTACTGATGTCTTATCTTGATGCATTTGACTACATCGCGCAAGAGCAACATAGCTTCCGCCGGAACCCAACGTGCACTACCAATCTGCTGTTAGCATGGGCAAGTGGACAGAAACAGTGCATGTTAGCAGGATTTCATCTTGTTACCTCGATTTATCAAAGGCATGCGAGCAGTTGGTAATTCGCACCGTTCTAGCCAACCATCGTGGGTACGACATTGATAATCCCCTTCCATGGTGTATCAGTAACCTCAATTTGCACCCGCGACTGGAAGTGAAATTTGCGCTTTAGTATTTACTGCAATACATGTAGAATGCGGTAAGTCACAAGTTCCATTATTGGAGCTCCGATGTTCCGGAATTTCATCTAGTGATAAAGGCCTGTTCTAATAATACAAAGTCCGTAGAGCATTAATGCTCATTTGCACTGAATATTCATAAGGCTAAGTAGAACAAATATAAACAGCTAACCCAAACTGATTAGAACAGGTGTGAGGTATGTATTTAAAGTTTGAAGAGACTAGCTGATGTAATTACTTCACATCGTTCGCTTAACGTAAACGACATAGAGCCACGGCATTGGCTCATAGCTACAACACTTTGCGCGCAGATTCAACATGACAAAATTCATGACCGGTTAGTCCACAATTGTCTTCACTTCAAAGTGAATAAATGTGGGACACACCATCATCAATGTCGAACGCTTTACAGTAATAAGTTTAGCGAAGATGATCTCCAGCACTGCCCTGGGAAAAAGATTACGGTGTACTAAGCTAGGCTGGTCGGAACAATCTGCGCTAACACTATAGCAATGGCATGTAAAACTTTAAATCAAAGAGAGCTTTTGGTCAATTGGATTCAGCATTTATTCCACAGCTAATTCCTGTTTGTATACGTATGGAACTTGGCTATGAAATTCCAGAATGCCTAGAAAGTTAACAATATCTGGAAAATAAGTACGTCAAAGGACAAAGCCACTTACCTTACGAACAGCGTCTGAATAATTTAGGAATCAATAGAGCACGCTATCGGATTTTTCCCGAGGACCTAAGCAACTTATGTTATCAGGTACTAGAACTCAGTCGTAACAACAGGCTGCGAGCTCATAGACTCAAATAGACAACCGGTTGGATTGTATAAGAAATGTTCTCTCCCTGCTTTTGCGATATATGCATTTTACTACCAGCATCTGTTATTGCACCCTCTGCACTCACAGTTTGTTTAAACTTATTGTCCAGCATGTGTTATTTGCGTTACACTGAGGTACAACACATCTGAATTATACTCACGATCAGAAAACAAAACCGTATCAGTCCACAACCGCTTTCCAAGTAAATCGCACGCGGTGACATTTGAAATTGCAGTAAACAGCTTACGAACGCCGCAGGCGGGCAAGAATTTGCTCGGCAGGTGTACTGCTTACGGTTGCTTATAGTTGGTTTTTCTTTGGAAAACTTAAACTCAACATTTTATAGGACATGATAATACTAAACATTTTCTCCGCACTAATCTACTAAACGTACTCCTCATTCTGGAGCACCGTAGTACACCAGATAATAATACCCCCAATTCTGCAAGACCAGGTGCTTGTAATCTAATCTTTTCGCAGGGAAATATTATAGGCCTGCATACTTGCTGAACTAGGTGGAAAATAATATAGCTCAAGTACTAACATCTAATTTGAAAGGAATTTATAAGGCTGTAACAAAGCTTTTATCCCATGCCTAATCCATTCATACTTGCTGAACTAGGTGGAAAATAATATAGCTCAAGTACTAACATCTAATTTGAAAGGAATTTGTAAGGCTGTAACGAAGCTTTTATCACATGCCTAATCCATTCCTCCACTGGTGATTAAATCATCCCGCCTGGATACTGTTCGGTCTATCTCGATCAGATTTGACCTGTGTGGTTCGTATTGAAGCGAATGGTTTGAAAAATGTTTATCTTCTACCCTACGTTCAGCATATAATGTAAGGGCCGTCATAACAGTAATATTTCATCAAATCAACCACATTGTTACGTGGAGCGAATTACATCCGTTACGCTGTGACTGATATCGTTCCCTTCCTTTTGTTACTGACACCATGAGTTCGAGATCAAACGGTAGCTTGTATTGTGCCTTTAACAATCTATTCGAACTCGTCTGAGACCGCAACAAAAGGAGACAACCAATCTGCGTCTCATGCACAGCACTTTGAAAGACCATGCCTACATTGTTCACTCTGAATCACAGCAAATTCCTTTGCTTCCTCCGACAAAGGGCTTGATTTCGTCTCGACTCACTTCAGATTATAAGCCGGGTTTCCAAGCAGCTTCTCCGAGTGCCTGCTTTCCTCATTCCTCAATGACTGTGCCGAGTTCCCTCAAGCTGCGCGTTTCAGCATATGTTTCATACATTCCCATAGTGTAGTGAGAGCGCGCGCCGTACTGTGCACTGGCTGAGGTTCGTCCATTAGATTTGGATGATATTGGTCTCACCCATTCTAACGAATTTCCCACCTCCCAAATCTGAGTAGTCTGCTTCGTAGGTGTGTTCAGTCTCTGCTCCATGCCGAATCCTATGGTCGCTAGCCATTGCCCACGCAATGATATAGTTGCTGCAAGTTTGGTGGGTATTTGATGACGGCTGATGCACAACGGATGATATCTGATGCATTAAGGATGATAGCTGATGCACTAAGGATGCGAGGGAAAGTGTTTAGTATGTGAACAAGTGTGAAATGCTATCAAGGATCCGGGGTTTACATTTCAGAAACAGGTAGTGCGCAGTGCATTAAGATTAAGCTTGGGTATTATGCAACTGACCAGGGTGTTTTGTGAGCCAGCTTGCTAAAACGGTGCTTTGCCAAAAATTTGTTGTTTATTTCCCTAGCTACATAATTAAAATAAAACGGTCAAATTTAAGATTTTGTTCGCTTGCTAACCGTTTGAAGGTACATCAACCGTGTGTACATAACACTAGGGTCTGCAATACACAGCGCACATTCGTAGTATTTGCTTCTGTGATTGATTAGGACTACATATGCTTAAGTATTTCATCTTTGCCACGGTAGCTTCTAACACGCCATCCCTCAGGTAAAACTCCAACGAAGACAAATTGCCTAGAAAACCCTTAGATTCTTTATGTCAGAACGTGCAAGAATACTCATGGAACCCTAGTTACTGAAGAATAACTTTGGGACTTTCGTCAAAGGAGTGGCCTACGCACTGCGTTTTTACTTATTCCTCTGTGATTTATAATTATGGCTCTGGCATTCTAGGTAGTGTTAAAGATGGGATACGCGCAAAGTCTGAAATCCATGTTGCCCGGATCCAGTCGTTGCTGTAGTCGTCGGATTGCCGATTAATCTGTCTGGACCTTCATACAACGAGCAATATAAGACAATTCATCCTCAGTGTCTATTTCCGCAGATGTGTGTAACCGATCTGCAATTGTAGAATGGTGTAGTCACTAAAAAATTCGAGCTAGCCGTAATGTTACTAGCAGTTTCAGCTATACGATTTGTAAGCTTGCCTGCGGGGCGGGGAATCCTTGGGTTACATAAAGCAGCAATGCAGTATCACACAAAGGTTTTGTGCCTTTGCCAAATAAGTGAATCAGTATAAATCGGCTCGATCAACTTGTGCAGCCGCGCAGTCATTAAAACTTTCAGCTAATTATCTACAAATTCTTAAAGAGTTTTCAAACAAATTTGGTCAATCTTATAACAAACACAATATTGTGACTGACTTGGCAGTTGTTCTGAGAGATTTGCTGGAATTTGCATGACATGAAATGATTGAAAATTGTGACAGCTGGTATTAATGCAATTATTTTAAAGACCACGGTAGACGGCTCATTCACTTGCTGGTATTTATCTCGAAATAGCGATGTCTATGCTAAAATTCCGCATTGTGACTGTCGCGCTTGGGCTTTAGTCCCAGATTAGTTTAGAACTTTTACTTCCGAATATTTGGGACATCCATGCATTATGTTAGCTACATAGAAGGAGTAAAACTCTCGTCACTCTATGGGCTGCCTTGAAAGAACCCATTGAAGCCGAGTGTGAAGATCAATTTTAGGGTATGCAATTATTGCCGCTGATCCCACTTGTGGAGAGTGATATAGCTCTTGCGTCCACAGAGCGAATTAAAGTAAGCAGCACAGTTTTTTTCTTTTATTGAATGTTAAATTAACGTTTCATCTGTTAATCCTTTTTATTTCAATGAACATTAGCTGTCCGTGGTGGATGCAGTAAAAAGAAACATCTCACTGTGTGGCGCACCACCATTCTTCACTTTAGATTTGGATTTTCATCTATGCGCCGACAAGTGGAGGACAGTGATATATATTTGTGTGCTTAGTTTGCTCGTTGCTTAGCTGTTCGTGCTTTGTTTTATTGTTTGGTGCATATATTTAGAAATATATTTGCTTAAAATATAAAGTTAGATAAAATACATATAGCTATTTTTGTTCGCTTGTCCAATTTACAAGTTGCAGGCGTGGTCAATTAAAACTAGTTGCAGGTGTATCATAATGGAATTTGACAAATCGCTGAAACTCCGAGACAAGGTAAAAGTGCAGGACGTCAGTTTTGTGCTTTTGACTTTATGGCTTAATAACCCTACACAGAGGACAAAGCAAAGAGTATTTGTTGGGTAGAAAGGTAAATGGTCTATAACACTACGTCTGAATGAACTTGGGGATATTTTATTCTGTATAACACTTGTTGATTCACATTGTAGGCATATCAATCCCAGTTTTTGTTAGCAAGAACCGTAAGTGATCAAATAGCTGCGATTGGATTTTATTCATTTAAGCTTTACACTTTTGAGGCGAAAACACATCAATATTGCCTCGTAGGCGATGACTTGTACCATTCAATGTTTTTGTAAACCTTTTTCGTGAAACCGAATAAACTGCAAAAGTTAAAACAATTTTCACCTAGACTAAGTTGCGTACTACGAAAACATTGCAGAAACCTATTGTCTGGCTTATAAGGAGCTCCAGTCCTATGTAGCAGAAATTATCTGATTGCAGAGTCTTTGCTAATTTAAATTTGAAATTGCAACTTCAGGAATACAAATCAAACATTGTTCTTGCAAAATACTTTGAGCCAAATGTCAAATCCCTTCATTATTATTTTTCATTTTTTATTCGGGAATTAAGCTTTGTACATTATGGCCGAATTGCATGCAAACAGTGAAGCTTGGTTAAGTCTTTAGTTCGTTTGGTGAATTTCGTTTACCGCTGTTATGAATACTGTGTGGATCTTTGGGCAAGCTTTGCGTTTGCTTGACAACACACAAACACACACGAGGATTGATCTATATGTGAGACACCGGCGCAATTGCCAAATCATGATGGTTTCTTGAGACCAACTTATCTTATTGCGTCTGGAAGCCTTTAGCATAAATGTTGATTAAACTACTGTAGAACTGTGTAATTGCAAAAATGTCTTAATTACTTAAGATAAATATTTAGTAATACATGAATTTGGAGGATTAATATTTCAGTCGTCAATGCTGTCAAAAACAATAAACGAGTGTTTAATCAGAGCAATTGCAGAAGATAAAGAGAAGTAGGGCTCTGCTAACACATATTAATAGCTCATCAATTAACTCAAAATTTGAAAATAAATTAAGGTTACGTCGGCTCACAGAAACTGATTTATCTAGCACATTACTCCAGCTTTATCCCACATAATATTTAAATCATCATGGTTTAATAAAAAATACAACGCAGACCCACACAGTTTCTTTAAAGAACAGACACTTCTGTTATTTTGCTGCCAGTAGCCTTTTCATCAAAGATATTGTTGTTTAACTGACTGTTGAATAAGAATTATTCTAAAATATGTGTGGACAGTAACTATGCTCGTAAAACATTTCCTGTTCAAGTTACCAAAACTTACTTCCGATAAATGGTAAAAGCAACATTACTTTTTATTGCAGATGTGCACTACATCGCACTATTTAGGATGCATGCGTTCTCTTCCAGTTATTTTACAAGAAATGAATCCCAAAACGTTATTATTATTTTGTGCAGATAAGCCACGTTATTAGAAAGCGCTATCCACACCATGTACTTACATTTTGATTGATAGTTACTAACTAGCAAACTTTATTAAAACAATGGAAAGCCTAATGTACAATTGTACGCTTTTCCAATTATCATGAATCAAGGTGATCTTGTCAAGAAAATTATCGCATGTTTCATACTGTTAGATGAATAATAACTTTTAACACCTTAAGAAAGAAATCTCTATTCATAAAAATAAGTTTAAAATATTAGGAAAGAAAATCTTTCGTTATGGCATATGCATTCACCATCACCTAGCTAAGAATTTTCTCATGTTCAATTGCTTCATATTCTTAATGTTGCATGAATGCAATTTATGCACATCGTAAATGCATTGCTAGCTATACTAAGCCGTGTTCAGTTGATTTAAAACGTTTTCTTTGAAGTTTTTAAATTAAAAGCCTTTTTGTCTACCACCACAGCTACATAGGGCTTGGTATTTAATGTAGTTTAAGAATAAGTAAATCTTAATTCAGCAACTTTGTCGCATACTGGTATTGTCCAAGATGTTTCACAAATGTACGCCAAGATGTTTGCTTCATTTACGATTAAGACTACGATATTGGACTTCTTGACTGGTGTGGTTTCCTGAAAGCACAACCAATTTTTACTAACCACCCACGAAAATCTAATCCTAAGCAAATTTTCTCCGCATTTTCTGCAAAATAGCAATTAGAAATAGTTCGTTGAGCTAAAGGCAGTCACGGTTTTGATAAGATATATATCCTAATATTGGTTCTGAATAATCACTGCCGCTTAGGCATGTATGCCTTAATGTAAAATGTTATAAGTACGTGGGTTCCTGATTTTTTCCTATACTAACACATAATCTGTAATATAACGACCAATCATTTTCTCATTTGCTACACTTAGTGCATTAATATATTTATACAATTGTCACGGTTAGTTCTTGGGACAATGATTTTTTGCGAAAACTATAGCTAACTTCCCATGCGCATCGGCATAACAATTATATACTTGCTGACTAGTAATAACTAAATAAGGATGTGTTAAATATGGAAAACCAAATAAAATTTAGTACGTAAGGTTAATGATGTAGAGTTCGGAGGATGAGTGGTTGAAGAAGTTACTACGACTCGGTTGCGTCAGTAAAACACGACACTAAGTTTCTTCAATAGACAATAAGTTAATTAAGATATTCCTTATAAGTTATGCACGAAAATTGCTTTAGCATATTTGCTCGTTCAGAGTTGATTTATAAATATTTTGATGTCAAATGACAGATGAAATACATTGCGAAGCGTTTATCTGTTAAACTTTGAATAAGTTATTTTAAAGCATCTTAATGTGTGACAATTTACTGTAGGTAAATCCATCGACAGCCACATACGCCTGGCAATACAAATACTACTGTAGCTTAAATTATCAATCCTGATTTGATTGTTGAAATAGAGCTATAATGTCTAAATCTCAACAACTACCTTTTAGCTATAAGGGCAATTTTCAATTCAGGTTTGCATAACATCCGCTGACTAAAAAATACAAACTGCGCAATTTATTAATCTTAGTGTTTGTGTTACTAAGTCTTACACGAATATAGTGAATCGTAGATCGACAAATATGCGTCTGTTATTTTAAGTACTGTAAGATCAATCATTCCGTGTTAAGTAATCTGTTGTCCTGGACTATCAATTCGTCGCACGGATACAGTTGTCATAATCTTCTGTCATGCACAACCCTGTTAACTGCAAAAGGTAGTTGTACGAAGAGGATGTTTTCGTGGTGGCGGGTGGTTTGATAAATGCAGGCTATACAAATGTGTCTCCTACATTCAGTCATTTCAATGTGCGCTTATTACAACATTTAGCACAATATTCCACATGCTGTGTATACTAAAATCTCCCTAAGAAACAGTTTAATGTTGATGGTTAATGGACTACATATAGCAGAGGAGCAACTGTGAGTAAATGCTGAATTTTTTAGGTAAATCAAATATTCATATTCCGCTTCCCTAGCGGTGTTTAGCAAATCATATTATGTTAGTGAAATACCTGGGATCCAGTAAAAAGAGCAAATGTATTTCAACAGCAACTTGTTGATACCTGAATTATTAAGTCGAAAAGGGCTGACACTGAATATGGACCCGCAGTCATTTGAACAAATGCGCTGTTGACAGGTTAACAAACGTGGGAATAACCTGCACTTACCCTAGAAACACACCCACGTCTCTTTATCTCTATGGTTGCTTAAAAGCTTATACCTTGCTCTGAGATGATTAATCCTACATCAAATTCAAGACATGGCGCAGGTTTAGAACACGCTATCCACAATAGACTACAATGGCAAGGTCATAAAATGAGGTCAGTGCCATTCTCATAATAATGATAATTTTTGCTCCCTGATTGGTCATTAGATTTATCAGATCTTAGAATTAGCTTGCATTAATTTGTAATAACCACACATGTTCTTTTAAGATACCAAACATTTTTACCGTACATTCATTTGCGCAGATACCATGCTGCATCGTGTATGGTCTAAAGTACGGAACAATTTAAAAGTATTCAGAGGAAATTTACTAACTTTGAACATGTCGTGCTGGTTACAATTCTGCTTTAGTCTTTTCTCAATCAGGAACGCGCAAGCTCTGCACATATTTTTAAATGTGTGACCGATTTATGTTAATTTTACTTCTGTTTTAAAATATAGTTGATATTTTAAGTGAAATGTTGTAATAGTGTTTCGGTCGAGGTGCCTGTAGGTTAATTTTGGATATAGATCTTATTAATTTGGTATCTATTTCTGTTATTTCCAAGTATTTTGGTAGCGTCATGTTTACTTACGTTTAACAAGGTAGTATAAATGTTTAAATTACTATTTAGTATAAATGATCTATAAGCTGCAATTTGATGAAATGCAAACCGGTTTTTAAATGAGATGTGAACGGCGAACCCCGAATCATGTGCGTATATGCTACTTATTTCACCTCAGTTAAAATATTAGGAAGACCAAATATTTTATGCACAATGCTACACTCCTATTGATTTTACTTCATCCAACACAACAGCCCTGAAAACATCTTGTATAATACCTTGCGCGGCCGGCTTGGCCAGCTAATCTCACACAAATACACGTAGTATACACAAAGAGAGAAAAGCTATTTAACACTCTAAATAGTTATTGTGAGCGGCTAAGGTTAGCATTTTTTAAGGTTAGTTTTGACATACACAGCATAGACCATTTACTTAAAGAATAACTAAACAAAGCGCAAAATGACCTTGTTGAATATATCTGGAGGTTTCATTGCGCGTTTCTCTTTCCTTGTTGGGAATTTATAAAAATGACTAATCAATTCCCTTATAATTTCGAGGCTTCATAATCCCGAATGGTACATTTATTTTTATGTCGTAAATACCTGAACTCACCTACTGCACATGTTTTCAAAAAGAGATACTCAGATTCCGTGCCTTCGAGATTTAGATGTTGATTAACCTGTAAAATGGTGTTGCTGTAAGCTGCAGACTATTTCCGTTAGTCCAAACTACCATAATCACGGCGGTGATTCCCGGGCATACATTAGATTGATTGTAATGCATTTTTATTTTGCCACTCAAGTATGTAAATTCCACTGACATTATATACACAGCAAATCAGCAGTACTGGTTTACATGAAGAATTGCACTCAGCTTACTGCAGAAAGCTTGAGTTGAAGCATTGAGTCACTCATCAAGTATGAACAATTGTATAGTACAAGTAAATGTGGTTGCTGTAAAAAAGTCCCGTAGGGTGGTTGAAGTGAAAGCAAACAGAAGTGTAAATCATCATTTTACGCGTCTAGCGGTTTAGATGTCCTGCTTCATTAAAATATTTTAGAATGCGTATTGCACTGTTACTGCAGAGTAATGTGGGGAAATAAAATAAGGAGGATTGACTTAAGAAAAACGGAACGACAACCCTCACTCTTGAGCCCTTTTCTTGGACTGACGTAAGTGCTGAATTCAGTTTTACTATATCCGAACGATATTCCACAGCAGCGTGTAAGTACTTAACCACAAAGGCTGTAAATGAGCATCGTTTGGTTGACGTAGATATCACTGGTTATATAGCGCAATCTAAGTGGATAAGCAAATCATCCAGAAGTCTTTTGCAAACCGTTAGCGTGGGGGAAGTAACAGCGTATGTGGGAAGAGCGTACCAGTGTTGGCACACACAAAGGGAAAAGAAATTCCGGCTATATTCCAACTTTGGCTTGTGTCCCCTGAGCGTGGTATTGCTATTCCGCTTTAGTAGGTGACGACAAGAATGGTTTGGATTCCTCAGGATCATAGAAGTCATTATCAAGTTACCACGAATGCGTCGATATGGTCCAATGTAAACTCCGAGGGTTTTCAGCCTCAATCGGTAACGGAGATGAAACGGGACCTTTACGTTCTTGGTCGCCGTTCTTTGTGGCAGATCAATAGTGGTAACGTCTTGTTTTTGCCATGGCTGACAGGCGTGGATGGCGTACTCAGAATGAGGCCAAATGTAGGCGTTGAGCATCTGAGAAAAGATGAAAGGACCAAAGCTCCGGAATGCCATCTGCAAAAGGTCAAGGTATTGGTTAGCCTTTTTGGAGGCTTTCTCAGCCTGATGGGAACAGCCCTGATTTTCCCGCACTATTACGCCTAGATCGCATTGCGTTCAGGTAAGTTGCAATGTTTGATTCCCCAGTCTGTATACGCAAATGGCTTTATATCGTATGCTCAACACCATGCCCTTTTTAGCGTCGAACTTAAGCAGGTTCTGAATCGGCCATTCGTGGACCTTGTCAAGATCATGCTAAAGTGTTGCATTGTCGCTGGTTATTCTAATAGCTCGCCATATTTTGAGATCATCAGCGAAGAGTAAGGAGTTGGAGGTGACCACTGTCGCACGATCGTTTGTGTAAATCAAGAAAAGTCGTGGACCAATTACGGAGCCCTGGGGCACTCCGCACTTAAGGTCGATCTGGTCAGAGATGCAGCCGCGTACTCTTACCTTCAGATGTCGTTGAAGCAATAAGTTGCCTATCCAACCAAAGATTGGATCACCAATTCCACAGTACTGCAGATTGTGAAGGAGGACACGGTGGTTCAGACAGCCAAGGGCCTTTGGGATGTCCAGAACTACTGCATCAACAAATACGCTGCTGTTGACCGTCTCAGTCCAAATGGATCTAGCAAGTAGCAAGTTTGAAGTACAAGATCGATTCCTGCGAAATCTATGTTATTCTTACGCTATAATATTGCTTCCTTCCAAGTAGTTCATGATCGCTTCGGCAACAATCGCTTCCAGGATTTTGGTGAGCACCGGTGTAGTGTTATCGGGCGAAAGTTGGCCGGATCTGTACGATTTCTCCCCTTATGGATGGGAGTGACGATTCCCTGCTTCCACATTCTTGGCACCCATGTTTACACATCCTAACCTCTACGCCGTTCTGATAACGGTAACTTTGCAATAGATCCAAAGTTTACGTTACTAAATGTTTAGATATCTGAGGCGCGTTGCAAAAATTAAAAACCATTCGACAAAACCAAGACTGCATGTTTGAACAATAATTATTCTTGCGTAAAATACCTCGTAATCAAGCAGGGACAGTATAAACATTTGGAACCTAAATACAAAACAGCGATATAAGCGACCACATTGAGGTATGCTTTCAACACATTTATTTAGGCGTTCACAACTTATAAAAAGCTATCAAAAGCAGCTCTTCTCTCTAGCTTGCTTGTTTATGCGTGGTCTTCAGTGCTTTGTTGCATACACCGTGACACTCACGAGGATAAGGTTTGAAGTAATTTATAATCATTTATGTCCAAAATACTGCAGCTGAAAACGGATCTGTGATTATCATTTAATTACATCGCATAAAGGAAAGCTATGATGTGACGTTCATTAATGTTCAACCTTGCAACTAATGCCTAATTTGGTGGAGATATACACGTTTGTTGGTGCAGTTTAAATATACTCAACCGAGGTTTCCATGAAGCCTTTTTATTTCGTAATGATGCGCTTAGATTAAATACAAAGGTTGTATGGATCATCATTTAGGGTTGGTACGTACAGCTTACATAACTATTCCATCAATAAGAGCTGGTATTGCAAAGGCTATTTCTTCTGCGTACATATCATTTATTGATGCATTATTAGGGTACCAGCATTTTATGATTTTGTCCCATAGTTATCTAGGGATAACTATTGTTATTGGCTTGGTAGAGTATAAATGCTGAAACAAGCCTTGTGCACAGGTTTAAAGAACCACTGGTATAAATAAATGCAACATAGTATCAACTACCATACGACTTAATGATAGCTGGCTTTAGATTTGAAATTCACAATATGCAATATAGATGCAACAGTAAGTAACGCGTAGCTATATAATTTGTTGAAAACGCCCCGACATCTCATAAATGATGTGTTCAATGTCCTAAAAGCTAGCGACCATACTTTGTTGTTAATGTTTATGTTTACTTGTTAGTTGAGCACATTGGTAGAAAATAGCGTGCCACTGCTTATCAATGAATCATGAATGTCAAACAGTGTGAGGTCAACCCGTTTCTGTGCCCAGTCTTTTTACCGCGCTTTCTTTGCTGTGAGGTTAACAAATCATTTTCAAACCAGTAATCGGATAACGTGAACTTAGTTGTTTGTGTACGCGGACAAGAAAAAGGCAAAACTTAAGTGTTTTAAATTTAGTTTGTGTAAAATATAAATTAGATTTAAAATAATAAAGAAGGGTGGATTTGTGAGTAATGTAGGTGTTGGCTGTGTTTCAGGAAATACATTCGTCTTGGGGTAGATTGTGAAGAAAGTTTGCTGCAAATGTTTCGGTCAAAATACCTCCTGACGCATCAGTAACCTGTTGGTGACGAGGCATGCATGGCAGAAGCTAATGAATCACGGGAACTCTGTCGACGTGGTCTTCATCCATTTTGGCAAAGCGTTCGACTAGGTAAAAAATGCGGTCCTTCTTCTAAAGCTGAGTGTGTGAAGTGTTGGTGAATGTCTGCACCAGTAGATCCAGAAGCTCTTCGTTGGACGAAATTGTAGGTTGCAAGTCGATTGCCACCAAACGGTTTGGTATCCTTCGACCAGTGGCGTACCCCAAGACACGCTGCTGTGGACTACATTATTCCAAATTTATATCAACGAGGTACTTTAGCTTCTTCGGTCGCCGTGTGCCCTGTTTTCAGATGATCTGGAAATATTGAGGGTGATAAGCATACTCGATGACTACAACAAGACCTAAACTACCTTTATGTGTGGTCTACAGAATTCCGCCTCCCGGCCAATGCATCCGTCGGTACTCATGAACCTACGGTAGAGTGATGACGGCCGAACCAACAGTCTCGACGCTCAACTGCCAGATCCGACCCCTGTGAATGACCCGGGAGTACTCTCACGTTTCGACTTGAAGTTCGTTGATAACACCAACACATTGTATCTCAATAGAGTGTACATGTTTTGGGCACTCAAACGTAGTTTCTCCACCTGGTCTGTAAAGATTTCAACTCGCCTCTTCTCCTCCAGCAAGATAGAGTACGGTTCGTTTGCCAATTGCCCGACCGCTCGCGGCGAGGCGCAGAAGATTGAACGGGTTCAACACATCGCTATTAGGCTCATCTCATGTTTGACAGGCTTACTTCAAGAGGACGGGTGCGCGAGACTGGGGCTGTTAACCAAGGCATGACGTCGGTTACGTGTCGACATCATCGTGGCCTACCAGACTATACATGTTGGCGACTTCGCCATTCTAAGACCACTGTTCTATTTGTAAATGCCTTGCAACACACGCAAACACAAATACAAGCTTGTGATTCCAGATATGAATCGACTGCCTTATCCTCTGTGCTTGGAACGGCGAATGGTAAATATGTCGCACGGTTTGCAGGAACATATGGGGGAAACGAACTCAGTGCCATTATTCAATTGATCATTGGGTGTGCATTACTCAAATATTATATTCCGTGAACGGGTACACACAAGCTTCTCGTATATTGAAACCTAATCGACTGTAAGCCAAACATGATCATGTGAAAAACGATCAACTTATTGGCAAATCATAGTTTTCTTTTAAAGCTCTTTGACCATATTTCAACGGTTGTACGCATTAGTTTCTATTTACTGTCACAATACAGTTTTCACTATTCAGTAATGTACACCTTTGAGATTTTGTCAACAGAAGTCTTCAGAGTTATAATGCGAACACTGTTTAACCGCAGTCGTTTCGCTTTACCTTTGTATCTGAAGAAATTCCATTGGTGAACTGCAATACCATCACATCTAGGAAACACGCCTCGATATATTTCCAGGAACAACTGCCAGAAGCTATAACACTTCCTTACATTATGTGACGAATCTCAACGCTACTTTTAATAAACTGCTGTGTTTACTTATTGAGTAAAGTAATTAAAAATAGCCAGTAACTTGCGTGAATCAGCTGCTAAAACATATGGATTTACCTGCATATTTATTATGGGGTATGTTGGGAAATTCATCACTTCCTGCTGCATGTTAATGTGTGTTTAAGACAGCATACCGAGCACAGATGATTGGTGGGCGCCACGATAATATGCCTTGTCTAACACTTTTACCATTTATGAATTATATATCACAGTGCACTCTGTATCAAGTGTGGTTTGTTTAAAGCTCTAATGCCTCACCGTTTGGATTCTCTGGTTAAATAAATACCTTGTATTTAGAGCAGTAATACAAGTTCAGTTTTAATTAACTGGTTCAGATCCAAGTTGTTATACACTCGCGCATTTTATTCAAACACCATTCAGATGTACTATATAAACTGCTTATCTACTAAAAAGCACTGTTATACTAAAATATTTATTTTCATAAATGCGTCATAGAAGAAGCCTCAGAATGTAAGTGGGCAGCGTCCTCATGTGCATATCACTCTTCTTTCCTATGTAACCAGAGATAGTTATCTAAATGTTGGGCATCGTCTCATAGAACGTAGCCTGTAGGCTGGCTAATGGATTCATTCTGCTTCGTAGAGTTATGCGAGACGGCATTGCCGACTGGGTTACTAAGCGCAGTAACATCAGCTATGATCGAAACAGTTGTGCTTAGGCATCATATGTTTACGATGCTTTAAGCCACGCAAGTAGAGCACTAAATACTAGTTTAGGTTGACGGGTTACTTGTGTAATTTACCATTCATAATGGCTTAATTGGCATTGCTTTTGACTATCCAGGTTTAAGTTTGCAATATATAACCTGTTTTGATAGCCACTTATATGATTAATCATTTCTCGTGCACGTACAGGTGTAGCATAATAGAAGTGGGATGCAAAAGACGTCAGTCATTATACTGAACACAAGAACAGTGATCTAGATAAGGAAAACCTAGTTTTGCAAGCCTTCTTGCTTTTAAAACTGGTTGCCCATTCGTTTTGCGGTAAGAATTATCGCGTCGTTATTTTTAAACTAGGGTACGAAGTTTGATAATGTCATAATACCGGCGAATGTCTAAACGGTTGTCCTTGCGTTAGTTTACGTGAAGCAGCTAAGGGCAGGGAAAATTCATTGTGTCAAGCTAGTTGTGTATCTACCTCATTGGATCATCTGATATACAAACGATTTTGCGCTTTGGCGCTAATTCAAGACTAAAATGCCTTAATGGTGCGTCGACGATACTTTCTAAATTAAAAAATCCGCATTCTGAAAGCAAGCTTCGTGTATTTAAAATCTTTATAAATCCATCTCATATTTGGTGTGTGAACTAGATATTGATATCGTATATAACTCTCACTTCCGGTCTTGCGCCGTGAGTGTAATTTGGTTGGGTAACCATGAGTAACCCTTGTAAAACGCATATCCTACTTTTTATATATGGTACGTTGCTCGTCCTAAACACAGAGTTATTATGAAAATACTGATTTGCGCATTTTATATACCTTATGTTTCCTCGTAACCATAAATGCTCCTGCTTAAGTTGAGCCAGGTGTTTGGCTTCCTAACGTAGAGACCAAGTGAACGCTTGTTTTTGAATATATCATTTCATATTTTATGTGCTAGATAAAGCATGCTTTTCGATATTTTCAACTATAAGCGGTAGTTGCAAGCCTGTGATGATGTAAATGGCTAGAAAGATAAATTTAATAACTGATTTTTAAGGAATGTTAATGACATAATAATGCGGACCTAAAAGTTTGGTCCTGTTATGAATCCATTGATATAAGGGTGTAGAACATGAACATATTACTCAGTAAACTAGGTGGTTTTTCTACATGAGGTGGAGAAAAAGGTTAATGTTAGCCTACATTGCAATAAAAATATAATTAAATAATGATAATTTTGCTAGTTTTACAATAGATCCAAATATTCTTTGGCAACTACAGGAAACTCGGAAGCACAAATATCATTTTATACTTGACTTGTCCGTTACGATTTGTATAAGCAAGCAACGAGATCACATTCGCATGCTCAATGCAACATTTATGACTAATCAGCATCAACAAAAGTGATAAAACAATATGAGAGTATCTGTGATATTTTAGCTGCTTTGGTGAAACAATTATACTGATCGTTAAAATAGTCTTTCAAACGGTCTTGCCCACTTTTAATCCATTAGTGGTTAAATGTTAAGGACTAAAATAAATGATCAGTATCCTAGCACTAGATCAGGATTACAACGATTCTTTATTCTTAACTACCCAAATAATGATGTGTTTGTTTTCAAATCTTGACACATCTCATGGTAGTCCGGTAAAAAACAGTTGTTTTGCTACCCACACTCAAGTTATAACAATCTACTAGTTAAAATTGTACATAACTAAAACCTTAGTCCTAGTATATATATGTGCAACTGAGCTAATTGCATAATTCGGTTTTTGCTTCTATTGTACTTTCTTAGTTACCCACAGCAATTTGTAACTTTCCAAGCTTCAAGACAAGGACTAGAATGTGCACCTAACAGCAGGTTTTAATGTTTGTTGTATAGTGTTTGAAACACGCTTGGAGGACTTCGTTAACAAATGAATGGCAAAGATCTTCCAACGCTTTTTAACCTACCTATTCGAGCATCAAGTATTCATAGCTTAAAGGTTGTATAGGTAAGGATTGGAATAATTCGGATGAATATCAGGTTGTGTAAGTTTAATGCACCTCATTTTTGTAATGGGTATTAAATCGGGCAAATCAGCTTTGCAAAATTCGCAAAAATAGAACAGAATCGGCGCTACCAGTTTCTAAATAGGATAAAAGATATGCATTTCTCATACATCAAATTGGAGCTAAATGGTAACCAAATTTCAGTCAGTTAATAAATCGTTTTACTTTGTCTAATCTGTAAATATGTAATCTGTAAATATTAGCGATAAACAATGGCGCATATTAACTACGTACATTTAGTTCCCTATCGGAGGACAACGTTGCAGGAAAATATTCGAAAATGACTAAATTCATTGATGTAGTTAACTTTTTGTTGTTTCCTAGTATCCCCATCTTTACGTAAACCAAAATCTTTTGTATTTTTGCAGGATAACACTGCTTATCACCGTGAAGAAACCAATAGAAAAATGACATCGCATTATTAAAGTTAAAAGGATTCGTAGATCAAATGTCGTAAGTTGACGACGTATTATGGATGCACAATTTTCGGGCTTCAATTAAAACAAAAATTCTATGTTATTCATCCTGGCATCTTACCAGCTGCCTAGCAGTAGCTAGTCCGAAAAAGCTTTAGACGCGTTTTGCTTTACTAGGGCTCGTCACTGGTACGCATTCCATCTGTCCGCTACTGGGATCAAAACCATGAACTCTAGAGGCAGACGCCAATTAGCTAGCAGCTTAAATCAATAAGCCAAAGGGACCTTGGCTGGGCTAGATTATATTTAAACTAACTGGCAGCGCATCTAGATTGTTTCTTGTGCAAATATTTATAAAAATACCATGCTTTGTCTTGATAAAAATGAAATACAAAGCACGTTGAAGTGAATGCCTATTTTCAACTGAAACTCATTTGGCTTTAAAAACATTAGGTGTGATTAATCAGTACAAGCTCTATGGTAGTAAAGCGGCATCCATTTAGATAATTTCTATCTATTAATATGCCGTATTTTATAGTTTAGTGTTTGTATTTTCTACGAGATAACATTCATAATTGCTTTAGTGTTTTGACTTTGGCATTGTCAAAATTTGCTGATGAATTTACCACTGGCAGCAATAGAAGACTGAAAGCGTAAGATATAAATAATACGCTAGAAAACTTGGTTTGTTTATTTTCTTTTAATAGTATTGTAATTACTGAGAGATGCAAATCAAGCGCAACACTTACGAATATATCATTATCATGGTTCGACATTGATAATCGCACATCATATCAAGCATCGACAACAATATTATATGTATTCGTTGGGTCCAACTATGAACTTCTGATTTTTGAAGCCCAGGCAAATATTTACTTTGGAGCCTTATCAAAAGAACCCAAGAAATTTAAATTCAAAGGAGAAACTAATGAAAATTTGTAAATAATCCTTCCTTCTGTGGAGATTTAGATTGACAAACTTTTCTGGACCTCTACAGATACCTGCTTGTGGCGAATATATCTCTTAATGTACAAGCAAACAGAAATGTAACAAAAACCGCAAATGCTTTAATCTAAATTGTTTTTATATTTGTCGTTACTCCCATAGTTGCTTAGGCTGCGTGATATGCAAAAGTAACGCGCAAATTTAATTCCCTACATTTTAGACGCGAAACAATTATTGTCTGTTAAAGTTTGAAGGCCACAAACACATATGGAAATTGCAAGATGCAGTTAATCTGTTACAATTCCTTCATGTCATTTTCAATAACTAAGAGCTGTATATGGCTGACAGTATAATAAATCAAAGCAAACAAATAATCTGGTCAGTAACATTTGAGATATTTTATTGAGCGCAAGTAGCTACCTGTAGTAACCGAACAAACAGAGATGTTTGACCAACCCAGAGAGTTTATTGGTCTAGCATGATGAACAAATCGTAGACACCGATAATCCCTTGGTGTTTAGTTTTTAACCAAAAACATTTTACTTGAAAATTAGGAAATTGCCTTTTTTATTAAAATTACAGTTTATTAGATTAGCTACCCATTTTGGTAAACAATTAATTTGGAATAGAACTGTTATTCGGTTTTTCAGTACTGTAGTTCCTAATGCATAATAATAGACATACTGTGCGTATTTCTGCCAGTGTAATATGAAAATCCTAATTAAAAATATTAAAGCCGGCGTTGAATAGTTGCTTGTACAAGCAAAAGAAAACGTTTGTTTGTTTCGCTACCATAAGCAATCATAATTTTGGTAGGCCATTTATTTGATTCTAAGATTGCAGCCAATTTGATAAAATAGGTATTTGTTTAATGTCATGAATTCAGTCGCTACTTTTATAGGACGGGCTTTGAGGTCACGGTGTGCTTATCATGTTTTATCGTTCGAGCTTTGCTGCTAAAAGCTTCGTGAAGCGATTGTGTTTGGATAACATGGAACTCAAAATTTGACATTTGTCATTTTACGTTGCAATCCAAAGGTCTTTAAACTCCCAACAAATACAGTATTATTACTGTGCACTTTTCTTTTACGTGTTTTCGTTAGCTTTGAGTTTTGCTTGGTGAAACGCCATGCGATTGCAGGGTTTGCATAGAACTGAAGTGAACCTCATACTGTCCATCATACTTCTTATCCCAAGAGGCTCGGCATTTCCATGGCCCTAGTAACCCACCAACCGCAAATTTCTCGCTGATTGTCGTACTACGGCGTGCAAGTTTCTTTCCAGAAAGCAGTTTTTAAAGCTGAACCATCCCAGAATCAGTAATATACGGATTCTCCATTTCAGGACTCGCCGGCATTTTTTCCCAGAACTTTCGTTCACTGATTTGGTCCTCAGATGCTGAAAGATTTCGCAAATTATTGATAAAATTGGATCCCGGTCAAACAGACCTTTAGTCCCTTTTGGCTTCTATGCCCTTTTACACTTGGCATCGCAGCTCTCCTCCCGATCCCTGCTGGTTCTACATCACCTTTGGCCAGTAATTTACCGGATGGATTACAACCTTTTTCTTTGTTGTCTAAATCCATACAAACAAACCACATCTGATTAGATCCAGTTAAGTCTATTCATTTGCTTACCGGGCCTCTGCAAAACGCTTCGCATTTTACTTTTCATTGACCTTTTGTGATGGCTAAAATAATCTGTCCTAACTCGTCCAACAGTCTACAACCAGCTGACTCGTAGACACGATGCGGCAAAGTTAGATGCTTATAACCTGTAACCAACTATACTGGTGTAATGCAGTGTAATATATACCGTCGCTAATTTCACGAAAGATGCATTGGGTTTAGTACAAAGCAGTATAACGTGACTGCAAATAGTGAGAGTGTGCTTTTTAATTGTGCCACTTGTTGAAAAAACAGAACTCGATGTAATTAGCCATTGGATGCAAGGATTTTGCCATTTTTTGAAGGTTAGAAAGCATAAACTACCTGCTTTATTTGGTGATCGATCTGGTTCAGAAAGTGGCAGTGATTGTAGCTGGCCTTGAAAACGTATGGGTGCCTGGCCTGCGCAATATGGAGGATTTATTCGACTTCCCAAACTCGTGCATATTGACTACCTTACCGACTCTGCTGAGCGCATCTTCTGTTAATAACGACCTATCAGACGGTGCCTAGGACTCAGTAGCTAACGAGAAAGCGTTACAAGCTAATGCCTCCGTCAAAAGTAAGCGGATGGAAGAATAAGATGGCAATAACCTCACATAAGTTAAAAGCGAATGGGGCCGCAGCGTGTATGGCAAGTTTCCCGAGTACAAAACCACCGAAATAGCGTCCCATTACAGTTCCGCTAGTTTCACATGCTCAGTTTAGCGCACCCAATGCTTCTAAACGGATAGGTCATAATTTGCACATGTCGCCAAAGAGTGGTTCTGTAACACGCGGTTTAAACACCCCATGTTGGTAAGGCATGTACTCCAATAGCAGCGTAATATTTAGCAATTTCATTGAGTCCTCCGTCGCACCTCCAGACGAAAGGATGTCACCTGATTTCGAATGGTTTGAAAAGCACGTCGCAAAATTTTACCTTCTGGGTTCCCTGAAGTGACAATGCTTAAGCTAACCAGCTTCGGAGGCGTACTGGTCAGTAGTCCCAACCCAAGGCCACGATTACTACAAGCGAAACTTTCCACATCATCATCAACGTCAACAACGGCAGTACGTCAGCCGTTTGAACTGATCCTCGCTGCCATACAACCATAACGGCCTATGAAATAAAGAATAAGAAGAGGGAGAGATGGAATACTTATTTCAAAACCTTAATGGCCTAAGCAAACATCCATGGTCAAGAGGCCTACACCTTGTGTGGACGACATACCGTGACAAACAGCTGCATATCATGCAAAGATTAGGTGGCATCGACGAGACAGTTCCTTGCGGCTTTCGTTGTCTCTCGTCATAAGCAGGCTTTACCCCGCAGATAACGCATCGCCAAATACACTTTAAACAGGCAATCCGATTAAAATACCGCAGCAGACGCGCCACTGGTATCGGTTGCAAGAAAACGCCTGTACAGTATCGAGCCAAGCACAATGCGATTCAAGTGGACTCCAGCGCGAAAGGCGAGACGGACCAACGGCACCTAATCTGGTCCCTAGTGACTTACTTTCCTGCTACCAAGTCAAATTCTGTTCAGCTCGGGTCTTGCGCTACCCTACACCTGGTAGACTAAACGAGGCCTTCCTAAGTAAACGGTGACCAAGCATACGTAGCACGTGCCCATGCCAACTCAACTTATTCAGTGCTATCTGTTGTTCTAAGGCGCTAGCATACTTATCACGACCTAGTACTCGCCTACGCACATCATCGTTGCGGACACGCTGGTACCATGCGACACCAGCAATGCTTCACAGACAACGATGATCAAAGGCTTGAATGCGCCTCAAATCATCAGACCGAAGGGGCCAATTCACACTACCATAGAGCAGGACGGCCCTCATAGAGGTCTTGTATACACGACCCTTTAGACGGAGGAAAACTCCGTTCTGTCGACAAGGATGTCGCATGTTCAAGAAGGGTATAGATAATTTTCCTTTAATAAAAGTATATTTGGCACATCATTGCACGCGAGATATAATATGTAAATTATGTATCCCCGTTAATTCAAGTCTAATAAAAGGGTTTACATCTAACTTCCTCAAGCTGCATGTACAAGGTCGTTCAATTTTCCTTATTTCTAATGTTCTATTGCTTTATTTGCCCAAATATAGGTGTAACATGGGTAGCTAAATGAATCCAATAATACGGGCACATTTGCAATGAGATAATAATAACAGATGTCCACTTACTTATGGCACAAATGAGCAGTATCAACCACCTTAAATTTCGCTTTGCTTATGTACTATGACGCTCAAGGTTTATAGAAACATTGAATACTAGTACGAAACGGTGCGTGTAATCGAGGGTTAATAGCAGAAGGCAAATGACGTCGGAAACAACATAATATATTCGCTAAGCTATGAGAAACTTGGACCGATGAAACGAGACAACTTACAGTGCAGACGCATGTTGAGTCGGATATAAGGAACATTAAATCAAGTATGAAAAATATGCAACTGGTTCACAAAGATGTGGTACATAAGATATCAAAATTAGCTTTTTGGAACTAAACAGCGCTGCGTGTTGGACACATTTAGTTTTCGTATTTAAAAAAGCGGATATTATCATAGGTTCATAAGCTATCCATAGGCCATCACTCTAAATAACACAAGAACACAAAAGTGTAGCTGAGGTGGAAATAATTGATATAAAGCATTGATCTAAACTATTCAGGTGTTCAACCTTTTAGAGACCGCATGTGGGTCAGAAATGCGAGTAATATCGCTTTATGCGAAACGAAAGATAGAGATTCTTAGCCTTGAAAAATATTCATAAAGAGGAAATAATGTATTTTCCTTTGCATCAACAATCTTTTCTCTCCATATTAATCTGTGCTTTTGTAATATGAATTACGCATGTTCTTAGGTTAAATAAGGCTGCTCTCGCATCACCATCAGTTTGAACGACTGCACGAAATAGTTAAGCATATATAGATGCACCCTGAATGTCCGATGCTAAGATGAAATTCTAGTAGCACGAGGCAGAGGATTCCACAAAGTGCGATAAAAAGGTTTAAACTTGTTGTGCGGCAGATGAGTGGGGCAACCAGGTATAGTTATCGTAAAACTTTTGTTTATCAGGCTATAAGTGAAAGATTTCTGGAAAACCGGTTGATATTCATTCATAAGTATACACTTTATCTGCGGGTGGAAAACACCACATCTATTATGCCGCAATACATTAGAAAAGCACAGATAAAGTGCAAAATATTTACGCCCCATGCATCAATAGTAATGGATGGACATGTTGCCGGAGAGCTGACAGTCAATATCAGTTGATAGCAAGTATTGTGTTTTAATTGAGCGAAACTACTAAATATTGAACAAACATTCAGTATTAATCTTCAAAGCCATAAGCCTTGCGATTTTTAACCAATGGCATTTTCATTGTAGAATATTCCGCGATTCTTCTGTTGATTTGTAATTGCAAGCGTGTCGCGTTTTGGAACGCTAACAAAATTGGTAGCAAAATATTCCAATAATGGTCTGGTGCAGATTTTAAATAACATCAGCCAAGCGTCACTTGTTATAAACGTGCCGCAATCATCTTGGCTGTCCGTTGTATTTTGACCACCACATACTCATATTGCAAACTGAATACTCAATACTATGATTAACGGTAGCCTAAGTCACATATTTGTAGCATAAAAGAAGTGGGATTTCATGAAATAGCTAACATTCCAGTGGAAAGCTGAATCCAAAGCACACGATTTAAGTCTTGCTAATTCTATGAGAGATCTGACACATCGTTTTTTCTAGTGAAAATATGTTAACCTGGCTCTCAGTAATAAGCGACAAATGTTGCGACTCGGTGGCGTACAATTTTTTGGCCTATGCATCTTGACAGTGGCTCTGTCAGAAGGTACGGCCCCGCTGATCTTTCATGAAAATTTCAAGCCCGTATGTGATGCCTGCATAACATTTAAATGTAGGTAATGCGTGGCAGTAGCTGTGATGCAATTTCATTTTACATGTAACATCCTTCCATCTGGCACTCATAAGAAAATGGTACGAAAAAACGGATAAATACATAATTATCCCCGTAATTTTACCTTAATGACGGCCTATTACAAATAAGATTGTTTATACATAAATTTGATCTAAAATAAATTGTGACTGTCGGCGTTATGTATTAGAACGTTTACTTAAGTTTCCACACCGTATTCTCGGACTATTGACGTCAACCTGCCAATAACCGAAAGTCACTGTGTGACTTATGTAGTCGACTGGGTGCAGTTTAAACACTACTAAATTTTAGAAATGTTATTATAAGCACAAGTGCAACTAAAAATAACGCAAGGTCCCTGCGTCATGTTGACATCACTTTATCGAAATCCTGGGTTATCATTCTGAAATAATTCTCATCTGGAATATCGTCTTCTTATTATTCCTTTATTTCCGATGTATCCCAAACTGTACGTTCGAGAAATCGAGAGTGGGCAGTGGAGGTGCACTCGCGACCAGCTTAAACAAAAAGAACACGTCAAAAGCGCCTGGCTAAAACTATTATTAACGTAGCGGATAAAGCAAAATCGAAAGCCCAATGAACAGGCAAGCACCTATACGAAAGTCCTTGCCAGTGGTATTGTACACCACTTACGGGGACAAAACAGCTCAT
Source organism: Dicrocoelium dendriticum (assembly GCA_944474145.2). Lineage (NCBI taxonomy): Eukaryota > Metazoa > Platyhelminthes > Trematoda > Plagiorchiida > Dicrocoeliidae > Dicrocoelium > Dicrocoelium dendriticum. The sequence continues at coordinate 48,036,869 of OX104060.1, forward strand.
TTTACGTGTGATATTGATCTACACACTACGAATTCGATCATTTTGACTTCACTTGTTGGTCAATAATACACTTTGTGATACTTCGCTTTGCCTTGTTGCACGCAGCTTTATTCTGCATTAGACGCTGTGACGTAGTCCACAAATTTTACTTTTGATTGGCTGACGTTGACTGAAGTTATCCTATGACTAGCGTGCTTAGTAACGTTGCAAATTAAAAGGATCCGTTTGTTTCATTTTCACAACCGATAGCCATTTTTGACGTGCAAAAAGCATTTGACAGTGCTCCACCTAGAAGACTGGTAGGTCCGTGATGATGATCACACTAAGGGCGCGGCGCCAGCCACACCTGTTTGGAAGATGGTAAGCTTTCATTCGAAGTTTGTGCATCTCAACAACTTGCATCGTTAACAGTGTAGTATTGTAGTGTTGTTTTCATTAAAGATTATTTTAAACAGAAATATCCAATATCTAACCTTATTTGAAAAAATACGGTGAGGTGGGCAGATAGCACCTGAAGTTTGTTTGGAGTCTATTGCTATCTGGATACCAAGTAGAAGCTGGATCATGTTTAATGCATGATCAGACTCACTCCATTATCACTTACGTCTGTAAATTTGATATGAATTGAATTTGAATATGAATTTGATATGAAATGAACAATGAACAATGAATTTATACGGGTTAAGAAGAGCTGCTTTACAAGTCCCGTTGGATAGTTCGCGAGAATAACAACATAACATTGATGGTATGGATAGTAAAACAGATAATAATTAAAATATGAAGATGAGAACCTATCGTTTGCTCCGCCGTAGTCCAGCGATCCACTTAGAAACACAGCACCCACAGTTAACAACAAATAATTCCATGGTATACTCCAAGTGTATGATGGTGACGTAGTGTTAAGTAACAAATTGTAAGTGTTTTCGTTGGTCTCAATCAGCCGACAATTCGGATAAGTCAACTAGTTATCCGGAAAAGCACCAGATGGCTGTTTCGCCCTATTGGGGGTTGTCAGTGGTGCGCATCATTCGGTCCTTTACGGAGGATCGAACCCATGACTGTTTGTAAGTGGAGGAGTGCATCGTCCAACCGTCTTTTAAATACTGTTAGTGTCGGTGCAAAGACCACCGATTTTGGGAGAGCATTCCAAGGGTGACAAACACGGAGGGAAAAGAAATTTCTGCAGCATTCCAGAAGACCGTATTGTTCTGCGAGTTTTAATGAGTGGCCCCTTATCTTTGTATCACTGCTGAGTTGCAGTAAAGGACGGCACACATGATGTGGGTCTCGCAGAATCAAGTGTGCTATAATCAGGTCACCTCGTAGTCTGCGATGGCTTCCACTGAACACCCACAATCGTTGCAGCCTCTCTTGGTAGGAAAGATTGTGCTTTCCAATTACGTTCTTAGATGCCTGGTGTCGTGGCTGCTGCCATGCATAAAGGTCGTGTTTCAGCCATGGACACCATGCTTAGATTGAGTATTCGACATGGGGAGAACATACGCACTGAGCATTTGTCCAAACGCCCGTCGCAACAGCCCGACCGGTTGGTTCCCGGTCTTCAAGGCCGTTTCGGATTGCCTGGAGCAACCCAAGTCATCTTGAACCAGGACACCCAAGTCAAGTTCGAGAGTTGATTTTTGTAGTATTTTCGTTCCGAGCGGGTAGGAGTAGCTGCCCTGATGTTGGATGTAAAGCCCCATTACAGTTATCTTAAAATAAACGCAACTGAAACTTAGAGTGCAACAAAAGTCAAGAAGTCAGTTTGGCCTATATGTTTGTTACTAACTTCAATAGAAGTTGACTTATACTTTAACTTACAGCAATTTTCGTGCTTAAGTACTGCTCAGCTCTACTCAGTAATAGACGTAACTGTGATTTACAGGGCACTGAAAGGTTTGCGCACCATTACAATACGTGCCATTAGCAATAAATTTGGTATTGTATAATTTTTATATGCGAACAGCTGAACTACGAACCTTCGTGATTAAGAAATTCGTATTTAAAAAAACGTTTCCTCAATAAACACGTTTGGCATACATTGTGCAATGAAAAATACACTTTGCTTTTTCGACTAAACCGGAATAAGGTCTTCGGTATACCAAATTTGGTCACATTACATTGACTTAGGATCAGGCACATAAAAGCTAAAAGTTGGTTAAGGCATCGTACTATATGGTTTGCTCAAATGGATTAACAACAGTGATTTATTTTAAGATAATGTTTGAGACATAGTTGTCAACTTACCGAGCAAATGTTTCGAAGCATTCAAATATCCATGAAAATTTGTTTGTTGGAGGAAGGGATTACCTGAATATCAAAAAACATAAGTTGAATATACGTTACAACGGGTAAGAAGAAGAAAACCTAAGAAAATACCACCGAGCAGTTTTTCAATACGCACCTAAGCAAAGTTTATTTATTAATTAGTCCGAGTTATTATATATTCTGGTCACTAACTCAGCCCTTGTTCCAAACTAGCTTACACAATCATAGTAGCTGACAGAACACGACACAATTCACGCAATAATTTTGATGCGGATTTAATATAAAAGCTTTAGTAAAGACTTAACGCAAACGTGTCGAATGTTTGTTTAAAACTCTTTACCTATTCTTTATATGCTTCGCGTTACTGTTTAACTTTAGTTCAACTTTCCTGATAAGCATTCTTGCTAACTGCCTTTGCCGAAATACACTGCGGTTGGTATCATATTATTTTACAGTAACCGTTTTTCTTCTTAACTGCATCTATCACCATGTTCTATTTGCTTGTAATTACCTAAGTTCCTTTAAGTTTACCTTAGCTTGCACATCCGCACATTAAAATTTTAGTAATTTGCAGTTGTACCTAGATAAGTAAATTATGCAAAATAGAGAAAATATCAATGATCGCATTCCCACCTACTGTTATGCTCCGATTCTTCGGTGACTGGTAATGTGGTTCTTAATTATTTCTCCAAGACTATATTATGTAGGTCCAACTGGCATTTTAAAAACACACAATAAACGGCCACGATCAGCGAATTGTAAGGTTTGATGTCACTCGCTACCACGGATACCACGATGCAAAGCCCCAAAAAGTGCAATATAGTTCTCATTAGATGGTTCTGTTCGCATAAGGAGAAAAAGTCTTCCAGCATCCCTTGAAACCTATAGTATTCATGAGAAGCCAAACATGAAGATTTATGGCCTTGGGGGAACACATATCGCCTTCACATAAACAATCCTGACGTGAAGAATAAGACAGTGTACGTAGCTCTGAGCAATAATTAGGTACGACTGGGTCGTGAAAATAAGTTATCACACCGACTGGAGCCAGCGAAACAATTCCTTTCGAACCACAGACACGTGAATGCACTTCGAATGTTGCAGCGTGGAATCGCACAACTCAGTACGATTCGTGGGTATACACACATATCAAAAATGGCGGACAGCCACTCATTGCCAAATACTGGCCCACTTTCCAGGGAATATTAGCCTCAACGTATATTTTGCTTCTGTCCCCGCACAATCAGTATTATCCAGCGTCAAATTCATAGCAAAAATTGTTCTGAGAATGTTACCATTTTTGCATAAATCTGGCGAGCGAGCAGGCCACTCTATTTGTCCACCGCGTCCGATCTAATGTTGGCCAAATCTGCCGGTGAATTAAGCACGCACCGTTTTAGCAGAATGTACAGATGCACCATCCTGCTGTCACCAACCGGTACTGAATGCACCTTCGGCATCCAACTGGGGAAGACCAAATGTCTGCATCATTTCCAAATACGACGATGCTAGGAAAAGATAAGGCTTCAGTACTTCAAAACAACAACCTGCCGCTGACATTCCCGCAAAAGAAATATGGGCCCAAGACGTTCTGCTTGTTAATCCGGCCCAAACCATCAGCTTCACACTGTGGTGCATACGCGATGCAGTAAATTTTCGTAAGTTGTTTGTAGCTCAAGAGTAATGTTTCATTGTTCCATGCAGATGAACCAACATCTGTAAAAATAACAGAACGATTATCTCCGTGATCCAAATATTAGCGGCAAAATTCATGTCGTTTCGCTGGATCGCAGGGGTTCGAAACACACACATAAAGTGCATGGAATCTTCCAAACGTTCGTTCCTGTAATAGCCGGTGTACCGCATATCGGGTCTTGTCACCGTGCTGTGCGATCCGACCAATGCTGAGATCGGAACTTTTGACATTTCACTGACTACAGTGCAAGCTGAACACTTGTCCGTGGTGATGCGAGGCGGTCCGGTTTTCGTCTTGTCACGCACACACTCCTAGTCTGCTCGAACTTCTTCATTAGTTTAAGCACGTACCGGGCGGTGACAGGAAGCATTTTTGCGTTCATTAGATTGTATTTTCTTGAAGCTGATTCGGCTGTTAAACCGCATTCACCGTACAGCGGAATAATCAATGCGCACTGAGTAACAGGCACGTTACATGCCTGTCTGCTCTATTACCTGTTTTTCAATAACATTGACAATCGTTGCAATGCCTAACCTCGTACTCAACTGAGCTGCCATCACGTGCGTACTTTTATGCCGTAGTGTTGGTTGCCAAAACCGACTTCACTGCGTAGCCAGCGAGACACACACAGATAACCATCGATCGCTCTAAAGCTTACGGTTAATCATGACGTTCTGCACTCAGCGCGAATTTAGCTGACAGCTAACGAACGCCGTAAACACGATGTCGCTGTCGGTACTCATCTTGCTCATGATCAAAACAGCCTCAAGTCGGTGCCTCTTTAGAGGTTAGGCTTTTTCTCGGCTGAGCCCTTCACTAAATCACTCGTCTGCCGAGAATTCCATGCTTCTACAGCACTGCGATTTTATCGTGTTTCGAATTTTGCGAAACATTGGTTGGCTATTCCATGTTGGTACAACAACCGTAAATGACCTGCATTCATCACAAGCGATCCACGTTAGGCAAGTGAACGTTAATCGGCCTTCTTTCGGCAGACTAGTCCTACTCGCCCCGTCCAACTTTTCTCTAACCCAATACTTCCTCCCATTTAGGACGTCACCACCCATAAATTTTCCCGACAGCGCAATCGTGTGCCTACGCGCACTGCGCTCAACTATGGGTGCTGGAACACGCGCACTTTGATCGACTTGACACTAGTGAGCGTCCCGGATGACGCGTTGCGCTGGTCGCGATGTAACCGACGCTCTACAACATTGATATGGCGTCGCCCAGCGAGGCGCGGCTAGCTGAGCAAGGTAAGTTACATGAAGCTTTTACCGGCTATACGTTCTACTAAGTGGAAAATGCCACCTTAGCGCCATGTGAACATGGATTCAGATTTACACTATCCGATCGCCTAAATGGCGAGCTTGTGCGTGAATTAACTGGCATCAGCGAGCGAATGATTATTGTTCGCTTACGAAGCAGAACAGGTAACTTTGCCACTTTTCTCAACACGTACGATCTGATCATTTGTTATCCTGATAACCCCCGTGATCAGTTCTACATTGAGTTATCCTCCGTGATACAGTCTGTGCCGGGGAGCGACCGACTAGTTCCGCTGGCTGATTTCAACGCGCGAGTTGGGCCTGATGCACCGGTGTGGAAGGATGTCACTGGTCGATATGGTATTGGTTCAACAATGGCAAGCGGTGAGAGGCTGCCTTCACTGTGTGCTTCACACGACCTGACGATCCCGAACAATCGACTTGCACTATGTGCGCTTGATGTAGCAACTTGAGTCACCCACGGAAATGTCACGCTCATGTGCTCTACTAGTTCATCATACGTCAGCGTGACGCGCGTGAAATGCGCATGACACCTGTACTGTCTCGAGCAGAGTGTGGCACTGGTCCCAACTTGATGCGGAATAAACTGTATGTCTAGTCGCGGAAACGTACGTACAGTGTGCTTACCGCGAACTGTAGGCATAAAATTAACATTCGCACCCTCGGTATTCCGGAGAAACGTACTGATCTGGAGAAGGCGATGTCAGCACGCCTGTGTGATGTGGAATGCATAGCCACCGTGTGCCATTTGTGGCACTACATTCGCCACCAGGAGACAGTTGCTGCCGAGGAGACCATCGGGTACGCAAACTGTGATCTGATGGGCTTGATGAAAACAACGCGACAATTAGCACAGTGGTGGCTGAGAAGATTTTAGCATTTGCTGCACATGTGGCAGACCCCATTGACTTGGGGAAGAATAGTCAGCCTCATAGAATACGACGGCAACTGACTACAGAATGCCGTCGCATTATAAACGCATAGCGGACCACGGAGGCGAAGCAGATAGGAGGCTAAGCCGAACGCTGCTAACACAAGGAATTCGTTACTTAGTTGACAGCGGTGTATGGATTGAGGTCGGATCAGCTGAGGACGCCGGTCGATGGTACTACGGGCGCTGTCTGCACCCAGACTGCAGACATAATACAACCCTGACGAAAGCATTTTGGTTGTCTCTTGAACAATATTTCTGAGAGTAACTGCACTATATTGCCCGGGCTGCAACAGCAAGACATGAAATAGTGTCTTGCCGGAATATCGACAATGGATGAGACGCGGTGAGCACTTGCTCAGCTGCGAAATGGCAGGCGTGCTCATTTCGACGGGATCCCGCATGAATTATTGAAACATGGCGGAGGCGCGTTGGTGACTGCGCTGCATCAAATGGTGCAACACGCTTGAATAGACGAGAAAGTGCCGACTTACCTGAAGGATACCCTTGTGCTACCACATTTTAAAGGCAACGGGCGCAAGCATTGTTATAGGCATTATCGTGACCTCAGCTTGTTGTGTTGTGTAGGGAAAGTAATCGACCCCACTCCGCTCAACCTCCTCGTCAATCATGTCTTTGAACTGAACGCGCCGGAAGAGCAATGTGTGTTCCTTTCGGGTCGCAGCGCCATAGATATGGTGTTTGCAGCTCATCAGTTGTGTAAGTTTAGAGAGTGATATCACCCGTTTTACATGCTGCTGGTTGATTGCGGTGAACCGCGAGGCGTGGTGACTGGTGTTGGGCAAGTTTGTTTGTCCGAGTAAGTTAGAAAGCTTAAATGTATGTCTGCACAGTAGTTTGCGGGAGGGGGTGCAGCTTGTGGACAAACCTCGGTTGATATTGTTGTTGTCTCTGGTGTGAAGCAATGCTGTGTTATAGCTCCTGCTCTGTTTATTATTTATCTTCATGCCAAGCTGTTTGGTACTTTTTATACCGTTCGAGATCACGGCGTCCGTGTGTAAAATCGTGTTGATGGTCACTTGCGAAAAGAGAAAATACGTTACCAGGATATGATCAAAGTGAGCCTATCACGTTCTAATGTTGATTTAGGTGTTGGCTATCTAAGGCAATTTATAGGCATGCATGACGCGACCTAATCACGAAAACATTTGCCATAGTCCAATAGAAAGCCGTTGTGCATGTAGTGTACTCTACCAAAGTCCAGCGCATGGTGCTGTAGCAAGTGCGGTCGCGAGTGCCAAAGTCAGGCATGTCAAGTGTACTACAAGTGAGTCCACTCGGGACCAGTATATAAACGATGACGGGTGCTATTAAGAAAATAAGCATAACCAGCCCAGCGTTAGTAGGTGTGCTCTGTACGCTCCCATTCGATTTACCGCGTCCTTGTCAGCCGAGTCACTTTATTTCAAATGGTTGGTTTGGTATATTGTCTTAATGCACTTTTTTAACTTAATATAATGTCTACCGGAATAATCTATCATTAACTTGCACAAGTTGCTTAAGGTAATTGTGGTCAACTTACTTAACTTTACGCGATTTTCGCATTTTTTAAATATTTTCTGACAATTTGAACTTATTGCGGATTTTTTGATAGCCAATTTTTGTTTCGTTTGCTCAACCAGCAATACTTTATGTCGATATATCCATATACTTTTGCGATATACTTTCTCTGATATGGCCACTACAAGTGATTGGCCGTTACTTAACATCCCTGACGTGGCTGCGCTTGATGTGCATGTTGACAAGGTGTCTACCTGTCTAGTACCTCTTATCTACTGGCTTCAGGAGACAATTTCTTTCCTGAAGGGGACGGGATGCATGGTCCTAGTAGCCGTGTTGGGCTTGAAGGGTGGTTCTATGCACTCAGTTCAAAGCGAACTACGGCCCAGCCATCACTTTGTGTGCCCTTGAATCCTGAAGCACAGCGTGCTTGTGTGTGCCTATGAAGGAGTGCGGATCGGCTCCGTTGATGAAACATGGCTCAAATCGACATGCCTCCCGATCTTATTCCTTCGGATTAACATTGAATATGAGATGTGTGGATGGGGATGTGGACGGTGCAGCGCATACCACCTATGGTCTTTCTTTTGGCGCACGCCTCCTGTGGCTACCGTAATGAGACCGAAGTGACAGGAAAATCCAGAACCGGACGCCGCCAACCACGATTCCGTGATGATGACACAACCCCATATCATTTTACTCATGGGTGAATTATGAATATCTTATACTACATAATGGACCCGACAAACCACAGATTTCTCAAAACACTGGTATGATCTGATATGTAGTTCATGAAAGCAAACAACGCTTTTAGTTCCTAAACTTATCAACAATACTGCTTTTTTTGGGCTCTGCGTTAACGGGTCCATTAAACTTGGTTAATGATTCACTGCAATGCAGCTGTTAGGTCGGATCTAGCGGAGACCACTCGACTGCAAACCAGAGTGAAGCTCAAAATGAAGAAAACATTCTTTCAGTTACTCTATAAATATGCTTTATCTTACAGGTCACAGCTATAGCCTAGTTTCATGTAAACTTAACACCCTTCGCAGTAGCTTGCGACTCTGATATGTCCATCGCTTTGTGTTAATTTCTTGCCCTCACTTCCTTCGTAACTAGTACCTACATCACGAGAATCATAGATCTTTGGCTGAATATGCTTTGTAATATTCAACTGTTTAAGCTGATCACAAGATCATAAGACTCCATGGAACTGCAGATGCCCGAAAGGCCACGTAGGATCGTTGGAGTGGTAATGATAAGTGATGTAGAGTTTAAGCGTCTAAAGAATAAGCCACACTGACGCAACAGTTACTTGGAAATGAAAACTGAGTGTGAGTACACAATTTATTATTGGAGGGAGTTATCACTTCTTTACACTATAGTTTAAAATAAAGCGATGAGTTTGACATCTTTCACCGGTGTGCCGATTCCTTGAACCGGTATGATATGGAAAACCAGTTTGGGTAGATGCTAACAATATTCCACCGTAGTAGCGCTTAAGAAATGAAAAGAAGCGAACGAAAGTAAACATGTTGATTTTGTGTTTTTGTTTTGTGTTTTTTGACGAATAGACTATGGGGCTATATAGCGTAAATTACCACATTAGTGCATCAAAGAGACAGTTTAAATATCATTAGTGTAGAGAAAGAAAGAACGCATGTAGTGAGGGCATTCGAAGCTCGGCGCGCACTAAGTGAGAAGAAATTCCAGCTGCAATACAAACGCCTACACTTTGTGACCAGATTTGGTTATTGATCTTTCCGAGTTTTATTGTGATTCTCTTTCAGTAAGGGACGAATGGCATGATCTGGATAGTTCAAATTCTTAACTATGTCCTTCCCAAATCACCAAACAGACTCTGCTATTGTTCACTGTAAACACAATGTTTTTCAATTGTCGAGGGAGATGGAACACACTTTCACGTTCTTGTTCCCCCTACTTCATTGTGGCTTTGCAAGTGCCTTGTTTGTGTCTGGATTGCAGGCGTGTATGGCACGTTCTAGATGGGGCAGAATGTAGGAGTTAAGCAGCTTGGAGAGAACGTAGAATCGTCAAATAACCATCAAGCTATCTACAGAAGGCCAAGGTGTTGGTTGATTATTCGAATTAATTTTGGGACTGAGCTGGACAGTTGAGATCTTCTTGTACTAACACAACTATGTCACATACAGTGAAAGCGTACTAAAAATGTTGATGCCTAGCCTATATTCACAAATTAATTGGCGACATATCCTCAATGTCTGACAAGGAGTGGCGTTGAAATGAAGACGGTTTTGAGTCGACCATTTGTATACACTAACAATTTTAACTTGAGGTGATGTGTGGTCACGCTTAATTTTGAGACAATCAGCAAAGGGTAGAAAATTGGAAGTGACCTTACACGCTGGATCCATTAGGTGAATCCGGAATGTGCGTGCACTTGATACTGATAATTCTAGCACTCCGCAGGGAATATCCATGTGGTCGGATGTGACAGTCATCTCTCAAAATCAAATATGGTTTAAACAGGAAGTTTCTTATCCAACTGGGCAATATACCACTAAATGTACAACGTTAAAACCTGCGAATGAGTATGTGGTGTTTCTGACGGTCGAATGACTTTGCGAAGTCCGGAAAAACTGTGTACATTCCCATATCTATTTTGATGATTACAGGTCAAAAGGAGCGAGCAAGTAGCTTGTTTGTCGTCCAAGGACGGTTCTGGCTGAATCCATGTTGTTCTACTTTTACCGCATGGCACTTGGACTATTCATTCAAAGTACTTCGGCTATCCTATAATCCAATACGTAGGAAAATGACTGAATCTGGTCGGGTCTGCGCGATTAGCCCATGTAAACAGGAGGGGCGAATGTACGCCACCAATTTTTGCAGCTGACCAATTTTTAAAACGCTGTTGGAAGAACAGTAGAATATAGCGGAGAAATTCGTTGCAGCTAAGTTAAAGGCATTCGGCAGAATTTTATTATCATCCAAAGAATATGCTTGCTCCTCGAATTTAGCCTTTTCTGAACATCTGCATCCAGAAACCAGATTTGTCTAAATCCTGGAGATGGTACAACTTACATAAAAAGAATAGGAAACCATGTCACGTTTTGGAGTTTTGGAAAGTACTGCCGACATAGCACGTTGTCTGCTTCTGTTGCCGTTTATGCTGGTCCACAGAGCTACGTAGGGCAAGAATGCTTCGCTCTACAAATTTGTCTCTAAAAACGCTCCTGGTTTATAGATACGTTCTCGGCTAGCTCCCACTGATATTTTAGATTTCTTTGCATAATAGATTTACGCTATGATCCCGTTATTGTAGGATTCAAGTATTTCGGCACGTCAAATATTTGCAGTTTAGCCAGAGTGAACCCCTTATGCTTATAGACTTTCACATTCGGCTGCTTTTGAATAGCGTTACTCTCATGGCACGCGAGGAAATTGTTCATTTAATGACCACAATCCCACCATGCAACATCAGGAAGTAGCTCGGGTAATTGCGTCAAGCATTCTAGTCATTATAGCTTAATTTTGGCGTCAATGATCACTCCGTTCATACCTGTCTAGACAGCCATTAATAGGTCCCACGACAACAAGGTGTGACGCAGCCGAAGCTCATTAATTTGTCAAGCAAAGCATTTCGCTTTGGGATAACAGTAAAAGTGCTTATTTATTGCAAACATTTAGTGGACTGGTAGACGGCAGACAGGAAGCTTGGTGACCATCATGTGTTCTGCTTCTACTCGCTGTAGTTTGACACATGGTCGTGTCAGACACTATAGATAAAGATGTTTCTGGTGGTTATGCGCAACCTACGGTGTCCCTCCGTATGTTTTAACTACTGTCATATTTGTCGCTGTACTGGACTCCACAACGGGTGTTTTTACCGGTTATCCCCCCAATGAGTAAACAATTGTGCGGAATCGTGCACCGGCTTCATTTAAATTTCTGTTGACCGTCTGTTATGAAAATTAGGGAATTCTCTAAATGGTTCTTTGCTGTTAGTTTAGACTGTAACAACACTTCAAAAACTAGCATCCCATTCTTTAAAATATGACACGGGGATCATTGTCAAAAATGTGGCAACAACATTAGCTAAGGAAAGTTGTTCTTACATTTATCGCCGTGGCTCACGGTCATGCTCTTGAGCTACTTCGGAAAAAACGTTTGGGTTGCGGATATACCGCGAAAATGACAACTTCTTTATCATATTTTACTTTCTTCCTGGTTGTTCATATCCGCTGCTTGTTTGTCCTACCGGATACCTGGTAATATGCACACTCCGTTTGATGCATTGTGAGATGGATTCACAGACAGCAAAATTGTTTTAATCTCATCCACGGAAATTTGTGTTACTCGAACCAATCGATTCTCATCATAGAGCGATGTATTCGGGCAACTTGCAAAGTGTATTATTGTCAGCAAGGATACCGTTGGTATTGCAGACGAAATCAGATTGTTCACTATTGTCTGCCAACTTACCCTTTAGTTGATTGGATTATGACTCTAGAACATCAGTACACACGAGTGTATTTACCGTAAATTGGTTTGTTGCTTACGAGCTTAAGATCATTAGATTTTCTAGCTTCCTGCGGAGTTGCGGGAAGCAATGGCAATAGTAATCTATTTTTAGCACCGCATTGTGTAGAGTCTAGTCAGCAAAGTCACCGAATTTTATAGTTTTTTCGGAAAGGCAACCGTTGTGTATGAGGTCCAGTTATTTCTTATTATGCACTAGCTGTAGGTTTCGGTTTAATTTATGATGGGCATATTACTGGATGTGAAGTCATTGGCGAACGTGAAAGCAGGCGAGCGTTGTACCATTAGTCCGGTTAGGCAATTAAAGTGAATGTAGAAATTTGGAGACTGAGATGCTATTGTGAATTTAAAGCGCTTAGTTATCCGTTTAATCTTTATGTTGAATTATGATGGGTCCATTAAGCTGCACGCGTAGATTTGTTTAATTCCGCAGGTATACCCAGCGTTTACCATCGGCTCTACTACTTGCGCCAGTGGTTCTTACGTTTTAAACAGAACAGCCAAGTAACTAAAAACCGCGACGGATGTGCACACCTTTCAGTAACAGAACGTCTCCGACCTTCAACGTCACCACTTAGTTTTGAGTGAACACGTCCCTACACTTTTAGAATGAAATGCTTTGTAGCAGTTAAAACGGCTTAGTCCCATGTTGATGACTCTCGCGCTTAGGCCACACTTACCCTTCTGGTAGCCATGTTTTTGACTGCGTGCACGGTTGTGGTCTCGCTAACATTGTAAATCCACATAACCGTCCAATTTTCTAAGGTTCATGGCAAAGGTCGACGGGAGCTCGCGATCAATGCGTGCACGTGTGCTTGCCTGCGTTTACTGGTAAAGCAGGCTCAATGGATGTCCAAACCTACAAGGCAGCTTTCTGATTCTACTGCAAAATGCTGGGGATAGGAACATGCATAAAGCACAAACTTCATCACAGCTAACTAGGATTACACCCGATTATAATGTGAATGGCTTCCTAAAAATCCTTGTGAATTCTTCGTCGTTCGATGTTAGACAACTGCGGCTTGGACTCATAAGTGATTGACCTGCGCGCGGATATTTAAGCTCAATGGCAGTTTGAAAAGGGCGGTGTCCATGGCATCCTGAATTGTGGAAGATAATTCCACTCTTCAGGGCTCAGTAAAAATCGCTACTAATTCCGATTCAAAAAAGTGTACTTTGATTACGCTGATTGCAACTAGATGGACGAAAGTTTTGTGACAAGTGGCGAGCACTAACTGCGAGTCCCACAAACAAACAATTTACCAGTGTCGCATTATAAAACAAGAAAAGACGTTGCGCATTTATGCTCATTGTGGTTAATTAATGATTTACTCAAATAATAAAGAAAGCACGCCTAGATCATTATTATGTCACCTATGGCAATTCAAAAATTTCCGGCACAGTGAACTACATTACGCGCTCATCATGTCAATAGTAAGTGATTAAAAAATGTACAGTAATATATTTTTACTACATTAATATTTGGAGTGATAAACATTGGAAATTGTTGCAACCTAATCTTTGCTATTTCAGAGTATAAACAAATGCAAACTTCTTTGTCGGAAAGCTTTTAGGCGGAGGTACCAGTCTCGGCTATTGTTGTCACCGGCTTTCTAAATCGGCCACGTTAAAAAACGATTGTTCAAACAGTGACCTTTTGAAAAGATAAGTCACCGTATACGAGCTGGTAGTCAATTGCCAATGAACAGTTAGTAAATAGTGCATGTCGGGCCCGTTGGGCTTGCTAGGATCAATTTTTGTGGAATGGTTACCTCAAATTCTAAACACAGCAATCCAGATATTTGAGTGTCATAAGGGCAGTACGCAACGCGATTAGCACAGACAACTTGTCGTGAACAGATATTGAATCTAACTAGAACGCTAACGCAAAAACATACTCGGAGGTAGAGGGTAGTAGCCGACCGCCGTGGACCATTGTAATCATGTGGCTGGTGCAGGATTCTAGTGCGGCTTTCCTCAAGCTGATATCCTATCACTTTGGTCTTTGCTGCCGGTGGCAATTACGCTTCTAAATGCCTGCATTTGCTTGCTTTCACATGGTTTAAACAAAGAGTTTGCCTCTTTGAAGCTTCGTAGACTTCATAATGACACGTGAGTTGAATAATATCCCGCTATCCGCGCCACCAGCAAGCTAATTTACCAAGCTCCTTGTCGGAATCTCCAGTTGGATTAGCCCGGTTTATCAATCTGTTAGTGGTGCAAATCAAAAACAAAGCAAGGTCACTCTTTTCCTTGTTGACATTCAAGGGACTTCAACAGAAATATTTGCAGCGGGGATTAATCCGACAGGCTCGAAATTTAACTCCGGCACTGACCTATTTGTAAGTATGCTCAATGTAGTAGGTTGGTAATAAATATATTGCAGTTATTTGCAATATATATTTTAGCAACTCTTTGAGCAAAGTACAGGATTAAAAACCGCAATAACGTTATTTCAAACCTGATATGCAAATTCCGCGTTTGCGATTTCGTGGTGCGCACCTGCACCGATTGGCGCTACTTGCCAGGATTTCTATAACCTGGAACACGTGCTCTGGTCTTTCGTAGCTTCTTAACATTAGGTTTAGGCACCATGGAGTTGAATGCGTTGTAATACTTTTGAATGGCATACGTGATGTGTTGAGTAAATATTCAGACGAATTTTAGTGAGTTTTGTTGCAAATTCAGTGTTGCTAACGAATAATTGTTTGCCGAAAATTCGAGGATACCTAGCGTTACCAATTAGTTAACTCAAGTGCTTTTCGAAGATAAGACAGCCAATCCGAACAAAGACTAAGAAGACCTATAAACTGCGCTTAGGAGAGACTCCCCGAGAATTATGCAAGTGAACACCACACCTAATAAATCAAGCCATCATTTCTGGGGTAATAATTCATATCCCTTCCACAAGTAGTTGACCGGAGGTAATGTAAAAAGCAACGCGGGTATAAAATAGCTAGGATAACCGAAGCATGTGTGGCCAATGAGGTAGTTTCCTTTGAGATTGATTCCGATTACAACCGTTTGGAAACGCCCCACGGTAACTCCAAATTAGGAACGGCTTTCACAGCTGTGAGGAACAATCAGACTTCACAGTGTCATACAGCTGTATGAACCAGCATCAAACAGCTCTTATGCATGACAACTGCTCCATTTCCAGAAACATATAAGGTGAACTGGGGAATATCTACTGGATTAGGTTTGGCGATCATAACCTGTTTTATTACATCCGCCCACGACTAGGCTCACCGACAATAATCTGCTGCATTGAAACGTGACTAAACGAAGACCCCCTTGGTTCATCTGATTTGGAATTGGATTTACCATCACGCAGACTTAATTGCATGCTTGTCAATGCATCATTGTTAACCATCGTGTAGCTAGTCATTTAGAATGCTAATTGGCTCTTAAATTTTATCAACGCTTTCTCTATCCTCAAAAACTTACACATAATTCCTTTGCTTTTATAGGCTACTCATCACTAAAACCTCATAAAGCTAATCAATGCAAGATAACTTAATGAATCGCTACGCAGCAAATTGATTGGGAAGAGGCGTACGGTAACGCGATGTGACACTTCTCCAGCTCTAATCACGTGAATTACGGGCCAATGAGCTGAAAAACCCTCAGTGTATATCTGATGAAAATCTCTGGATAAACCCGTACGTGACACATTCTTACTCACCGAATCTATGTGCTTATACATTCAATTAGCCACTGGTGTCGTGGACGTCCATCGCATGGAAGCTTGCGCTAACTTGATGTCCAGTGTTGGTATAACCGAGTGGAGATAATATTTCACCTCGAATTCACGTATAAATATCGGTCTTTTTATGTAAAATACCTTGATGCGTCCACCGTAACTATATTTCCAGGTAGTGATAAATATATTGCTGCGGGCTCTAGTATTCTCACTTTGGTCCAACAACATTCCCTCACGGTACATCGTAGCCAGGTTGTTAGGCCCATTCATTTAGCCCCATTCGAACCTACAATTGAATAAGTTTTCTTGACTCTTATGGTTAAATAGTCTATGTCCTAGTTTCTTTGGCATTGCTTGGCTTGAGTGGATAAACTTTCAAACTCAAAAGCTAGTGCGCACCTTTCAGCGATACAACTCATTCACTAGCTCCAGAAATAACTCGCAAACTAGGCAAACACTAAACCACGATATAAATCGACTCGTCAGTTTGCCGCCAATTCTTAAAATGGGCTGTCCACAGAAATCGGTTGAGCTGTCTAACTGAACATGGAGAAATGCTTACTGATAACTGGATGGTAACTACGCTCGCGAGACGGCGGCAGTAAGTAAGTCACAGGCGCAGGCTGCAGTCGACAGTAAGTTCAACCCGCTGACTTGGACATCACCGATTCGCTTTCTGTTTGCGAATCATTCAGTGAGTATTTTATTTTCGCAGCAGTTACCGAGCCACAACATCCATAGACCAATAAAACAGGAGGAAGAACTGCGCACATACATGTCTATGATATAGCACTCGTAAAGTCATATAGAGCTTCTACTGAAGAGCACCCAAAGAGTACGTCACAAAACGTCCGCGCTGATGGTGGTTAGGCATTCCCAGTCTCCTCATTACCATTCATCGTATATCAGTTTTGTAGATCTTCTTTCCTACTTACTCTACTAAGATCTTTTAATCAAAATCGGTGCATGAGAAAAGTAGAAAACAGGAGTTCCCCTAACAGAACCTCATTTTTAATGTTTTTGGAACTAGCTCCAGGTATGCAGAAGCTCTCTATTAGATTTCCCCGAGTTCATCAAACCCGCGAGTCGGATGTAGGGTGAATTCATTAAGCATTCGTGAAAGAAACTGAGCGTTGCCGTCAGAACCGTAAGAGCAATTCCTAATTAGAGACTTTCCAGACCAGATAGAGTTAGTTTTTTGGTACTGTTGAATAAGTCCGACTTTGTTTCCAAGCTGCTAGTCACTTTACGAGATAGGAGCGAGTTTGCGCTTGAGGCAGCACTGTTTGGAAAAACCGCACAGGATAGGGTCATGATCACTGAATTGTTGAATGAGTTCAGACAAAGTAAGTTGTTGAGCATGCTTTTACTTGAGTGTAATATTCTGTTTAGACTTACAAAAGGTATAAATATCCCAGGTACTACAGAGCTCGATAATTGCTATGTCATTCGCGTTCTGTTTTGTCGCGAAGTGTCTTTTAGAAAGGCTAGAGATCATACACATTCTTTTTGAAAACCTTGCTTTGAATAAATTGGTTATGAGGTTCCAGCACTTACTATAAAGGAACTGATTTTGTGACGCAAAATCCGTAGGCAGTTTCTTTTGATGATTCCCAATACACACAAATTGCTGATGTAGCGATGGAGTCCGTCTAAGTTCCGTTTCTTTCCGACGTTTTCCTGGCGAAACAAAAAAGCGGACCCTTGCAGCCGGTCATCTAATTATTTGCTTCAAACCTAAAATACACAGATTGTACACGTGTTACTATAAATCAAAAATAGATGAATACTGTCTATTAGCCCGGTTCACCAGGGCACATTTATCGTTGCATTTCAGTAAGGACATCGAAAGCTCGCCAAAATTGATACTTTTAACGTCTCATTGTATAGACGGAATGATGTCACTAGCTAGGCGCGTCTTCCAAAAAACAACATTCGACGGCCAATACATCAATTTTAAGCTATCTACCCGTACTGCGCAAACGGAACATTCTTTGCCTACGTTATTGCGCGGCCAGAACCAATAGTCCCGAGCCGCTGGTTGATGAGGATGGTTACAAGTGCCGAACGATGCACGTGAAAGGCTATCCTGTTCTGTTAAGCATATTAGTATGCAGCAACTCACTTACACCTGAAAAGCTTAGTGACAACACCGAAATCGATGTAGCTCACTCAGTTTCAATCAAGATAGAAGTCTACATTGAATAACTGAAGGAACATCTCTTAAGCGCAGTGGCAAAACCTTCAAAGCCACGTTTCCTCGTATGCTTCAGACGACGCCACACTCTGTTACACAAAGTTTCAAGGACCGACGCACATGCCAATCCAAATCATACGTGTTGTACACATTTGATTGCATGTGTCATGAAAAAGATATTAAACGCACGATACGGTGTTTTCAAAACCCGTAGTACACTTCCATGGGTCAATATGAGACGGCACCTCTATAAACAGCAGTATAGCTGTCAAGGAGCTTTGTCTCTTAAGTGGACATGTAATCCAGCTAGAAAGTTGCTTTAAAATTTTCTATTTTATGCCGGTAGTTTATCCTAAATAGCTCAGCAAGCGTATACTGAAGACGGCTGAAGTAGCCGATATCAGCCTAATCCAGCCCGAATTTCGCAAACAGTAAGCTATGGTACAAGCCCTCTTATTGCCTTGGCTCTGCAACCATTTTTAGATTTCGCCCCCTGGTAGCGTAATTTTGACTGTGCAGTCTGCCACTAGTGAATCGAAACAAAGAAGTATCGAAAAGTCACTGGTCTATATCAAACAGGCGGAGCCCTAAATAACTCTTTCATCAGCGTATCAGTTTGCCTGTTTCTTACTTATGCTTGGAGCAGACATAGAATATTTATTGAAGCGGATATATGCAATAATGCACTAATCAATAATAATCCCTGGTCTACCTAGCTTCATAGATCATGCTCAGCAACAGCCACGGAAAGCGGACACAACTAAGGGCTAGTCAACAACAAAAAGTGCTCAGGAATGTGTAACCAAATCCCTCATTTGACTAGCGTCTGCTAACTTTTGGAATGTTGTCCAGTTATATAAAGCTATTTGATAAAAAGTGATTTGCTATTACCTGTGTGTTTATAGCGGTCACTTAGTAAAACAACTTGTAGTTAGCGTTTCGTCAGTTATGGCCGTATGTATTTGAAATTGCAAATAAAACTCTGCTTACGAGTAGTTAAAACAGAAACTAAATATCTTTTATACTCATAGATAAATAAACAACAACTCATGTTGTAAGAAAATTTTAGTGAGTATGGTAACTACAATTTAAGGAATAGAAGAACAAAGCATTCCGAGTAGAACGTTACCTTGAAACTAGATGCGAAGGTTTTCAGAGACCTTAGATCTGCTGGCACAAATAATGGCTGTATTGTGATGCATTAGATACATCCTATATGAAGGATCGTGCCCATGCTGAGACTGATGTTGAATTCTGGATGCTTTTTCACCGCAGTTGGGCTAAACCAACTTACACTTAAACTAGGTCTGTTTAAGCTGGCTAAATTTCATTCCACTTTATTTAGTTTATTTTGCCTACTGGAATAATCTTCTATTCACTGGCCACGTTGCTTACACTAATCCCGCTTATCCACGGTAACTTTGTTGCGTTTGTAGCAATTATAACTAACCTGTGAAAATTTTTTCCTTATGGCGGATTCTTTGCTAACCAACTTATTTCATATGCTCATTTAGCGAGGAGTTATGCCACTGTATCTTTATGCATTGTTGGATTTATTTTATTTCAGCTTGTCGCTTCAGGTGATTGGCTGTAGCTTGATATCCCCGGTGTGACTGCGCTTGATGTGCATGTTAACAAGGTGCCTACCTCTCTATTACGCACTACTTCGTCCATACTGTCTCTAGGAGACAGTTGTTCGTTGCTGGAGGGGACGGGGTGCACGGCCCTTGTGGCCGCGTTAGGATCAAAGTGTGGTTCTATGCACTCAGTGTGGAGCGGACTACCGTCCAGCCACCGCCTTGAGTGCGATTTATTCCCCAAATACAGCGTGCTTGTGTTTGCTTGTGAAGGAGTGTGGGCCGGCTCCGATGATGAAACGTGGCTCCCATCCGCATGCCTCCCGGTCTTATTCCTTCGGGTTTACACTGGATATGAGGTTTGTGGTTGGAGCTGTAGGTGGTGCAGCGCAAGCCATCCATGGTTCGTGTGTAGGCGCAGGCGTCCTGTGGCTGGCCACAGTGACAGACAAATCTGAAACCGGATGCCGCCAGCCATATGAAGGATCATACTTCCTGTTTCTACTGAATTCAGCGTGCAATTCCTATGACAGACAACGACAGAAGGAAGAGCAATATTTTTGATCGCGTAATGCACCAGTTTCCAAGTCGCACAAGTCACCATTCCAGCTACTAAGTTGCTTCGTAATACCCTGTAAATACCGGTTCAAAACACTGGCTCATTAAAACTTGCGAAGCCGAGCCCACATAATAAAAAGATTTTTCTCTAATTTTTCCAGTTATATTTTCACTCCTCTTCTTATTTCCCCGTGCTCAGCAATCACTCCCGTAAAACAATTTGCAAATTACAAAATATAACCAAAGACATACCCACCTCAATTATTTTGCTAATAAAGATGGAAACATTTGGTAGGTTAACATTGTGCTAGGTGTAGACCGATTCCATTGCATGCTATTATCTCCTAGGTACATTACTTAAATCTTCACTTGTTTGTGTTTTGCATAAATCTACCAGCATTTCAACAAAATTTATCATAGTCAATCGATTCTCTTTAAATAATTTTATGTAAATATCCTCATGCTTTGTATACATGCAAGTAAATAACGTGCTTCCATTTACGGGGAGTTAAACGATGTACCTAACTATCAGATAGTTTCATCATGTCATGTTTTAACTAACAATCAAGTCGCCCGCCACAACCAACCGAAGTCGCATCACTTCTTCAAGTAGCCAGTGAAGAACCTACCAAAATATTGTGTTACATTGACTGCCGTGCGCCATTTCGATCGGAGGCAAATCATATGCACAGAAATCTTGCGTAGTTAACATTTTTATCTTACAATTGAACAAACAGTCAAGATATTTGTTAACCTATGTATGACTAGTCAAAAGATTAGTATCTTCATATTAAAGATACATTGATAACGGTGTTAAGTAAGTGAAAATTAAAGCAACTTAAGGGTTATTAAGCCTGCATTAAAATAAGGATACAAATTTCAAAAATGTGTTGGTTAGGTAGCAAAAGCCCAAAGTTACGTTTAGACGTGGAAAAAGCTGATGAGCTGAAATAAGATGTGGGAGAGAATACAAGCGGTTAGCTTGTATTGCTAAATTACTTTATGCATCAGAAGCAATTATAATTCAAATATATATTGAAGGAAGTAATAAGAGCAGATTTGCGGTTTCGATTGCTTAGGGATAACAATAAATGAAAGCCGTCCCATTTAATTTATGCTTATGAAGTTTGCTGAGCCACATGAAGGTAAGCAGTTGCATTCATCGTTTAATTTGTGGGTGTTTTATTGTGTATATACTATAGACCGACACCACATGTTGAGGATGATATTGCATCCAGCATGCTCCGTTGCGGAATTCGAGTTACAATGACAGTATAGTTATTTATAATCTGGAGTAGCGTATTCCGCTTCATTTATTCCGGTCAGTTGTGTTGTTCTGCAGCAAACTTCGAGTCTATTTTAGATGGTCATTTTCCATTAAAACTTGTGTTAAGTATTTGATAACCTTATTGTAGCTAAGTTGGATTGGAATGTTTACAAGGTGTCTACGTATACAAAAACCGCGAGCGCGATTATACTGGCTGCAGTATGCTGGTTAGAAAAGGTGCAGAGTAATCGTGGACGTGCTGGTTTTATGGGGAGGTACAATGCATCCAGTGTGGAGCGGACTACGGTCCGGCCACAGCCATGTGTACGCACATAAGTATGCTCTTTAAATGAGACAGATAGGAATGCTGTTCTCCTGCACGCTAAAAGCCTAAGGGTCGACCACGTTGAAGAAACATGGCTCACATGTTGAACTGGGGAACAAGTAAAGAGGAAGAATACGCTAATAAAAGCATCTAGGACATTTTCTTTCCAGATTCAGGCTACGAAGAAAAATGCCTAGATGCGGCTATCCGCTACTAAATTAAACAAATCCTAAATGTTAATACAGCAACCAATTCTGGACAGCAATTAAGAGCTTTAGAAAAATGTGATTCAACCAAGTGAATAGATTTGTATGTAGCTACCAAATGCGATACAAATGAGTAAAATGCGTAAACGAGAAACCTCATGGAAATTGGATGAAATTTGGAAGGATATTGATGCATTACGCGTGCTGCTAGAGTTAACCCCCACAGATAGGAGGAAAATGATTGAGCGCGGCAAAACGTAGAGAGCCAGAATGGTACCACCAAGGAATTGGGCAGATGGTTCCCATCGTCTGTGTTCAGATTGTTATAACATCTATACTTCGCTTTACATATACTCAAAGAGCCTTCATCGCAATGCTTTTGCTACAACTAATATTAACAAGTGTAGCATGAGCCGATCAGTGCAATTAAAGTGTAGCTGATCAAAACTTAGAAACATCGCTATCAGATTTAATATTTTATGAAAAGTCCAGGGGTAACCATTCGATACATGGCCGAATCGTATTACTTGGTTAATATAATTCATAACAAGAGTGGGGTAAATATATTATTTGGGTACCTAACAATTAAGACGCTTTTGGCAGGGTACTCGGCCAAACCGATAGTTTTAAATAGGTATACAATATTTCTCGATGTATTAGATACCCATGCCATTACATTAATTAACACAGCAAAAACATAAGCATAGTTTCGGAGAAACTGAATGCTGTGTTGTGGCTGAAATTCTCGATTAATTGTTTGTACCAATCCAACTATTCTTGGAAAGCTGTGCCGAATTAGCCTTAATGCTAAGGCACACCCTTACTCATGTGATAATTCCACACTACGAAAGAAGTACAACGTGTAAAGAGCATGCTAAATGGGGACTGCCAATCACATCCTACCTGATGCTGTTGTCACTCACGGACAAACCACATAGTTGGAATTTTAAGCGCACCATTTCAATTGACAAGACGAAAAAATTAATCCTCCTATTAATTGCTGATTAACATTATCCTTACTAAGGCAAGAGTGAATTATGTGCAAACCTCACCGGCGCTTATAGTATATTAATGTACTAATGACGGCAGTGTGAAGAGTGCTCGAAGATAGACGGTTTTAAACTTAAATTTGCTTATGTGATCGCTTCATGAGCAGATTTTAGGAGTGACAAGTGAAAAGCATTGTATACTGTGTTTAAACTTAAACTTGTGGATGGTTAGAGCGAATGTTAAACACGTCAGAAAATCTAGCTATAGCAATTGCGACGTGTGTGATTTGCTTCTAAAACATTGATCCTACACATAAGTTGGCCTATACTCTTAAATATTATACGTCCCACATTGTATTCATCATGACATATTTGTTACATTCCATTTGCACATGCACTTTTGGAATGCGAATTGTTAATCTATTTCAACTTGATTGTAATCAGTTGCGAAAATGGCGGTTTGGAAATTACTAGCCAAAGTATTCAGTTCAAAGCATCAGAAGAGTTGTCATTTAGGGACGGCATCCACGACCCTGTAGATGTAACAACTGGCAGAACTCCAGCAATTGTTATAGTAGTTTCTTCTATGACTGTTTGACAAAACAAGTTTGGTGGGTATAAGATATTCTTTCTTTGTTCCTGCATTTGCAAGGACATTTTTAAATTTATATTATATGCGACTCCAAATTATTTTGGCTATATACTCAATTTCAAAGGCGTCATTCCAGTTCAAAAGTATTTTTCTGACGTTGGATTTTGTAACTCAATTCACACAAGGCCATTTCAGCTACAAACAATAATTTTAAACTGAAATATTATGTATACTAGTTTGCCTTTTGTCAACTTATCCTAGCTTTCTCGATGTTTATGGAGATGTTGCACGATATGTGACGACACGGGAGACATGTACATGTCCTATGATCATAGAAACGGTGATTGCTCTTCATAGCTAATTGAAGTTAGTGGTATTTGTATTTTCCGTCAATTACAATGACGCAAAGGATGTTAATATTGCCATTATATTTGACAACGTATCATATTGACTTTGTCAGCCAGTGTCAGTTTTATACCAGTTTGCCCTAATCCGGACAAATTGATGTTATCACAGCACATACATATTATATTGGAAATAGGAAGACTTCTGTTATCTACATACACATTAGCTCGTGAAGTGGTTTGTAATTGGCAAGCCACGTCCCTTTACCTAAATATCTTTATACTAACGACGCTTGCTGTCTTACTCTAACACGACGACCTTCCTCAGCTTTTATAAGCTATTTTTGGTCTGTCTTACTCATGGTCGAATTTTGTGAATATGTTACAAGGCTAA
This sequence comes from Dicrocoelium dendriticum, assembly GCA_944474145.2. Classification (NCBI taxonomy): domain Eukaryota; kingdom Metazoa; phylum Platyhelminthes; class Trematoda; order Plagiorchiida; family Dicrocoeliidae; genus Dicrocoelium; species Dicrocoelium dendriticum. Next base: position 48,061,250 of record OX104060.1, read on the forward strand.
TACCTTCAGCTACAGTTTATTGGCATACGTGAAACGCGCCATTATAGCGTGCATACATTACGCCATTCAATCAAAGGCTAATCTTCTGTTGTGTATTAACGAGGAAGATTGCGGTGAGTAGATGGAGCCACTACAGTTCAAAATGAGTGAGAACGGCGATGCGATCTAGCAGCCTGCTGATTTTCAACTCATTTAAGTGTGCTCTGAAGACTGAATTATACGACTCATGCCACAAAACTATATTTAAACGCATAGAAAACGCGTAGAACAATTGTGAATAGACAAACAAATATTTCACTATGTTTAGAAGTACAATCTCAGTGTTTAAGAGCTGCTTAGTGCAGCATGTTTCGCGTGCCTCATTTCTGGCTAACATTCAAATTATTCAGCTCAGTTAACTCAACGTATCCACTGAACCGCAGACGCTGGTTTTGATCATAATAACAGACATTGTCATACGCTTTCAGTTCTACAAAATTATTCTTTATAATGCCTTCATATTTTTTGTTTTCGCTATGGTAATGATTTAAATCGGTACGCCGACAGTTATCTTACATCTAAAAATAAAAGAATAATTCCGGTCGTTGTACATTAGCCAGTTATGCTAGTTAGCTACTACATTTAAATCTACCTTGGGCCGATATTCTGAACTAACTATAATCCATCTAATTGTCGTCATAATTTCATTGTTTCAATTTCTCAATTCCAGCTGAATATGTATCACAATGTTTACCAAGCGTTAACTACACCTCATTTCCAAAACTGATTCTGCTGGAACCTATGTTTGCTGATTTCCTAATGTAGTTATTCTGATATCGCATCTGATCAAGAGACAGGCAAACATACTACGAAAGTTTTAAAGCAAGTTTAAGTCTCACGATAGATCAACATAGTTAAACTGTACTAATATATCCTTGACTCACGTTTGCCTTACATTTATTTCGTAGCCAACCTGGTGAGATATTTGCGAGAAGTGTAGTTTCAAAAGGACTAAATCCTGACGAACGTAACCCAGATCGCAAAATTGGTGTCCAGCAGACTGAAAATATTGATGCAACAAGAAATGACTACAGAAACTATGTACAAATTTAAGCCAACGGGCATGTACACCCCGTTAAAGCACGGCTTACCAAAAGTCCTCAAGGTTAGCATACCCCTTAGGCCAATATTGTTTATGAATAATTCACTGTATTATAACTGCTCAGGTAGTTGATCAGGATACTAGAAGCGGTCAAACAAATGATCGTGAATCATACTGCCAACAAAACCTTTGAACTGATCGGACATGTACAAAGTATTAACATCGCCAAGAAAGTATTGTTTTCACTGGATGTTAGATCACTTTTACTGACGTCCCAGGAAGAGAAACGGTGGAATACCCATGCCATTTCGTGACTAATAGAGAGGTAGTGTTGCCAGTACCTGTCCGATTTCTAAAAGATTTAATTCTGTTTTATGCAGAGAAGGTGCATTTCTCGTTTGAAGTTGATTCCTACCTACAAGTGGAGGAAGCTACAATAGAAATTCCACTCGGTCCCAAGCTAGCAGTCATTTTCATGTCAATCGTTGAAGCATGTTGTAAACCATATCTCGACCTGATGTCTTTACAAGCGAGAAGTTGATGAAACGCTTGTGATCTCCTCTAACAAAAAATTCCGCCTAATGTCTTCTCGAGGTGATGAACAAGGCACACCTGAGCGCACATTTTACATTTGCTGGAGAGAAACAACTGTCCGCTATTTTTGAATTACTTTTGACCAGAACTGAAGCCGGCTCAATAGGACGTCCTGTTTAATTAAAATTTACCTGGAAAAGGCTTTACGAAAACTGCAGGAGCTTATGACCGGTTGGGTACAAACGTTACCTCATCAGAACGCTGCCCCAACGAGCTCGTAGAATGTGTATTCCTGTAAGTGTCAAACTAGAATTGCAGTTTATCACACAAATGCTAGTGGCAAATGTCTGCCCGACAGCGTTTACTGCGTTTCACCATCGCAAGACGGAAGGGAACAAATAATAGCCCCTAGGGTCAAACGTGCCAGCCTATCGCCAATTGCCATTGGTTATACAACGTTGTCAGTATCTGTGGAAGCAGTTATATCGACAGAACTAATCGGTGCCTGGACAAGCGGATTGGCGAGAACATTCCGAAGTGAATGGCTATACTTGTGGCAAAACAACTGCAGGGGCAGGCCTCAAGATCCAACTTGCCAGTCTCATCTATTTCCAGACTGTTATTTGGAAGCAAGCATAAAACGTACTTTATTTGGCGTTTCCGTTTATATACCCTAATGAAAGCTCCAAGATGTTCAAGCTCGTGGAGGCTGTGGTATTGTATCACGATCGTCCGAAAATATGTGTATAAAGCAGCTACCTGTTATATTCAAACTTCCTTGGAGAAAGTGATACTTGTACAAAAGGTGAGATTTTTTAGGAGTTTATGTCATTATGTTTCCTCCATTCCCATTTCTTCAACATTTAAAGCACTGATCTTCTTCTTTCATGATCGTTAAAAGTCGTTCCTTTGCATGTGATCAGAAAGCGTGAAATGATACCGTCGTATAACTACCGGCATCTGATTGCATTATTTTGGCTGATACAGGCAACCCGGTTTAGCACTTTTCTAAAGATTAAAACTGCGGATTTTTTGAACATTTTACTGACAGAATCTTCGTTATTTTATCCCTAGTAAACCGCGACAAATAGGTAATCTTACGCTTCATGCTCCATAAAACATTTTTGTTGATAAAGTGTATCAACGTTTATGTGGCTTTTCCATTTTATCGACAAAATTACCAATATTGCAGCAATTATTTGCAATACCTGTATATGAACATCTGCACCTCTTTCACATTATCTTCTTTGCTATCTGCGGTACACGGACGATATATTCACGACTTTGGTTCTAATGCAATAAAGATCACTTAGTTAAGTTTTTTGACAGCACCTACTCATCTTTAAACTTTTTCTGAGAGACGGAGAGAAATAAAAAACCGTTATTTTGTTCGTCGCAATCAGCCGACAATTCAGATATGTCGACCAGTTGTCCGGAATAGCACCAGACGGCCGTTTCGCCCTATTGGGGCTCATCAGTGGTGCGCATCCTTCGGTCCTCTGCGGAGGATCGAATCCATGACTGCTAGTGGCTCTTGCCAACTAGCCCGCAGCTTTTGCAACTGCGCCATGGAGGACGGTATCTAACTATCGTGAATTGTTAGCTGAATGCGATATAGCCCGACGCATCCTCCACTGCCATGCAGGCACCTGCCATGCAGATGACAGCGGTCGGCCTTCCGGCATCAGGACTTCCCGGTTACGGCAGCTATAATCGACATAGCATTTTGTGGAATCCGTACGGGCGAGTTGGTATTACTCATAAGTAAGTAATTAATTATTAATTAATTAATGATTAAGTAAAATATTACTCTCCCACAGCCATGAATCCGGCAGCTGAATTTTAGTTCATCATTCTATTTTGTGGGTTCAAAATTGGCCACTGACTGCGGCACATCGTAAATTTTATACGGCATAAATTTGTCAACCTAGCAATTGTTAACTTACAACGATTTTCTACACCATATTTATAACTGCTTGACGAGAATTGCCAAAAGAAATTACACCAGCTCTATTTTGATTATTCGTCACTGTGCATGGATAAAGAGTTAACTACATATTCTTGAGTTCAATTACTGCTATAAGAGGTAATCCTGCCCTTCTAACTTGTATTTATAAGATGGTGAAGTCGTGTTTCTACACCGGAAAGTAACTGATTGACAGGAACTCATCACAAATTTAACTTACCTTGACCTGCACAGGCAAAAGAATAGACGCTCAGCGACAATAAATCGACCAATTTCGTGGAGTACAATTAAAACGACACCAAGTTTCGAAGTCCACGACTACAATTCCTGCTGTCAAGTAACCTTTTGACCGAAAACCGTCTTGTGTTACATTATGTCTGTCAAATAAAACAAGGCCTTCCTTGTCAAGCTTGCATCGAACTTGTCCAAACCAATGCAGTTTATTTAGTGACGTTTATTGCTTTAAGGAACTGGCCTCATTAGCACTGGCCATCAATTAGTTTTGTTTAGACTTCCAAACACAATGCTATACATTTTATTTATCCTACATAGGAAAGCTTATGTACATCAACCCAAACTAGGAACAGATTTCTCGACACATTTCAAACGTTAGTTGATCTACAAAGTGTTTCCTTGATGCCAAATCACAGCTTTGCATTTCTGGTAACACAGTGTATACACCATCAATCTGCCCCATAACCCTTTGCCACAGGACTTTTCTCCATACTACAAACACCTTCATAATTTGCCAGATCCATTGAAATTAAGTTCGCACCAGCCAAATACCACGCATACTATAATTCACCACATCGCTAACAGCAATACTCTACTTTTCTCCAGTCCACGATATGTAAATCTTGCAAGACCACAAACAACTAATGATGAGTTTCGATACATGTTTCAGTTAGGAATAATTCGACCTGTTAAAGCATGTGGGCATTACCGCTAAACACGGTAGTAAGAAAAACAGCATTCGGTTGGAGACCCTTTAGCGACTATAGATCAATAAACCGCCGCACAATTCTTGATAGATACTACACTCCACCTATTGAAAACATTTCTCCTCATCTTCTTGAGCCTAACATTTTTCCCATATTGACATCCAGCGCGCTTCATGGCATATCATCATTTATCCTGATGATATTCAGGTATATCAGAACTCAGCAGTTTATATGAAATTGTACCAATGCACTTTGGTTTCCCTTGGGCTGCATAAACATTTCACCTTTGTGCTGATTACGAAGGTTCAGGCCCACTCGTTGATTGTTCCTATCTTGTTGACAATTTGGCTGCCATTGATAACGAACGTGGACATTTGAAACACCTACAAATAATATCCACACGCCTTACCAAGCAAGGGCTATTGTCAGCAGTACAATAAGTCTTCCGTTCATATTCCTTGAATTGTCTTGCCCAGGCTATTAATAACACTGGCATTTCGCCAAATGGAGTGGAACTTAACGTTGTAAGAAACTTTCTGACACCAACTTCCGTGAAAAATTTGAAAACTTTCTTATACATGAAGCTTTTTTGTCGTTTCATTTCAAAAGCGGTATGCGCCTTATCCCTAAGCACTAACATCTTGGTTAGTGATCCAAAACCGTTCAATTTAACTGAGGACACTGCGAGCTTTTGAAACAATCAAAGCTTCTCTGGGGAATACCATGATGCTTTTCGAATTTCAACATGACGCCTCGCTGTCGTCCAATGTTAGTGCAGTACGTAATTTTATGGGAGCTGATTTGCAACAAACGGCCGATGAATTTCAACAATCCGTTGGATTATTTCTCACAAGTTTATGCCAACCAAAACTTGATAGTGTAAATTTTGTTGCGAGTTATTTGTCATAAAATTAACTATTCTCCACTTTTGAAATCTCCTAGAAAGAAGAAAAGTCATTAAACTTACTAAGCATAAACTTTTAATAGGCGTTTTGCACGCTAATGCAGACAAGTACATACCTCGTGAAATGCGTCAAACTGATTTAAATTCACAGTGCGCTAGTCCTATCCGCCATATTCTTGAAAGAGATAGCATTGCCGCTGACACAATGTCAATCCCTCAAGTTGACTTGGCGAACACGTCTATTGTCGACCTGGAATGCATAGCCCAACTACAACGAGAGGAACCACTTCAGTCGCAAGCGAATTGCAACCAGCTTTCGCAGGATTTCCAGTCAGCGCATCTGCATACTACACCAAGTCATATGGGATGTGGTGTTCCAACTGCAGTCCCGCGACCCTTAATGTATGCACCCATGAAAAAATCAATTTCAGTATGTTTCAAAACCTCTGGCCTCCAGGTATACATGGAATTGTCAAATTGATCTCCAAACGCTTTTATTGCCGAGCATGATCAGACATTCGCACTTGGGCACAGACTTGCTTAGCATGTCAAGTTCGTAAGTCAATCGGCTACCCAACCGCACATAAGAAGTTGCAACCAGAGTGTAGATTCGAGCATTTCCACATCGATATCGTCGGACCATTTACCTTATTTCTGCCGTAATTGGTACATAAGGACATGCATCGATCGGTTCAAAGCAGAACTTCGAAGCCAATCCCGTTGCAGATACGCATGAAGAAACCATCAACAATGCACTTGTCACCAGGTGAATAACCATTCATACTCATCGCCGTTCCTAATTCCAAACTCAGCTTTTGCAAAATTTGACGGAATTATTGGACTGCAAAATTATCTTCACTACTGCTGATCGTCCCCAAGCGAACATTATAGCCAAATATGTTCCTTAACACTTGAAATCTTGGCTAAAGCACCAACTAAACACACGTAGTTCCAAAGATTGTGCTAACATTACTTCCTATGTATCTAACAACTTTTCAAAAATAATTAGCTGCAGTGCTAGTTTTCGGAACCACATTACGCATCACCAGTAACGTTTTCATCCCAGTAATCAACAGTATGATTGACGCCTTTTTACGTTACTAAATTTGGAGATCACATGAGCCAACTTCGTGAATACGCACTCGTGAATACAGTGATTTCATCATACGGTAATCGGAATCTCTTTGTGGGAAACCATATTGTTATTCACAATGACAGCGTAAAACAACTTTTGCCACCTACATATGACAGCCGCCTTTTTCGTTCCTACAAACCATGCTTGATATTTTACTGCCCATGTACACAACCGAAGGTACACTGAGAGCTTTACCGATTAAAACAGCTTATAATGATTTTTCGGAATACATACCAGCAGATAAATCCCCAACCGACACGAGCATAACTTTGTTGAGGTTTTGACAGCAACTCTTCCAAGTAAGACTTGCGCTAAGGAAACAATACATATCACTCGGTTCCGATGACGTGTTCATTTGCCTGACCGATTTGTCGCCCATTGAATTCAATGCCAAAACACAATCACTTTTAATCCTCCGGACAAATGAAATCATTTTCATTAGGCTGAGGGTGTTGTTATCTACATTTACAACTCGAAACATGTTTTTAAAACAGTAGCGAATCCTGATTGTGCACAACGGAATCTACACCCCGTGAGCCATACGTAGATGTCGATACCGCATTTGACCTCTAACCGTGAGCACACTGCGTGCCAAATCACTTGATTGAGGTAGTAATTAAAATAACAGCCAATCACAAAACGGACATGTGTCGCAGCAAGCGCATCACATGCGATTCGAGGATCAGATTATTGATCTGCACGACTTCATGCACATTATTAAGGCTAACAACCGTCGTTGTTTTCAACTTCATTTGGACCACGGAAAACACGCAATCAAATGCAATATATCCATTTATGGTTCATTATTTTCTGCACAATATTACCATTTATACTAGCGTTAACCTTCAGACCATGTAATCGGTCTTGCATTATGCGGTATTGATTCCCTAACTTTAGCTTATAACTTGGGCAACACGCTGGGGCTGTTGAATAAAAGAAAAACATCGCACGCTGCGATGGCCAAGGACTTGAAGGCGACTCGGATCCTTAGATTAAAGAGCCGTTAAATTATAAGAGTAAATTGGGTATCTTAGGGCTAAGGAAACATTGCATGAATCACTAGAAGTCGCAGATACACGAAGGCTGCTCTTGCATTTGCGTTATTAGAATTATCTTTAGTATTTAGGCGTCAACCGTCGCAGATGCAGCTGCGACGATAAGTGAATACTAAAACTATTTAGAATTAAAGGCTCGTATCACAGCTTGTTCAGATGGCGGTCGAATTGTTGCTAAGCTTGACAATTTTGTTGCAAGCGGTTCGTTACCAATCGAGTTGACATCATCAGTGCGTAGGTGCGTGGCGTGCAGTAGCGTAAAGTAGCATAGCGTAGTGTAGAGGAGCCTCGGTGAGAGTGAGCTGAGTGTTGTGTGCGTGCGTTTCTATGACGTCGTGGTTGTTTTTGGAGACGTGCATTTCTATTAGTTGGGACATTGATCCGCCTTCAGCTTGTTTGCTGGGTAGATGACGTTTGATCTTGAGTCTCCGCCTTGTATTTTGTAACCTCTTTCTGCTCATTCTTGTGCGCGAGTCTGTCCTCAGGTGCGGTTGTCTAGTATCAACATCCGCCAGATTCATTCGATAGAGTTGGCGGTCGTTCGTCAGTAGTGTCACGCATACTGCGTCCGGTTCGGTGCGTCGATTGATTAAATTCGTTGTAGAGTACCATGCTTACAAAAACGGAGCTCTTCGTTTGTGGTTGTTTTGGTAGTTTACCATCAGGTTCGTATGCGTTTTATGCCGATATATGCACATTTGCAGAGATCCGTCTGTATCCCCTGTGACCAGTACATCCTAAAATGGTAACTTGTTGTCCTCCACTAATTCAATCTTGAATTTGATATCTTCGAATGTGCTGTTCAGCAAATGGTGCGTAGTCTGTTCTCTGTCGCTTTTTACAGTGAGGAATTTGTCGTCTACTTAGGTTAGCCGGCGTTTTGCGCTGACAGATGACAGTGCACTGCGCTCCAATTTCTTCATTACTGCTTCTGCAATGAGCCTCAAATTGTGGATCCCAATGGCGTTCCTCTCAGCTGCTGGTATACTTGTCCATCAAAGCGGAAATAAGTGGTCATGCAGGAGTCCAGGAGTTCCTACAAACTTGCAGGTCGCATAGTTGTCGTTGGGATTGGTTGATTCTGTAGTTCAATCTCTCACCGAAGCTCCTCTACGCTAATCTACTCTACTGCTCGCCACGCAACTATGCACTGATGATATGACCCCGATTGCTGACGAAAAGTTTGCAAAAAACTGCTAAGCTCGATGAACAATTCAACTGCTAAACCATTTAAAATTCCTAGCTTTTGGGTGTCGTGTTGTCATCGAATGCCTGATGATTCTGCAGCAATAACTGGCAATTCGACGGCGCAAATTGTTTGTCAAATGAGGGGAGTATTCTGGGGAATTTATTTACGGTTGAATTGGTTAACCAGACACTGTTAAACAGCAAGAGATCCTGATCTGTATAATTAACAGCTTTTATATATTTAACACGCAACACCCTGGCTCATGCTTCATATGATTGCGCAAGCAGTCTCTCCATGATTTTGTCCACAAAATATCTGAACCGTGTAAGAATTATATCACGATGACTAGTGTAATTTTTTAGTAAAGACGTCCGAAAATTCACCATTGATCCGTCGCGGCCTGTAGTGTACGGTTATAAGGTACATCGAATGCGCACACTTTTTATGGGCACACCTCTCCGCGCAATTGTGCGAACTTAGAGCGTCGGACTATTGAGTAGAACATAATCATGAATTCGAGGGACATAGCTTCTATCGGTCTGAGAAACGTGTGGTGTTGCTCTATCACCAGCCGCAGTTTAAATATATGGTCTATACAACCTCTTGCTGAGAGGAAACCTTCTTGCAATTCCAGGTTCCGAACCTCTCTTCCGCATTGCGTTGACGAAGAGAATTGAGGCTATTAATTTTGCTAGCAACGGCGTTTGTCTAATACCACTGTGTCTAATACAATCAGGGAAACTGCCCTTCTTGTAAATTACTATTACGTCGTTTTATTTCAGTAGGCGAATTGGCCATTTGCTTCCAGCATGGGGTTGAAACTGTTCAGTGCTATGCGCAGTATCAACACCAACTTGATTTAAGGGGTGTAGAAGAGAATACTAGATAGCTGCTTAAAAATTAATAAGAGCTGCTATCGCCTTTCAATGTCAGCCCGCGAACGTTGCTGTAATCAACCCTGCAACGGCTCGGCTTGCGATACCCGAATATAAAGGAAACTGAGAGCTAGGGACTAACTGAACTACTATCCAAAGTTCTCCTTCCATTAAGCCATGGTTGGCGGCATCCGGTTTTGGATTTGCCTCTCACTGTGGCCAGCCCCAGGACGCCTGCGCCTACAGAGGGACCACGGATGGCTTGCGCTGTACCACCTGCAGCTCCGACCACACACCCCATATCCAGTGTAAACCCGAAGGGATAAGACGAGGAGGCAGGTGGATGGGAGCCACGTTTCATCAACGGAGCCGGCCCACACTCCTTCACAGGCAAACACAAGCACGCTGTAATTGGGAATCAAGCGCACACAAGGCGGTGGCTGGACCGTAGACCGCTCCACGCTGAGTGCATGGAACCGCTCCTCGAGCCTAGGACGGCCACAAGGACTGTGCACCCGGTCCCCTCCAGCAACGACCAACTGTCTCCTTGAGCCAGTATGGACCAGGTAGTGGGTAATAGACAGGTAGGCATTTTGTCAACATGAGCATCAAGCGCAGCCACACCGGGAATATCAAGCAACAGTCAATCACCTAAAACCACAAGATGAAATAAAATAAATCCAAAGATGCATAGAGATACGGTGGCATAACTCTTCGCTAAATTAGCATATGAAGTAAATTGGTTAGCAACGAATCCGCGATAAGGAAAAAAATGTCCACGAGTTAATTAGCAATGCCACAAACGCAACAAAATTACCGAAGATAAGAGCAATTAGTGTAAGCAATGTCGCCAGTTAATATAAGGTTATTCAGGTAGACAGGACAAACCAAATAAAGTGGAATGAAATTTAGCCAGCTTGAAAAGACCTAGTTTAAGTGTAAGTTAGTTTAGCCCAACTGCGATGACGAAGCATCGAGAATGCAACATTAGCCTCAGCTTGGGGCACATCAGTAAGCCAGTAAGCCATACAACGCTACGTATTGTCAGACAACTACCCGCGCTGTCTCCGTGTATCCAGGTGACTGCCTACTGCTGACTCCTACTCCAATACTTGAGCCTTACTGAGCAACCAGGCTTCCCTGTCAGCAATCAGGCTACACTTTGGTTCGTGCCTAATAATCCGTCTGGTTGCATTGTGCTCAAAGGGAGGCAGGAATATTTTTCTCTATTGCAACATGTTCACCGGCATTTCAGACGTACACTAACTGGTGCGGTAACGATGAATACTGACACAAGCAGAGAATTCCGTGTCCTATATGGCACCGAGATTTCGTTCCACAACGGTTTAGTGTAATTAGGACTAGAGAGCAAATGTTCGGTACACAGCGCTTCCTGGTAGACTTATCTGACCGACGGCTGAGATAAATTTTCATTTTTCAGTAACGGCACTGCATTCGGTAAAGTTCATGGCAAATGGACATAAAACCAAAGCATGATTAAGGTCGACCCTATTATTCTTGTACGAGCGACAGTCCAGTTTGGCACTACGCCATCTGGAACTTATAGAAAAGTCAGAAGGTTTGGGCCATAGCTGGGGGCTGTAAAAGGACGCCAAGTAGAACTTCCGCGCCCACTGTGTCATAACTGGTGCTATTAATAAACTACCGGTGCACTGCGCATAGTTACAACAGACGATCACAGTTTTCCGTCTGGTCGGGGTTATTTACCACAATCTCTGAACCTGTTATCTAGAGGCACTGATTTCCAAATCCTTTACAGAGCAATATAGCAGACGAAAAGTTCTAGCTTACTTCCTGGCAGCCTGAAATTGGCCACTTCAAACTGGAGCACACATACTTTTACCAATGCTTCATGGACACAGAAAAGCGATTACTTACACGCTTTGTTCACTAAAATTAACAAATTGGACACTATGTATATTGTGAGGATATGTGTTTTAATTAGTAAGTTACGATCAACACATATTTTCTATGGAAAATATGGCTGTGAAAAAGTTTGACTGGAGCTCCACAGCAGTTTCATATCCACTCAAGATACCCTGGTCAACAAACGATATCGGCGTAAGTAACCAGGGTACATAGAATTCCATAAAAATTTACTGATTCAGTTTTATGGTTTTCAGTTGAGATTTGTTGGAAAACATAATCCGTTTTCTGTGCAGCATTAAACATATTTGGCTGCAATGCCGTGAACACATCACACAATGTGCGTATTACTGATGACAGCACAACCCGTTTTCACTACATTTATACAAAACAATGCTTTCTAGATAGAGAGAGGGATTTATTTATCTGCCCTTGAAAGACGGGTTACATGTCTTTTTTTCAGGGGGAATTTTATTTTTTCACAAAACACTCAAAACTTATAACTATCTCTCGATGGGTAGTGGGAAATCTAAAGTCGATTCGCCCTGTCATTCAGTCAGGATTGACAAACATCTAACATACAACTTGCCACACTCAATAATCGGATGAAACATAATGGTTGTCCAGCTCAAGACTTGTCTTCCGTCCTTGTTGTTATGATAAGTTTATACACCTGACAATCGAACTTCATGCCCCGGAGATAACTCGATAAATTAGGTACGGTTGCGAGAAGTTTATTTCGTGCATCCAATCAATATGACGATGTGAAGTCTACCTGATGAAAGGAGTGTTCTAAATGCGCCACTGTGTTTTTATAGATTTGAGATGAACATTGCATTCATTTGGTTTTTTGAAGAAAGAATTGAAGTGCTCTTCCCGGTGGTGACGTTTGTTTTTGTTGAAGATATGCAGTCCTTCCGGTCAAACAAGATAACGAAGTCACCTGGCAGTTTAGCATATACTGCGAACTGAGTAAATAAGAGGAAGTTTAGTCAGAATTATTTGGTACAAGTACTCGCAGACCAAGCATAATTTCCACTGGATTAATACACGGAAACCCGATAGATTCTATCACAATCATGCAATTCATTGTTGCTAAAAGGATGCATTTCTTATTTATTACTGCTTCTCACCAGCAGTTAATTTTAGTAAAACTTTTCCCTTGCATTGGCTAGTTCTGTTGTACATAATGTATTTGATGCGGTAGTACATTTAGAGAAATGGCTAAACAAATAAATAATTTTAAAGGAACTGATCAAAAGATGACGACAGTGTACTGAAAGGCAGGTAACGATGAAAATGAGCTTTTTACTCCAAGAAATATACGCGGTTGAACATTTGTCATTAAGGTATATTTAAAACGTGTTTTACTAACAATGTTGTAGATGGTTTCGGGATAAAACCGGTAACACTTGAGTTAAACTTCCTGAAGCCTCTGTGAAAGTCAACTTATCTTGTTCCCCTGTAGGCATTCTAAAGGCGTAGTTGCAACATTCGTCCTCTTTGTAGTAGCTCGAATAACATGGACTTGGTATTGTACCACATTTGCTGCCCGTAAATATTTGACTGCGTGAAAAGTCTGGTAATACCAGGAAACATACTGTTTACAAGGGACTAAGTATTGTTGCTAATTTCTTAATGTTTGGATCAGCCATATTACTTAAACTTTACTACCTAGAGCTTGAAGCCCAATTGTTAAGAATGTAATACGTGCTGACTGCAGATAACGAATGAACAACTCGTTAAAACTCTTCAACAGGTCAAATAAGATAAAACCAAACTATGACTTCAGCAATTACTGAGTAAGTCGTCATGCATGACACACAATGGATAAGATACTGATAACATCTGAGAAATAAATATTGTTAATTTATTACTAAAATCGGCGTCCGGTATAAGCAAGGAAAAGGCATTTGTAACGATGGTCCCAGTTCTGTTTCTTCCAGACCCATGTAGATACGAGTATTAGCATACTCTAGTCTAAGATTGTAACGCACTGCAGCTATGAAAAACGTGAAGATATTTTGCAACCCATTGCTCGTTAGCTGAGTTGTTGGAGTTTGTTTCTGTAGGCGGTGTGCGGATACATTATATGTTCGGGCAAAATGGTTGAAATCACAGATTAAATAACCGGTTGGTCTAACTAGTTATTTTTTCAAAACAATGGATATGCGACCTTTTGGTTCTAATTATTTTAAGCAAGGTGAGAATGATGCAATCTTACGTTGTAAAATGTCTGCTTACCACTGAATTTTCTAGCCTGGTGTTCACGTGTTGCTCCGTCATCCACAAAGGAGCCCACGCTGATGTATTTAAGAAGCGCGGTAAATGAGGTACGGCATCAATGCAGGTAGAATGTTTCTCAATCGCTGTAGATTACGCCACTTCAAACCAAGAGCAAGTAAATCATCGGTAGTAATTTTGCAGTGCAACAGAGCCCAAAACTATTAACTTAGTAGATGTGCGGTTTACCTCAAAATTTTATTAATGTAAAAGTTGCGGACTTTGTAGCCATACTTTGGAAAAATAATGGGCTTTGAAAGATGATAAGGATTAAAGCAGTAGCATAGAGAACGTCGAAATGTTTGTTCATATAACAAGCTACTCACTTATTACCCCATTTACATCTTTTCATGAAAATGCCCTGTATTATTGATGGTAGTCTTCACTCGGCCTAACTCCGCTTAACGATTATGTCACAATATCCGTCCTATGGCAGTTTATGATAGTATTTACTGGAGCGCACAAATAATGTATCAACTGGGGCTCAGTGCTTTGATAAACCTGCGATCAACCTAACCATGGCTACATGGTTCTTGAGCTGCTCAATACATTACGTGACACCGCAATCTGAATGAACAGTAGCTGGAAAATCATCGCATGCTGCACTCGCGCATGATGGATAGCCATGCAAGTCCAAAAGGATAAGCACATGTATGTTGCACTGATATATGTGTCCTAATGTCTTAAGCGATGACCCTCTGGCAAGGTGTTATGCAGTCCCAGAATTATCATTAAAAGACCGAAGTAAAGAATTATTAACTTTGAAATACGTTGAATTTTGATTTTGTAAACTGCAAACAACATTAAAAGCAGCTGACAGTCACGTCAAAAATTCTTCGCTCATCATTGGTGCTCTACGGTATTTGTGGACTTGTGTATGCAAAATGATATATTTAACCTAGAACACCCGAGTCGTGCGACTGCTATGCTAAATTAATTTCAGCTGGCATGTTACTGCTAACAGTAGGCTTAAAAGTTAAATGCTCTTCATGTTACATGTAAATGGAGAAGGCGTTCGGCAGATGGATGCGACCAACATGGCATTCACAAATAATCCTTATAATAAAATACCATGGAAACCGCCCGGCATCGCGCCAATCGTGGCAGTCTTTTGTGCGCTCGATTTATAATGGGTCTGGACTACACGTAACCGAGGTTGCAATCGAACCACTTAAGCATTGTGTTCCAAATGTTAGAGATTTTTAAGTCGGGTAGGAAGCGAGCAGGGGAACTCGATTAAATGCCGTTTGCGTGTAGTCAGAAAAATAACGGAAAAACAATAAGCTAACGAACGCATCAGATTGAAGAAGTCCATCTGGTATGCCGTGGGATAATGAGTTCTCGCGAAGTCAATATTCTTTAACTTCCTGTGGCTTTCCACCATGTCAGACAGTAGGACTATGGCTGAGAATACGGTGTTTAACCAATGCATTCACAGAGCCTGATTGGTAACTAGGGGTAAATATAACACGCCTCCAGTGTGCTGGTGCATGGCAGGGCCATATCATTCTAGTGCCCAGCGTCTCCATCTTTAAGGAGCAGATCCAGTCAACACACACCCGGATTGTGTTAATATTTTCAGCAGCTGAGTTACCTTGAGCTAAACAAATCCCTAAAGATTACGATACGAATACTCTTAGGTTTTCTAACAACGATCATAAACAAACCTACGCGCACAAACTTGTCACATTTGGATTATGCATTCAAGCTGTTAGCTAAAGCACTCCTAGAACAATACTTGAATTTCTGAAGCGCTCTGATACGGCATTTTCAAGAAGGCTACGCATCAGTTTATTGGGCATTGCTTAACTATTATCCAAGCCCTTCGTTTACAATCAGCTTCGGTTTATCACTTTCGTGGACTTCGCCTACCAGGCTAATGAATCTACCGACCAATCTGTCTGTTCAGCCATGGGCTCGCGCAGATAGACATAGTGTTTTGGGGACCCAACGTCCCTACAATTATTAGTCTTAAATTACGGAAGGCCGAAAACTCGATTCATACAAGGGCACATGTACTCGCACCAGACAAAACGCACACGTTCAGTCAGCCTTCCAACTCGTGAAACATTCACATTCGTTTGGCCTTTGCAACCAGAAACAGTCTCGTTTCCAACCAAACACTCATTGTTGTATCCAAGCAACATTTATTTTCCGGACAACTCTCGCCAAACTTCCAACATTCCTGCTCAGTTATGGACTTTTGCATATTTACATAAAACCATGTTTCTTGTTTCCAGGGTTTGCTTACGCAAACCCTTCCAAGGGAAAACCCCCTATCATCACCGTTTCGTGATATAAAAAGCAGGCTGTACATCGCTAGAATCGCCTTAGTTTTGGCCAGTAAAATGGCCTGTGGCAAAAGGCCTGTCTTGTTTTTGATTCAGTCTTGGGTTGGGAAATCGTGCGTAGAAATATTGCGTTCGGTCTAGGAACCCGTTCGACTCGCGTGAATTAAATCTTTCGCGGCTAAGTTCCGAGAACCCACAGACTTCGAGATTGTCAGTTACCGTGCTGTGCGAGTTTCGTTCGTTCATCGGACTAGGAGAGTTGGTATCACATTGTTAGAACCTGACGTATTCAAGAGGCAGTATTCAACACATAGACACGCTCAAATTGATACCGACGTCAACTCAGTGCTGACCACAAAATTCTGCATCCGCAGCCGAGCTGCTGGTTCGTCAAGCGTCCCACTGTTTTTGGAGCAAAGTTCATTCGTCACCACTTAGTTCCACCAACGGTTGACCCACGAATTGATCACGATACATACGCAGCTAACCAGCCATTCAGTAAGTGCGCTTTCGGTTTTTTCTTTGACGCACAATTGTTATTCAAATAGCTGAACTTCACTTTCATCTTCACATTTGCCATTAGCTAGTAGACTCTACTGATCTGCATTTTTCTCATTTGTCCCCCACGGATTTTCGCTCGTAATTTGGGCGGCTTTACCATGATCCTGACAAAGCCAAATCGCACAAGATAGCTAAAAAGAGCAGTGCTGTACCATAAAAATGACAATTAAAAAGAAATTTGTTTACTGAATCATTTGTGTGCTCTTGTTCAAAACTTAAGCGTAAACAGAGCTACTGACAAAGTAGCTTACGAAGCTGCAACAATTATTCTGATATGTTCAACCTCTCAAAAATTATCCATTACCATATTATTTCATTTCGGTCTCATGGGACAATGCCAATAAAGCTAAACCGTGGAACTAGTGCACATAATTCTCCCCACTGCTCCCGAGATACACCGATGGTTCAACAGTAAGAAAAAGCATTGCCTTTAATATTCCTGAAAAGTTTGGTTTTTAATACTTTTAAGTGGATTACACTGATGGTTTGTAAAATGTCAGAAATCGATTGCAAAGCTTTACGACTAAGAGCGAAAAAACGAAAACACTGTTGACCCATCATATTTAAATTCGTGAATGAAACAGTAGCGGACCAATATTGTGCAATCAGTAGTTAGAAAACAGACTCAAATCAACAACATGGTGATTAGTACGGAGAGCGAACCTATAAAACGGGTACCCCATATTCTTGAACCCAGTGTGTTAAATAAATAAAGGATTCTATAGCAAACCACTCTAAAATCCTCTGAATAAAACGCACCAAGCTAAATAACCATGACCTTTTATGTGGACCTCTACAGTTCATATTTAGATTTAACTACTCAAACACCTACATCCCAGATCGTATCGCAAAGTTTTCAGCGCATTTCTCGATCTATAGTGCTACTCCTATGTCTGGCACTGGTCTTCCAACTGCATATAACTCAATAGATACACTGGATTTTGTAAATGCTATTAAAAAGGCTAGTATTTCGCCACACGTCAAATGCTCCATATTTCCGGTGGGTGATATTAGCAAGAAAAATGGAGCTATCAAATGGCGGCAGTTTCTTATTTATTCGAAGTTTCCCTTACTACCGTAAAAGTACTCGCCTCTCCGGTATGTTAAAACAAATATAATTTTATTCTAACACAATTTATCAAACTCCACGTTATTATCACTCTGTTTTGTCTTCAAAGTACCGCAAGCGTAAACACAGATATAACAGCCAGCAAATCACTGACTAGCAGGTAACAGTGCATCCTGCCAAACCTCAAAAAGTGCGGCCCCTCAGTGACTACTACTGAAGTACCATCTTTTTTATTAGATGCGAGAGTGGCGTCACAACCACTGAAACAACCATTAGAAGAAAATAACAACTTTCATTCCTCCTGTATTTCGCACACATGGAAGGATTGGCTCTGTGCCAATCCAAGAACATCCCAGCTTTCATGCATCAATCTCGGCTTCAAACAGCATTTCCTGTCATTTTTACTGGAAACCCATACGGTTACCTGAGTATATTAGAGGCTGCATCTGACATTTTGTCTCTGTAATCGCTTTCTATTTCTGAAATCGGTGCACCTCAATTCGCAAGCTTATTCAACATCTTTACAGAAACCCAGCACTATCATCACATTTTCGCTATATAATTCAAATCTGAAACTACCTCATTGATTATTCAAGGACACTATTCTGAGGCAATCAATTGTTTTCAGTGATTCCTCTACAGGCCAGATCAAATTACATAAGGTTAAATTACGAAGAAAATACACGGTGATTGGTTTAGATGTGGGTGAATGGTTTGACACTTGACAGTTCGTCACTGCCTCACACACACACAGAGCGAGAGAGAGCTCGATCGTGGTTACGATATAACATGGACGACACCTGTGTCAAAGTGGCAGTTAAGTTGACTGCTGTTCGGCCAGGGTAAAGAGAACGCTTGAAAACTATATTTAATTAGTGTGTTCAATGGCACTGTCTACCTTGGACAAACAGCAGTCAATCTAACCGTCACTCTGACAACGGTGTCGTCAATTTATTTAATAAAGCAGATGGATCTGTGTGTGTTTGTGTAAGACTGACAAATCATTGAGGTGCGTCTGAACCAAGCAACGTGCTGTTTTTTCCTATGTTAAAATTATATGATTTGTACCGGCCGTAGGTGAATCCTTGTAAAAGATTGATTGTCTCAGACTGATATTCTTGATGGCCAATACGCTTCCTTTTAATAAGTAGATATTTTAGGGCGCTTGCTGAGTTTCTCATTATTAACTTTATACTTGTGAGGAAGGGAATGGCTTCATCTACTGTTAACCCTACCTGAAAGGTACTAGCTGTTGGTTAACGAAAGAGTCAGTGAGAAGTATTAGCTACTGAGGTAAACACTTAAGGTTAGAGACCCAAGTGCTGGATTTGCGTTCAACTATCTAAGCGAAAGCACTTTTTAGCAATTTGTCCTTCAGCAACCATTTTTCTTGCTTTAAAATTAGTGTTGGCAGGGATACTAAGACTGCTATTTATGAGCGTCGTACAATTTTAATAGAAATGAGCAAGTGCGGTAGGTGACCTCCAAATTAGTTTTTATAAAACAACACCCTGTACCAAGCAAGTATCCAGGCTTAGGAAAATTAATTTGCAGCGCAACCAGCGGAATATTCTCAGGCACATTAAGAACTACTGCATTATTTTGGAAACGCGTCCTCTTTAACAGTTTGCAACAATCAAGTGGAGAAGCGCACATTATATTTCCAATGTTTAAACTCAGCATCTTTCATATGCAACAGCGTTACCACATGCTCTGGTGTGTGACGAACAGACAGAAAGCACTTAAAGACGATCTTTTGTTCTGAATCTAGGTCAACTGTTCGTGGAGAATAGATAACTTGAAAGCATATATGATATTGGATCAGGAGCGACAGATATCAGTATGACTTAATAACTACTGGCTGTCTTGACGTTGCCGGAACTATGTAGGTGAAAGAAGTGGCTCCTGTACGTCTAAAACATATAAGAGAATAAATTAGATCGATTATCTGCTGGAAAAGTATAATTTGCTAACGTGCAGTTTCGTAATGAGCCCAACCGATGGAACTGAAGAAGCATACTAAAAGGTTAATAGGAACATGATTCAACATTAGGCGGCCGGGATATATAATAGAAGACAACACAACGGACTACATGGACTATATTGAAACTAATGCGCCATTTTGCACTTAAACTGTGTTTGGTTTTTGATTTGAGATATTGTACATTGGACACGGATTACCCACAATTTAGTGTTGTTTTGATATGATTGTAGCGTTGCATATTTTCTCCAGACGTCTTATACTTCAAAGACTGATTTTTACTTTCCATGTATTTGTAGTGCTTCGAACTTGCATCGAGCAAAACTAACTGATGATATAGGCGATCGATGCATGTAATATCAATTTCATGTACGGCCCTTGATTTTTCACAATGAAATCCTTAGTACAGTGTTAACAGCACTGTTTAAGTTAAATAACGCCATCTCAAAGCCTTAGACTTCCTATTCAAAAGCTGAAAAGCACTCGTTTTCCCGCATTACAAACTTTAACAGACCTCAATTTTAATGCGAGATATACTAAAAAGGTTCCGTAGAATAAAAAGGAGGAAAGATAATTGAACGAATGGAAAGATCATGTTGCTATATTACTTCTACAAACAGCTTGAGATATCCAAACGCAAAGTGGACGGACATATACAAGGGAGTAATTCAGGGTTGATTCGAGCGGTGGGGAGGCAACTGAGGCAGGTATAACTATGCCGTTGAGAATTGCTGTTCTTTGTTTGTTCTTTTGCGTCAGTCAAGGCTGCAGCTGTAATTCTGGATGCGCGCATATCTACTATGCATACAAAAACTAAAATACTCCGTTTTACTTCTTCAGATTTAAACCCAATTACGCTTTGGTTTTGCAATAACGTTCTTGGCCAAGTATGCTACCAAATCCATTCATTTTTCTGGAGATATGCATGCAACGGCTAAACATTTAGCACGGGAGCAAAGCAACTAGCATAGTTGTACACGAATTGATGTTGTATTACATAATAGAATTTAGACGATGCACCGCTTTGACCTGACGTATCTTTGTCTGGAACATCGGATTTCAACTGGACCAAGAGATTACTGAACAGTTTGATATTTCTGAGTAAAGGATCGTAACCCTCTTATAGAAACCTAGGTACTTACGTATGTTATTCACCAGTGTCACCGCACTTTTCAATACTGTAAAATTATAAACGACGAAGCCCTGCATCTGTAGGCACCTAGACAATAGCGGACAAAGTGTTGGGAAGTTGGCGCTAGACGGCATATGCAACATTCTCGACATGTGCATTCCTTACTTCTTCATAATGAATGTAATTATCAAGGGGCAATTAGAAGAAACACTAATCAGTTTTCTTATATCATGCAGAAAGTGAGTCAAATCCTGCACATAACTAAAAGTGCAAAATTGCGGGTTTTGTATGTTGGTAATTCACGTGTGATATTCAAATACAAACAACTTCAGAATAGGTAAAAGTAACCAAAAGATGCAGCGGTCGTTATCTGATTCATAATTGATTCATAAATGAAAACCAACTTGCTTTGTATACGCGGTAGTTAAAGAGATATTGCACAGGGATCTACACCTCAGTTTGCACGAAATACACTTACACAAAGCATCAATTAAACTCCAACAGTATTCAACCGAAACCATTGAACGCCTGCACTATACAAACTTTCTCTGTAGCATCTCACTTCAATACTGCTGAAACAAAACTGAAGAAATTGTATAGCTATATATGTCCTTAGTAAACATCGGTTACCCACGCAGTTTCTCAAGGCGATACTTAAGTCGCTAGACTACAAGCGCTGCATATTCCTTAAAAATAAGTGGAAACGACTCAACTTGCCTTGAATCATAAAAAATAACAGAGATAAATTCAGTAATTCGTTAGCAGCAACTCATTGTAGCAGCTGGCAGCTCAACGGCAAGGCTGAAGAAAATCACATTAAGACAAAAAGGGATGGCAGTGCAGTACAAACAATGAAGTAATGTAGCTAGGCACACGGTAGTCTTTGTGCGAAATGTCATGTTGTCTATACAGGAAGCAACTTTTTACTAAAGCGCATGATCAGAAACGAGCCAGCGAATCTCCATCCGTTGTTATAGATTTAGCTCTCACTGTTGAAACAGGGTACCCCTTTAACTAGACCACAAGAGGGGTCTTGACATAAGAAGGCAAGTAAACTGAAGATAAACTCATTATGTAGCTAGCAACCTCTTTTGTTGAATTTGGCTTAATCACAACAACTAAAAAGGGGTTATTCCCTATAAAACACTGTGGATGACACCTCGATTTCTGGTGAAACACCTGTAACTAAACTATTCTGTCCAACTCTGGTAAATATCATTCATATCCAGTAACCAGTCGCAAGTCAAAATAACAGCAATATTTCATGTCATTAATATACCAAAAAATCTAGGAATCCTTTTAGGTGGAGCCAAATTCTCTAATAAAAGTACTTATGAATAGACAGGTTTGAGAAGATGCATCTGGTTCATCGCAATTAGATTACAAGTCACAAAGATCAAGTATCAATATGTGAAGCATCAAACGATCATTTTGCTCTTCAGGACTCGTCATTTGAGCGCATTCCTTCGGTTCCCTTCAAGGGAAACAACCCATGACAGGCCTTTAAGTTTAGCCGTTGCTTTTGTAATCTAAGTGGTATTTTACACTGTTCACTGGGGAATCTTCACGCATCTAAAATTTATGTTGCCTTCTGTTTATGTGGCCTGAATCCATAGTCACCACTGTTGTACATTGATGATAGATTGACGTATCTTTGTCTACGGTCGAGTACGGTCACAAGATTACAATTACTATAAAGTACTTTTCAGCAAACTTTCCAAAAGAAAGGAAAGGAGCCGTGCTGAATAGCGAGTAAAACGGTTGGTGTGCTTTAAACAGTACCCAAGTCCTGCTGATTTTTTCCAGCAATATACGAACATTTTTGGGGAAAATGCTTGAGCGTACAAACCTTTGACAGCAAAGTGAACTTACGAATGCAGCCATCTTGAAGTTACATGAAAGTCAGTTGCATTCTGACATAGATGATGAAGTCGAAAGGTTAATTGTTACCGTCACATTATATCCGACCGCCTAGGAGAGTCCCAGCGACGTGCAGGAGATGTCATCATCTAAGTTAGTGAAGTATGGTGCAAATCTGATTCAAATATCTCGGAGCAGTAAACATCCAACGTCACTATGTAAAAAGGAAACCAAAGTTTCTAAGTGGTTTTTTTTTGACTCTCGTAGATGTAGACACAGCGCTGATGCAGACGTTAATGATTGCAGGTCATGCTGCTTTGGTGTTGCAAATAAGTATGTTCCCTGTGTGTCCACGCCAGTGACTTCAGAAAGACTGCCGCAGCATTCATTAAGACCATGGGCCTAACTATTTTGGCGAACTTTCTCATTAAATACGATGCGTATCTAGATTTGGTTATTATTAAATCAATCTGTTTTTCGCACAAAAGCGTGCCTCAGTAATCTTTCTGTACATCTCCTAGTAACAATGCTTCCCGAGTTATACAGTAAGGCCAAATGTGTCTACCAAGTGGCAACAGTAACTGCACAGTAAATAATATCGAAAACCTCACATCAACCACGTTTTACATCGATTTTCCAATTTTTACGAACAATGGCTTGCCAGTTGAAAATGAACATTTCAAAGAATATGTAAACTTTTATTTTGATCCTACTGAGAAAACTTATATGAGAAAAGACAGATTTTCATCTCCGTTGCTCAAACAAATGAGAAGGAAAATACAGCTAAAGGCTCATGCTAAATGTCTGTGTAAAACAATGTTAACCAGCCTATACATTCGGGCCGTTCTAGGCAATCAAATTGCCATGTCTTGTGGAGATTTCTGGGAAAACTTTGATATGAAATTCCTCAGAACACGTAGCGTGGAGAATGTAAACATACTGCACACTGAGTTCGAACTGTCATCACCCAACACAGTCCTGTAAATCTACTCATAACCAGAGGATTCCACTATTATTACTCCACATGTGTTTCCAAGGATCTCACATGACCGAAACCAAAGAAGGCAATGGACGGAAAGCTTAATGAGCCATCACTCGTAAAGAGTGCGCATGCATTTTAAAAACACCTCTAGCAGAAGCCTTGTATCGTTTTTAACGATGGTGCAATCTCCGACATTTGGAAAAGTGTCAGAGTAACACCTGTGCGTAAACAGGATCTCGTTGTCGTCGGTCAATAGCTTGACGCCTGTGCTGTTAAAGGTTCTAAACAACAAATGATCGCCGCATTTTTACAGACAGTCAATTAACTGACGTCAACCAGTTTGTCATTGATCAGAGGTTTTAATATTGAATGCTGCAGCTCATTTCGTGCAATCCATGGCACACGTGTTAAGTGACATTTGCAAGAGCGCACAGCTCCTAGTCTTAAGTTATACTAACGTCTTTGGAAGCACCGACAGACTGCTCAACATTTCGTCCGAAAATGGCGTCTCCCATATGTGTGCAATGTCATGCGCGATTAATTCACAAATTGCACAAAATTCACGCACTTATTCGGTAGATTAACTTTTGCCCTTCCAGCCAACTTTGGTGTTTTGCAGAGAGACATCCTATCCCCTTCTTTATTCGCCAACTAGGTCAATACTCACCCTATTCCATCAAACGTCATATTCTGATGGCGTCATCCTGTGTTGCATAGCGCTTATATTTGAGGATATGCTTAATCTTCAACTAGGGTTAAAGGAATAAGTAACATTTTCGAGTTCTCAGTTGGTCTCTCAAGAACCTTCCATGTGTGGTAACGTAACGTCCTCTTTTCTACATCCAACCAGAAGGCGGTCCCTTATTCATATCTACCTCCTATGTTTATGGATAATAAAAGCAAACTTATTTTTTCCGCCGTGAAATATGACGGAGTTTTCATACCTTAAATGTTATCATAGTCTGCACGTATTCTCAAAAGTTTTAAAAAGGTTAGAAGCTACTTATTTTATGCTCTCTTGCTCTAGATTATTTTGTTTTCTGTGTTTTAATTCCAAATTTTGTAACTAGTTATACTCTTCCTGAATTCTTGTAGTGTTCACCTCTTCTTTCCACCGAATATCCGCAAAAAGACCATGCTGTTCTTGTGTGTTCACCAAAGCGCAAGTCTGAATAATCTGAAATAAGAGAGGATCCGCCTGTTGATTTTATCGTCAACAAACTTTTCACGCATGCATCATCTTTGTATTCAGAATTATATACTGCGCCTCTCACCCTTTGCACAATATCCTAGACTAAACTATATGGACATCTTCCACACATTCCGTAGTTAAAATCTGACGTTCTCATACCTCGTTGTATCGCGGCCTTATCCTTCCTTATTCATCAAACATACTGGTTGACTCTTCAAGAATAAAACACGCTTTACCCAAACATATGCTTAATTGGAGATGTACTTTTCCTTTACTGCTGTCCATTTGACTTTCTCATTAGTGTTCTGTTGTTTTGTATTCCACAGTTTTGGTGTAAACTGCTCCAAATGAACCCACATGGGTAAATAAATTTTACTAGACTTGACTGGATTTATCTTACTGTCGGCTTGCCCCGCTAACCATCAGATTATCCCAGAGAGCGATGATGAACGATGGACAACCAACCCATCCTCCCTGGCCATACAGGTTACTACCCGTACAGTTGAGTGTGGTTGGCCGTCAGGTGTCAGGGGTTTAGTTGCCATTAATTGTGTATCTACACAATCGTTTAGTACAACGGTGTGGTTAGTTTTTTATTACTTATGAATAGAAAGCTTTGATAAGATTAACATTGTTCAGCGCAATTAGCTCACAATTACACCATGATCATCTGGTAATTTTACTAGTTTGTAACTGACCTTCGTTGCTAGTAATATAATATCGATGGATAAACGGAATTCTCTATTTCAGTCCGGTATGACTCGCAAACACTGCCTTCCAGAATCCATAAAGGAACTTAACCATAATTATACTAGTGGACCTGCACCCCACATATACACCTCTCAACTGGATGGTTAAAGTAGTCCGCATACAACATCCGCGAATTAATTGATGAACTGGCTATTCGCCACTTTCTTATTAGTCATTTCAATAAAACTTTTCATTCATTTATGGGCATCAAGTTAACAAAAAATGTTCTCGGATTGTTTGTTTAAAGGCTTTACCTAGTTTATTACTGAATCTGCCCATACTTTTTGAACTAAATCCATAGAACCATACATGTAACCTGTTCGAATTTTATGTGTAACAGGCCAACAGGAAAGGGTTGTTGTAGTTCGTCTAGCAGGCTGCTGTTGTTGAAGTAACCAAGCCGCATGGGTATTCATGCCATGCAATCACCTAGGAATTGGTCTTTCATGGACATGGAAGACAACGGGATTTATCTCACCACGAGGTATTGTCAGTCATATACCGCATAAAGCTCCGTCACATACTACGTTGCCATGATGAAACAGCCCAAGCACGTAGGAAGTAAGTTTTTTTTGTTTTTTTAGCCCAGCGGTCTATTATGACCGACGTAGGCTACAGACACGAACATTCTCAGAATAATTAACTGAATGCACATTGCAGTAGGCGCACCTAAAGGAAAACGTATTTAACTGATTTCAGCTTAACGACTCCATGTTTATTTATAAACACTAATTTCGCACCACAGGGAAGTCAGTAAAATTGGTTTTGCGTACTGGGCTCTAACTCTCCCAGCTCCATAGGTGCTTTCGTTTTTACATTGTAATCTATTTGTGAAACGATTCTACACTGCTCACGATATAGTGTTCAAGCAACACTTAATAAAAAGGTATTTTTAATGCACAATTTAGCAACTTGACTGTAGTCACATTCATTTGATCTATGATAAATGCCACATCCAACTGCAGATAAAAACTATATTTGAATGTTTTCAACCTGAACTTACGATTCTGCTTCCTCAAGCCTGGGATTGGGCCGTTTCATTTGTGATCCTATTAGGGGAGAAAACATATCGGTTATATTGGATGATTACAGCTCCTAAACTTTGAAGTTGCGATAGTACTACTATTGTTTTCAACACCACTCCAGATCTCAACTCGAAGTGTCAAATTAGCAAATTACATTACTAAGAAGTAGCTAATTCAAGTGATTTGTTTGGATCAAAACCAGCGTTCGCTGTTTTCGATGAGAAGTACATACGATTCATGGACCTAAAGACAAATGTAACATCAAGAAAATAACTAAATAAATCAGTCCGGATGTTTGTTGATTTATTCAGTGGATAAAGCCTTAGAGAATGCAATGAAAAGCGGGAAGTTTCTAAAAATAATAATGTGCATGGAATTTACCATCTCAACGCCTACTGTACGGCAACCAAACTTAACAGACACTAGTATTCCTGACTGCGGTCTTCTCGCCCTGAACGCCTTCGGTTTAGTCCCTATAGAAAAAATTTAAAGATAACAAACACGCGATTGCTGGGTACCAGATAAACATGCCGGAAAAAGGCACAAATAAAGAGATCTACCACAGATCTGCGAGCTGAGGTCGTAAACACGAATATGTCGTCTAATGGCTGCCTTAACTAATCGAAGACTGGTAGTTGCGCGAAATACGCAGCTATGAGAAACTCAGCAGCTCTTGAAGTACCTTGTCAACAACTGTTTTTCGTTCGCAGCGTTAAGCGCTACCTCGTGCATATTAGAACACTCAAAAATTGTCCTTGGTCTGAACCTACATATCAACCTACAACATACAACCCTACTTACAGTCTCCTGTCTGCCACAACCCAAGTCAAAGCAATGAAAGCCAATTAAAACCTAACAATACTACTTGTCCTATGACATACCCATGAAGCCACTCACAACCCTTCACTTTAGTATATAACACATTTTAACAGAAGTGGGAATGAATCAGCATCCTTTTCCACCACCGAGTGACGCAGTGTTTCGCATGCCTTGCAGTTCCTTCACATGTCACGGCTAGCTCAATAACAGATAAATACTTATTTAGCCAAGGATCATCCTTTACTTGACTTGACTGATAGGTACTAAGGCTATAGTCTTTTATAAATTTAACAAAATATGATTAACAGTCAACATAACTGGGATTAAATGGATTATATGGTGTAGTGTGACGAATTCATCATTACTAGTACTGGTCGTTAACCGGAAAGCCTATAGCCAACTAAGTACATCGTTTGATTGTTTCATGTTGATGTAGAGAGCAGGATGGTTGACTATTGTCATACCGTCGCTTCCTACCCATTGCAGTGTTGAAACAATTGTTTAATAGACGGCATTCCTCGGGGTCCGATTCCTAAGCAGTAGAAACAAAAGCACTTCGCTCTATTCATTAGCTACCACTCTAGCAGCAGTTTAAAACTCGCCTCTGTCTGCTTAACTGGTTCTACTGGTATCCATGGAGTTCGTGCCGACCCGTCGCTCTCGCTTTTTGTAGTATATCCATAAGCAATTTGTCACAAACTATTGTGCTCACATTCAATGAAATCGCATGTCTCAGCTCCACAAGTTGGCCGATAACTTTTGATTTATTTTATTGACCCAACTTCTGATTCACCTTTACGTTTGTGATATATTTGTCACTTTTATACACTAGAGAAACACCTCAGTTTTTTTAGCAGCATTTGAAATTTATACAATTTATTCTAAGCTCATTCTATAGACATTGGAGATATATGAAAATCGTACTTCGCCAGTGCCATTAACGTCTCTAACTTGCATTTTGCGTAAGGTGCTGTTCCCCCGCAATTAAGTTGCATTGATCGATACCCTAGTCATTCGCCCTTCTTTGTGATCTTATGAGACAGCGCGCTTTCATAACCCATCACACGGACCGCGCAACCACAACGACCGCTCACTTGACATTGATAATCAGAAGGCTCGCTTGACTGATGTACGCCGCTATGAAAATCGGAAAAGTACAGAACATCAACCAACACTGAGTCAGGTATGGACACCAGCTGCATGACAAAACTCATGTAAATGCGAATCCGAAAGGGCTTCAAGCGAACGGTGTCTGTGTGACAGGAGAATGTAGTCAAGTAGTCAACTTAGGGTTAGCCTGCTTGCCTTGTTCAAACTGGTATCATAAAACTTGTGTTAATTTGTCTCAATAAAAGCCGTCCTTTTGTATAGCGCTGCAGTTGCGACTAGCCAAATTGTTAAGCGTATTCTTAGCCTAACCCAGTGGTGCAGTCGGTTAGCAGCAGAAGTCAAGCAGCATATTAAAACTATGATTACTCCATTGGAAGCGAACCTGCACCAGGGAAGTCTAGTGGTCTGTAAGCCAAGGAACAAGGTACAACTAGCTTTCTCTGAACCAAAGGCAGCCAGGTCTTTATCGCCGTTGTCTCAATCAACTTTGTCAGGACGACTAGCGAAAACTGGCCGTAAGTTCGAGAGGCAAGCAGTATGATGACAAATAAAAGCGGGTCCAAACCGAAAGGGGTGGTTAATCTAAGAACATTATCCATGATAAGGTCTGACATTAACAGGTATACAGAAGTCGAACACCAACCCCTGCGTTTGCTCTCTAACTTTCTCTTGTAGAGTCAAAGTCTTCCGGTATATCCGTTACATATGCAATGATTGCTACAAAGTCATCCGGATGGCCTCGAGCTGTCTTCTTTTGCAAACACTACTAGTGTTATTAGCTCATAACCATAGGAAAACATTGTCTTGCAGCAGGTAAGGACAAACGATTACCCGAACTTGCAGTTCAAGTTAAAAGTGAAATAACCAAATTGTCTGATTTTTATGTGCTCCAACGTCCCCCGATATACCGCCAGCCCATTGCGGGGCAAGCTATCCGACGACCAGAAACATTGGAATTCATTGCGCGTTCTGATGAACTTCCAATCCAAAGCCACAAACTCAACGCGGGTTACTCGTCACCCGAACTCTGCACACAGAGGAAAACCCAGATTGATTATAGTAATATTAGAATCCGCCACTGATGTCGAAAAAGTTTTACTCGCTTCAGGTAGGCTGCAACATGGGTCCTGTGGAATACGATTCTATCCTGACCTCCCTTGCAGCGCGCTGTACCGGAAAATGAACACTCAATGACCCATCAAGCGAGATAGCCAAGACACAGTCTTCATATATGGCGTACCATTGTTTCCTTCTGACGATAGTCAAGAGGACGGAAATAAAGATTAAAAACAGTGGCAGTATATTTGTAAAAATTTCCTTAAACAACATCCTGACGCTATCGATCAAAGGGCTACCTATTTCACCAAGTTAAGGGGAATGTGACCTAAGAGTCCTAAAACTCATGGTGCAATCAGAGCGAACAGCAACGGATATTTTTTATCCACGGTATAAAATTCGCGATTGCCTTCTATTTGAACTTTGCTTATAAGCTGCAGAAGCCCTGCAAAGACCGGCTAGGAAACCATCTGAAATACCTGACGTACAGGAAACGGCAAAGGAGCATTATTTGCCTGCCTATTTTTTCGAGCCTGACATAGGTCTAAATGATGATTAGGATCAGCCTTAGCACAATCAATTGCGGACGGAGTAGCAGTATCTCATCAAAAACGAGTAACGGCCAACATCACATCGGTTGGCTTTCTCACACACGTGACCCATTCAGCCATCTGTGCGCTCCTGGGGACCGGAAAACTAGCCTGCTTGTATACGAATGATTAGGATTTTTTTAATCAAAGGGCAGAACTGTAATATCGCCAAGTTTCTATCCATATGATATCATCGGAATCACTTAGACGTCATTACGCACTAGAATGGCGAAGGCTGACGTTGGGCTACCAGAGATGTCGCCCATCCGGAGCGATAGACTCACAAATGGAGGAAGGGTGATCCAGTATTACCCAAGCGACTTACAGAGCAAAGCTAAGAAGGATACAGACACGCAGTTCTTCGATTCGCTTAGGTGGGCCCGCATTTAAAATGTATAGAAACTTGGATTATGGCTGCGGTGTCTCCCCTCCAAAATCCTTACCAGAAATGCATTTCCAATTTGCGGCTGCTCTGTGGCGTAGTCTAAAGTGTAAATACATTCACATCCTTATGGTGGGTGATTTCAGCGTACATTGTTGAGAAACCCTTGCCACAATCGGAGAGCAATACAAAGCCTAGCTGCAGGAGTTAATAACTGGGGTTCCGCTTTATAACCTAATCAGCTTACTCATTCGGTTCAGAATAGGTAACAGACCATCTGTACTTGATCTTGTGCTTACTAATGCGGAAAATATAATTTATGTGTTGGTTGTAGACTTTTCGTTGAGTCGCATTGATTATGTGGTCATTACATTTAACTTCGTCTGCTATCCAAAATACTGGAATGAGAAAAATGCGAAGGTGTGTACCAACACACGCTTCGATTTATTAGCTCTGCTAGTCAGCGTAACAACCTGGTTGTTCCTTGTCGAAAAACCGGCGGAAGTCGACTGACTAGCGTTGCTCAACAGATACAGTCGGCTGATTACAGTTGCAGCTGAGACAAGAGTTTGTACTGAATCTGAAACAATACCTGTCGTTAGGAGCAGAAATGGAAAGTAGCAAACGTTTAGGTCAACTCCAAAGCCAAAAATTGGGAAATCTACGTGGCCTAATGTAACCACTGCGCCCAACAGCTCAGACAAGACAAAACCGGTCACAAGCAGAACATGGCAAAACACTTTAGCACTAAATACAAAACTGCTGTCAAACACGTCAGTGACCTACGTAAGCTGAGGCAGGAATTCGCTCTAATCCAGACAGCTGATGGCCGAACAAAAGCGGCCACAGAAGCAGCAAACGAGCTGTGCAGGAAATATGCCCCTACATTTCAGAAAGTCCAGCCATCAAGCGATCTTTTAGCTTTTTCGCTCTGCCACCAGAATTCACCTATATTGATTTTATCGCTGAAGTTCTCTTGCAAAAACGACTTCTGCACAACCATAGCTCCCTGGGTGTCGATACCATCCGTCCACAGGCACTAGGAACAGAAACATAACGACTGGAAGCACTGATGACCTAATTAAATCAGCTCTGCTTTGCCCAGGACCAGGTTCCTGCCACGTGAAAGTTGGGCATATTAACTCAGATTCACAAAGGCAGAAGCGGAACGGAGCCTTCAAATGAGCGACAAATTATCTTTTCCCTCAAGACCTTCTTCAATGAAAATTGGATGTGAGTTCATGTCTGTTTATCTGACCTCATACGATTTGAGTGTGGTGTGCCGCAAGGCTCAGTTCCAAGTCATCGACTGTTTTTGTACTTATTAATAGTCTCTCACAAGGGATCACCAACTTTCCTACTGTTTGCTGACGACAACAATACATGCTGCATGCTTCATGAGAATGCTGACCAGCATCTGCTTCTGAGTACCCTAAAAGCAGTATGCCATTCTTTTAAATATCCCATAGTATGATCAGAAGTCAGGGTAAGCGAACATATGTTTTCGATAATTCATCTTCAGGCTTATAAAAATATATGCAAAATCAAAATGTAGACAGGCATTATAAGTCGTTACTAGTAGAGCGGGTTAATTGGATGCTGACAGCGCTGTCTGTTAAGCCACGACAATCGGCCGCGTGCGATCTCGTGGGTCAGAGGTCACCGGCCGTTTGGGCCAGGGCAGTCCAAAGCGTTTAGTTCGCTTCTTCTGAACACAGCTCCGGTTCATACAGCCTGATCGCAATTGCTTCAGCGGCTCCTAGTAATTGCTTACGGACATAGTTCGAGCGGTGCTTTGGGGCCTAATAGATAAGTTTGAATGAAGCAGTGAAATTTGTGACGTGCCCTGTATCGGCTAGGTGCGCGGCTATTGATGAGTTCGCTGTATTTCCACTTCTAGTTCTAAGCCCGACCGGGTGGTGTTCCATCATTCTCTCGGATAGACGCCGTGTCGTACGACCAATGTATTCCGCTCCACAGGAGCATGAAAATGAGTAGATACATCTTGAGTTGGTGTGGACAGGCCTCTTATTCCTTGAGTTTAGTCTCACCATGGGAAAGCTAGTGACCTGGATTGGCATCTGCGCTGCTGGATAGGTGCGTCTGAGTGCAAACGAAAGACGACGAGATAGAAGTTCCATCGCAACTTCGCCCTTGTATGGCAGCTGTAGGAAGATTGGCTTACGTACTACTGTCAAAACTACAGGCTTTTTCTTCTTATGTTCCATGTTGGCTCTGATGAAGCTTTCCGGATAGCCGTTCTCTCTTAGCACTAAGCGAATGCACTCTAATTCTTCCGCAAGCGTGTCATTCGAGCAGATACGTTCAACTCGGCTCACTGGGGTATTTGTCAAGTTCCGTTTAAACCTAAGTGGCACGAAGCTGTAGAAGTTTGTGCACTGCTCATTCCACGTACTTTTCCTATAGACGCAGCGCTGTAGCGCACCCCCATCCAGTCTTTTCATGGCGACATCGAGGAAATGAAAGCGACTGTATTCCTCCACTTCGCTGGTGAACTTTATTGTTGGATGGCCTTGGTTGAAAGTGTTTGTTATTTCATCAATACTTCAAGACGACTGAAGCAAGACAAAAATGTCGTCCAAGTAACGGCAATATAAACCGAGACTTGAGATCCTTGGCTTTAGCTTTCCTTGTTCCAGCATGCCCATGAAGACGTCGGCTAGGAACGGACCCAGTGGGGAACCCATCGCTACCGCATCGCACTGCCGGTATAATTCGCCATTGAATAGTAACTGAACATTGAACGTGCATCTGAGCAATATTTCCTTTAGGATCACCGTGGGTATGATATCATTCATGTGGTTTGCATCAACATACTCACAGATGTAGTTTATTGTCTCAACTAATGGTACGTTTGTGAAGAGTGAAGTAACGTCGAGGGAGCACATGGCTACATTGGAACCCCTTGCATCACTCACAATATCCACAAACTCAAACTATCCTTCACACTATGCACAACAATTCGCTCTCGAATAGGTGTAAGGATCAAAACCAGCCACCGAGCAATTGAGTGATATGGGGAGTTTTTCATATACAAGACGAAGGGGGACATTAGGCTTGTGAGATTTTGGCAGCCCATATAGCCTTGGAATGACCGTTTCTACCGGCCGAAGTTGTTCATAATTGGCTTCGTTGATGTAACCATCATTTCGAAGCCGTTTAAGACAGTTGCAAAATTAGTTTCAATCTGTTTTGTTTGGTCTTTCTCACCTATGACCCTCAGAAACGTGGTTTCATTTGTCAATCCAAAGGTTACGGCATTTCAACGTGAGTAAATGCAAGGAGCTCTCCATATGGCACCATCTAACCTACCCATACGAGAGTAGAGCAGAAAGTTTTTTGATGCATAAAAAGTTTTCGTTTTACAGCAAAATAGCTTTATTTTTTATCGAAGTACTTGCCACCATCGTTCATGTGCTCTTACGTATGTTCAAACCATTAGGAGGAGCAGCTAGATCATGCCGAAGCGGATAGCCCTACCAGCAGCTTAATAAAAGCCACTACTTCAGGTTCTGGAGAATCGTAGCAAATTTCGCACATCATGCACTTGACATGTGTGAACACATATATATCACGCAGAGCCTGCGGGGGGGTGATCAACCCCAGAGATTCATGCTCTATTAAAAAAGCTACGAGGATATGGGACCTGTGCGCAAGTGCGGGGTTATGTTGCAGCTAGGTCCCTCGTGCTCGAGTCCATAGACGTCGCTTGACTATAGCTTCTAGCACATATGGCAGACAGCAGGTGGCGTAGCAGTCTCTGGTGACTGTGTGTTGACGTACGAGCGGTGCAGTAGCCACTACACCGTGCTTGGCCACAGATACATACAATACCTGCTTGGCCCGACTGCGCTCACACCGGAATTGTAAGGCGGCGCCCCAACAACGACCGTCCACTGAGACGATTTTTGCTTGGTCGCCAGGTCGAAAATGTAAAGCCGGGTCTCATCCCTACTGACGATTTCTCAAACGTCATTGCGACGTCCACCATCAAAATTGGCAAGCATGGTGTGACAATAGTTCATCTGAGCTGCTTTCTGGTCCTCCCTGAGTTCATGGGATACCCAGCGTTTACGAAGATTTCTGAGGCCAAGCTTCTCATGTAGGATGGTGCGGATAATTTCCACATGAGATCCCTATTGATTACTTTAACTGTAACACGATCACCCGCGCATTCTTCTCTAGTATCGCTTGCACAGCATCAAGGTTGTTCGTGGTTGTGGCCTCTAGAGGTTAAGCACACCGTGCCTCATCATCTAGCGACCGACACCAACGCTTAAACTGCGAAAACCAGTCAAACATGGTAGTTCTTGAAGGCGCATCATCTACAAACGCAGTACGCTATCGAGCAACACTTTGGTGCTGATTTAAACCACATTTGTAGTCCTAAAATTCATCGTCCTCTAGTGACATCAATAGAGTTCCACAATTACATGCAGAGTATAGGGACTCTTATGAATTCTGAGTTTCAGTATGCTGCTGCTATATATTTCTGTGGATTGAAAGCACTGAAAAACGTTCAGAATGGATTAGATTTCACATTTTCTTACCTGGTCATCCGCACGTAATGTGTGTATTACTTATCCAGAATTTTATTGCCCTGCCATCGTACAAACTCGGAATGAATAAACTGCGGCAATCTTCCTTTGAATGTGACCTGGGTGTGCTGATTCAGGATGACTTAGGTTGCTCCAGGTTATCTGAAATGACCTCGAAAGCTGGTAACAAACACGGCGAACTGTTGCGATGTGGTTTCGGGCAAAATAACTATACTTTCCCACAGATGCTCAAAACGCATGTTCGCCCTCATGTCCAATAAGCAATTCAAGCTTGACATCCATGACTGATACGCGACCTTAATGCACTATATCAGTCTCAGCATAGGGCATCTATTTACGCATTTGGAATGCGCTACCACCCATACAAACAGGCTAAAATATTTGGCTTATTCAGTGGCCCGTAGCATCGATTACCAGCCAACCTGTTAATGGCATACTTGATGCTGCACTACCCACATCATGTATGCCGATCGTTACCGCAACTAAGCAGCAATACAAACCTGAGGAGTCACTCATTGAACCACACATAACTATGGTCATCTGGAGTGACTTAAGAACCGTTTTCATTCGCGTATGTCACCTGTGAAAGGCTATCCACCAATGGGTTGATTCTGCACCGAAACTAGCAAACATTTTCAAGACGGTCGAACGGCGCACTCATCCACTCACACTTTGTTACGTAATACTACAACTCTACCCTAATCTATGAATATATCTTGGATTTATTTGATATTACCTGGGTGGATTTTGAAACTATGCGGATTTGAGAACTACAGTATAACAAACGATAGATCCTTCTTATTAAACTTAGAGTACTATTTTCGATAACCTTACCAAAGTACCCAACGTGATCTGCAAAGTAGCGCTCCTTAATCTATATAAATTCGATGTTCATTGTCCATCTTCTCCGGCTCTGTTTCAGTCATCCAACACCCGAGTAAATAGGTCATCTTCAATACGAACTTGAAAATTTCAACATCTTTACAATTTCCAATTACACTGTACATCATTTTTATAAGAGAAATATGATAGTTTGTTGCTAGCTTTACCAAGAGAGCTGGTAACAAATTTGCAAAGCAAATGTTTCTATCCCGTCATGTTTTTGTTTTATTTCAGTTTTCATTTCAGTTAAGCAGTGCGTTTCGTGCACCGAATGCTCGCTCTTGATTGGTCCACTAGCTCCTTGTGACCGTGAAAAATAAGTGAGCTTGTTTATGTTATCAAGCTGCTACACAAATTGGATAGAGAACTGTGTTTCCTTAGTTAATATCTTGATCACGACTCAATGACGCTGCTGTGTCAATGTCCAAATCATTTCGTGACGTCTGTGTGACAAGTTACTACAAAGTCACAATGCAGACAATTGCCTCATTACTGAAGTTTGCCTACCACGCATATTTCGGGATGAATCTGGGAGATCAGCGCAAGAACGTACGGTCACATAATGTTTGTGTGTCGTACAATCTTCCTCTGACTCAGTGGGTCAAAGTCAAAGGACAGGTGCCATTTGCAATCCCCTTGATATGAAGGGAGCCGAAGGATCACACGTCGGACCGGTACTTCTGCCTAACCACTGTCATTTGATTGTCCAACAGAAACAGGGACAAAATTCATTACCGATCTTCTATCAGCCATTTGACCTGTTCCACATGATTTCACTTTACCAAGGCCAGTGCCTATAGTCAACATGTGACTGATCATGAGTAGTTATGCTGCATCTTCAACTTCACCTGATCCTGACATCTGTGAAAACTTTGAAGCTGATGTTGTCAACCCACATCTTTTGAACCAACAGAGCTGAATGACTTAGTACGTGACCAGGGTTTGTCTAAAGACAAGGAAGACTTTTTGGTAGCTCGGCTCCAGCAGTCGCACTTACTTGCTGAGACACTAAGTTTACTGCAGACAGAAAGCGAAGTGCTAAATTTTCCGGTTTTTATGACACGAGAGAAATCTTTTTATTACTGTTGCGCCGTAAGACTGATGAAGGATGTTGGCAAGCGGCATATCAGTGATGAACAATATCGAAGCTGAACAGTGATAAAAACCTAAATCAGAACAGACAAACTGAGCTACAGGTATTCCGCTTACTGCTGGTGATGAATGGCATTTGTTCATCGATTGGTCCAAGAGTAGTCTCAAGGCCACACTACTCCACACTGGAGATGCATACCCAACTGTGCCTCTCTTATATGCCATCAATGTGAAGAAGACTTACAAAAGTATGCAAGAGATACTCGCTGTACTGAATTGCGATAATTACTTTTGGAACATCTGGGCTGACATCAAAGTCATTAAACTCCTAATGGGTATGCAAGGAGGCTTCACAAAATATTGCTTTTTCTTATGCTTATGGAAGAGCAGAAGTAGTTAATAGGTTTACAAAACAGAAAAGTGTCCAGAGGGGACGGATCAAATTGCAGGGAAAATGAGTATAAATTATATATCTTTAGTGCGACCTGATCATATCTATCTACGCCCACTGCACATCAAGCGTGGTTTGATTAACAATTTCGTCAAAGCCCTCCAGCAAGATGGTCTTGCGTTTCAGAGCCTGAAACAAATATTTCCGATGCTCAATGATGCGCAGCTTAAAGTAGGAATACTTATTGGTCCTGCTATTCGCCGGATAATGGCAGACAGTGCATTCGAATTCCAGTAGACTTCATTTAAGTTATAGGCGCGGCGATCATTCAAGGCAGTGTATACATGATATTTGGGTACAACAAAGGCAGAGAAATACAAAGACCTAAAATAATCCAATGCAGTCTGTCAAGCTGTTGGCGCTCGAATGACATTCATGCTTAACTCTCTACACAATCACCTTGACTTTTCCCTGTGAGCTTGCGATATGTTAGCGATGCTTATAGTGACTCATTTCACCAAGACATTTCAGTCATGGAATAGCGCTACAATGGCAAGCACACGCCTTCCATGATGCGTGACCTTTGCTGGTTTCTGCAGCTTGAGTACATTGCACTATACAAGCGACGATCTCGGCCAAGTCATTAATTCCCCGTGCCAAGCTGCAGCCAATAGTTAGGAAAGGTGTTGCAGTGATGCTTTAAAGTTATATGTATACAGTATAAGTTGTGTTTCAGTACATATACGTATCATTTGTACCATCTAGACTACAGGTTGCTACAAAATAAACATTACCTTATAACAATGTAAGATCGTAATAGGTTTCTACTATCAGTGGAAGGTGTACTATATGGTAGAGATATTGTATTTCTGTTAAAGGTAAGCATTTTTTGTTTTGCCATGTTAAGGTTTCGCTCGGGCTGTCCAAGTTGAGCCGAGCGAATTGTAGTATTTCTTTCACAGTTTATTTCCTTAGCATCCTTGTGGTATAAAGTATATCTGCTAGACGACGCCGATTTTGCGCTGGAAAGAACTTCCGCTTTCTACGTCAAGGAAGGTAGCTAACAACATGGAGATACATGACATATGTCCAGCCGCGCCTCTAAGCCTTTTCCAACAAGGCGCACACAAAAATTGTAAGAGGAAAAATAGCTGGAGTTCCATACATCGATCTCGATACCTGCTTTTACACGCTCCAGAAAATGGCAATGTGCTGACAGATCGTTGCAAAATAATGAAGACACCACAGACTTAAACGAAACGTACTTCGGATCTAGTAAAAGAGTTTTCTCGTATTCGTTGTAAAGTACAGCATTCTTCTCTTAAAGGCTGAAGCATTAAAGCCACCACCCATTGTGAAAGTTTTCTTAGAGCAGTTTCTGGTTGGTTTGGCTATTCTGTGTTTATAGTGAGCTCGTTGTTATACCCTTTTCAAGTTATCCGTTGGTATTGTGTAGACTAAAATAAGTCCTACAGTTTCCGTCGTCTGCTCGTCAGGACCTTATTTCTCGGTCAATCCATAGGGAGCTTTCAGGTGCTCGGCTGCTTTCGGAGTTAGGGATGACTTTTACGCTAACCGTCGTCATCTTCAAACGTAGTACGTTCTATGTAATATCACGATGATGTACAGTGGCATACTTCAGTCAGTGTTGCTTGCGAATTCCCGTAATCTGGATAGAACAAAAATTAGGCAGTTACTATGAAATGTCTCCTGGTTGATGGTGGCAAGAAGATATGATCCCAATGGTGGATTAGGCCAAGTGTCTGGAGGTCCACAGGTGATAGACATTGGAAAGTGCCACTGTGAGCAGGTCAAATATATTTGACACTTGACTCCAAAACACCCGGGCTGACTTTGAGACATCCTGGAACAGATTATATTCAGAAACAATGTCGAAGGGACTTCACTCAAATTAAACTTGGAGAAGATCAAAAGAAAGGTTTTCTTGTCTAATTAGATGCATTTAAACCAACTAAAGCAAACAGTTTTTGCCTCTAATTGTTACCAAATGTAAGAAACCGAAATCCTGAAGGAGTAGCGATCCTTGAGCCACATCTATCGCGGTTACTTCCTATTCCTCGTGAATATGGCACCACAGTATGTCTGAGAACAACTACTATCGCAGACCGCTTTAATGTCCTTTGACTTGAGGCAAGCCTTGGAGTAAATACGTGTTACACCTGCAGCTCGCTAAATGATGCCATCAGCTCGTAAAAGTCGCCATCCTGATAACCTAATCGCTGTATCCAAAATTTGTAAGCAACCATGTCCTCAGTGCGAACCAACTGATTACAAATGTGCAGAGGAACCAACTCGAGCTAGTGTTTGGGGCTGTAAACTTTTGTAAATATTCCTATCAATCCGACCTCCATGCTTGAGGGTTTGATAGCAAAAAGATTGGCCTCCAGCAGGCCCTCAGAGTTTTCTGCACTACACGTACATCCACAGTCGGAAGATCAGTTTCGTAATTTGCTCAGCTGGTTCGCAATTCGCTGACGGTATGTTTCCTTATGAATCGGTTCGTTGGAGTAAGGTTTTACAAGACAAAACTTTTTCACTTGCGATGCCAGCTTCGCCTGAGGATGCGGTGACAAGTTTTACCAAACTAACAGACGACTTTTAGGACGCGAAGCGGTTTAGATTATCCGGTTGTTCATTAAGGAAAAGAGCAATGACGATGTTGATGTGCTACTCAAATTCATCGAATAAGATGAATACTATATACTTCATCAAGCTTTGATTGTCAGGATTCCTATTAGCTGTGACCCAGCAGTCGGGTTTGGGAGCATTAGTAATTATTAAGTGCCGACCGCGAGGGCTTCGTTTCCTCACAAGGTCATTGCTTTCGTGAAACTGGTTTTTAGTTTTTTCGTTTGTCTAGTTGGGTATCTTTGTCCACACTTAGCTTCAATTGTGTTAAAGTAGGCCTTGACATTTTCAGACCCTATGGTTATCCTCCTCCTCAACTCCTTTACAGTCGTTTCTGTAGCATTCAACATCACCGAGGTCACATACTTCTTCGACATTATTTCAGTCACAGCTGCAGTCTTCTGGTCTTTATAGCCTTTGACTAATGATGTCCCCACAAATGGGCTGAGTCAGTTTCGATTTTGCGTAGGATTAGAAAGTCCAGTTATGGATGT
This sequence comes from Dicrocoelium dendriticum, assembly GCA_944474145.2. Classification (NCBI taxonomy): domain Eukaryota; kingdom Metazoa; phylum Platyhelminthes; class Trematoda; order Plagiorchiida; family Dicrocoeliidae; genus Dicrocoelium; species Dicrocoelium dendriticum. The sequence goes on from OX104060.1 coordinate 48,101,988, forward strand.
TCGCATAGTTGGAGTATAGGATATGGTAGCAGGTTGAAAGGCCTTCTGAATTTGGAACGGTTGTAAAACAAACAGGGTCAAACTAGCCTAGAGAAACTCGCTGATGACCCCAGTTCAACAGCGGTCACAGTAGAGGGTGATAACAAGGGAGGCAACCGGTTTTCTGCACTTATATAGATCAGCTTCAAACTTACAGCAATGTATATGCAACTATCCATCTCCCCGAGTTCCCTGCACTGCTCTTGATCAGATGACATATTTGCCGTTGTCCAAACAAATATTTGTCATTAGTGCACTCCCGTCACTTAGTACTTTGATGAAAATAGTCCCAAAAGAACGAAACCCACAGGCGGTTGTATGATTCACAAAGAATCTATCTTCATAAAAGAAGTAGGATTATAGAATATCTAAAGGGAGAAGCACAGATAAATGGCACAACTGGCAGATCAGTGTCGACGTAACTATATTAGCACGGAAAAACTAAGACAATCCCGCGCATATCACTTCAGCAAAAATTGTATACATGCGTAGAGTATTAATCGAACTTATATTGAACTTTTATTATTTTCATTGGCATTATCTACACATTCTGGCATGTTGTATGGGCCTTTACAGGTTTCCAAGAAAATATGACGATTAACAGCGGCAGCTTTGGTAACTTCCAGTTTCCTAAGTCTTGGGTGACTCTTAAGAGCGCTCCGCTTTGTATTCTTTCAAAGCAGAAACAGTTACTTCAGAGGTATGGTCAAAACATGTCACAATTACAAAGATTGTTACCCCAAAAGCGGATTGTTGATCCGTTTGGAGCGGTAGGAACATTGAACTGGTTCGAGCTATCCACAAATCGAGAGTTGGCTCCCTTCTGTCTTCCAAAAGCATAGAAGTAGTGCACATTGTTTTTCAAGTTCCTATAACTTGTTTAAAATAGTGATAGGATTAGGATCAGCCAAGCAAATTTGTCACCGCTGAATGAATTCTGGCTGGTGTTCCGTCTGTCAGCAGCAATAGATATGAGATAGTAGTCAATTTAAGGAGAAGGGATCTACCCTTCTCAGCACCGTCCTCACATAATTTTCCGCTCTCAACCGAAGACTGCATGGCCTCCCAAGCGCAGTGCGTTTGGCATTTCTTATGGGCTGCATGGTTAATGTAGAAAAAGCAGTTATCGTTCAATGGATTTTGCAAATGTCAACGAATGATGCATAAGTTGCTAAACTCTAAGTGGCAGATCATACGTTGTCGAACGGCCTAGTTATGTACTCCAGACGTACCCTCGGCAGGTATTGATTTAACAATAATTGTATTAATCAGATACGCCAAAGTTGGGCCGTTCTCCTGTTTTCAGTTCCGAAGTGTTTGGTAGTCCACCTACTAAACTGGTGTTGTCCAGCGTCGATTAATGCATAAGAGCGATTTGCGCTCCGCTTGGCCCATTTGGTCATCGATACCAGTTGTTAAACTTTCAGCGCTACCATTCCATAAATCGAATAAATGTGTTGCACAACCAGCACAGCACCAAAGGAAGTCTAAATAGTACGCCTTTACTTAAAATTCTTTGATGATGGTTATTTATAGTTGCATGTAGGTGATTAGCCGTTGATGAGTGAGACCCTGAAAGAAAGTAAATAAAGTAGTCTGCACCTGTTATTCACGAAAATATCTGGACTTGACGCATACTATCTTAAACAGTAGTGGGTCACAGACTCATCGGTTCCTGATCCCATAATAAACCAAACTAAAAGCAATAGAAATATTAATTCAAATATATCGATTTGTGTATCTTGATCACACAATGACTTACAAATAAAATTTGCTGCCACTACTATGACCTGAAAGATAAACAGTATGAGGAGCCACTAACGGAAATGGTTAGTGTGGTATGGAAGTTTGGAGAGATACTCATATATCCCATTCCGAAGTTGTAGCTGCGGAATACGCTTTTTGAACTTTAATGCATCTGCCCCACTTTACCGTTATTCGAAGTCGAATTTAAAGTAATAAAGCATTTGCCTTACTTAAGTAAGAAACGCGCGTGGGGGTGAGGATATAACACTAAGCGGCCTTTGTTGCGCAACCAACGCATAAAATAGCGGTTGGATGAATAGTTAGATTGGTTAAAAACGTGTCACAAATGCTGGCCAGTCATTTATTTGGTTGCTCTGCATCCAACCATGGTACTTCTGTTTCTCCAAAAAAACAACATTGTGATTTTAACAACAAAGAAATTCTCAAGTAAAGACATGGTACCGGTGTTAAAAACAGGGGAGGTTGTATTGAACTAACCTCAGCCAACAAGCGAACTTGTATTGCGGTAGGAATCGCAATTGCTGCACTGCAGGACGGTGTGTCAGTCAACAAACAATTGAAGAATACGACATGTTGAAAATGCATGCCTAACTAAACTGTGCATTTGTCGTTGGACAGTGATAAATTCGTAGTAAATCTGAAAAAAGACCAAAATGGAGGGGCAACTCAACTGGAATTCCATGAATGATATACAGTTCCAAACGTCTAAATAGCTCGTTTAATGTTGAATTCGTATATCATGAGACGACAGTGGTACAAGTCTTCTGATAACATGTTATACCATGCATACTTGTTGTAATCGAGCGGATGTCAGCACTTTACTTGACGAAGTAGGAATCATATTTCTAGACAGAAGCTGCCTTGTAAGAGTAAAGCATAAGTTAGTAGGACTGTTTGCTCTCTCCTTTATTGTGCAGTTTTATCAAGCAAGTGCAAATGCTGTCAAACGTGTTCACTACATTGAGTAGTATCATTTTGCAGTTAATTTTAAGGTAGCAGTGAAATTTACTCCGATTATAGAGTATGTGCCAAGCGGGTGATCATCCATGACAACAGCTGCATTTTTTGTCCATCCATTCAATTCAAGTGAAACAGGCATCATGTGGTATGCCAACGAAGTCCGTAACCCCAGATGGAATGACAACAGCCTAAGCAACAACATTACAACGCTATCACGTAATGACACCTCAGAGTAATCTGCATTAGACGCTTAAAAATAATGTTGCTGAACAACATGGCGTTATAAGGTTACAGCTTTAGTGCCTAAGAAGTGAACTGTGACAACTCATGTGTCGAATATTGTAAAATAACAATTGTGTGATTTCGATTATTTAGGTTGTATTGTTTGATTAGATAACCACCTTACACGATTTGGATTTACCAGATTCCATTACTCGATAGGTTAGTGGTGTATAAATGATGCAGGTGGAAACTTACAGACTAAATGATTGTATGGGTGATATACGACACGGCTCTCGTTACCTCAACCTCGATCAATTCAAGCACGATGCAGAGTGATACAAACCGCGAACACTGCCTTCCTAATGCCTTATGTTTACATTGCGGGTCACAAACTTTCCACCAGAGCAATTGTCTACTTTTTATGGACTATAGGATGAATGGCTACTAATATTTCCTTTTTAAGGCTGCTATCTATGGAATATTCCTTCAGCTTTTACTATTTCTCGGCTAAATTATCCGCATAGCAGAAAGGATTTGAAACAAGAATTCATGCGCATTACTTTATATGACAAATACAATTGGTGAAAATCATAAAATACAAATTAAGCTTGTATATAACAGCTCGCAAGTTATAACAGTCTTTCACTGTCCTCCCCGTCTCAGTGGTATAAGCCGCTTACAATCATGGGTTCGGTTCCCTGTAGAGATCCGAGCAAACGCGCACAAGTGACAAGCCTCAATACATCGAAACGATCGTCTGGTGCTTTTATGGACCTTGGGTTTTACTATCTGTTTTCTTGTCTGTTGGCACAAGCCAGTAAAATCGTTGAACACAACGAATCGGTTAGTCTGGTAACTGCCATCTCAAGGTCCTCGGGTGAATTCTATGGGCTCACTAGGAGCTGTGAGTGCGTCTTAGGCGAGAAGCATGTACGTATGTCTCAGATACTGGTGGATGTCAAAATTATATGGTACATACCATCCGTGATGGGTTGGTTGCTCCTACGGCCCTCTGTGGTTGCTTACCTGTTGGGATATTTTTGACTTTGAAACCGTTGATTTTACAAATACCAGTGTCGAACATTGGTAGTAGCGTTTGATTGGTCCAACTATTTCTTGTTGTGAGTAAAATAATCCGGTAACAATGTTGGATTTGGAGAATCCGCTGGCGGTTGGGTTGCTACAAGCAACCTCTAGTGAGACCACGGTTCACTTGAGGTGGACCTCGGTCATTCCGATCAAAAAGAACGATCAAAAGCTCGACTCATGCTATCTCCAACTGATGAGTCCCACCAGTACGAAACCGCGGTCTTGGGGTGCCAGTGTTGGGATGAGCAACACTATAATTTTCATAAGCCGGTAACACCTTTCAAATCTACCCAGTAAATATACCTCTATTGCGGATGACAGAAATGCATGACACAATAAATTTGCCTCATGCACTTGGCGACAGTTTCTCACACTACTCGCTAAATTTGGATTTCTTTTCACTAATAGTGTTCATTACTCACGATTAATTTTCGCAACTTTGATAGTAATCTCCGCGATCTCGTAGAATGACCTATACTAAGTCACGTACAGCTATCCGCTCCTACCAACGTTTATTAGATTAAATTTACACTGTACTTGAAGCTTGTCGTCCGGCTTGAAAAGCTTGGATGAGGCAGTATATTAGCAATTATTAGACGAAGTTGCATGGGCATTTGATACTACATATATGGCCGCCATCGCCGTTATAACAGAACAAACCATGATGGTTGGAGAATATCAGTTTAGCCGTTGAGCCATTTGGTTCCTTGGCCGCACCTAGCCATCCATTACATAAGAATGTATTTGTGTATAATCTGTCTCATTATCTTAGTTCACTGGAATAAAGATATATGAATTATGGCCAGTCAGGCACGGACAAATAATATTCGGTCCTTTCGCATATATACATGCCTTCTCGGAATAAGTGAAATTGTGGTTATACGCAGTGTTTTTATCCATCACCCCCCGGCAACTCGATAGCAGCGCTATTTATGATGTCACGAGTTCTCTTCTCCCCCAGGCACCTTTCCAGATAACCAATACCGTTTCACAATCTTTCGATTAATGCGTGCACAATGTAGAAAGAATAGGAAGAATATCTGTGGGCTAAGATTCACTCTTAGAGCGCCACGATGCAAGCAGCCGATTTAGATTGTGCACTGGTGTTCCAGTGGAACAGTGGTACCATACGATTACAAAGTCTAAGGCCTGGCAACTTCTGTAGGATGGGCTGTGTGAATTAGGTACTTCAAACTAATTTACCAGCGAAATAAACTGCGCGTCTGCGGACTCACTAACAAATTCACATTAGCACACACAATTCTTTTTTGCGTCTTGTCGTAACCCTATGGATGCGAGTCATATCATGTTACACGAATTGTGTAACCAATCGTCTGCTCGCTTTTAGTGAATAATGTGGTCTCAGAAATTACATAAGTCAGAATAGCGTTCAACGACTAATAACTTCAAAGGAAAAATCATTCCGGTGGTATTTGTACTGTCTCTTTATGTTTCAGTTTCAGCTGGGGGCCAAACATTCTTGGGTTTCTGTTACATTGCAGCAGATGGTGGCAAATTTGCATAGGTTTTCTCAAAATCTGAAGCGCTAGGGTGTGGTAACTTCTTAAAAGACGAGAAATTACGTTGTTTATTCCTAGGGCTTCCATCCAGTTAGTATAGCTGATGGAACAAGCCCCTCACATTATTGGTTACCATTCACAGTGTGTTTCCAATTGTAGCGAAATCGCGTTTCTAAGAAAATCAAGCTTCCGATTACCTAGGAGCCTTATATACGCTTTGAGCATTTGCGGCTATATGGAATGGTCACAACGTCCGTGCGGCCTCCGTAACAGACCAAAATTTTAGCTTGCAGTGTAGAACAGCCTCAACGATTTTTGCGAAAAACCGGTTATTTTGCTGCACTCACAAGATTTCACGCACCTGGGTGGCAGGCTTCAAACATCTATGTGTTACCCGGCTGCTGGCATGCATGTATTTGTAATACACATCTGCGATGAACGGAAGTACATTTCACTTTAACTATTCAAACGCACTTATCATCCCCTGCCGTAACAGGTCGTGATCTTCTGACTTAGTCATCCTTTTTCAAACCGTGATATCATCGGTAAAAAGCGATAACCATTCAAGGCCAAACGCGAGCTCCTTAATGATGACTAAAATTATGCACACTACCAGCACTGGTTCTTGTAAAATTACCGCATTTCACATTTCTCAGGTCATATAATGTATCCTGAACCCTGCCCTGCAACAGCCAGTGTAGGAGGAAGTTGCAGATCCAACCAAGGAGGGGATTCTTAAACCACAAGGCTTTGTAACATTTGAAAAGTGTTTTGATGATCTAAGTGATTGGATGCCTCAGAAAAATATAGATAGACGACATTGGTTCCGGTCCCACTATTCCCAGTTTCATTTCAACTGTTATGAGCAGTCAGTTGTTTGGTAGCACATAATCATTGTTAAGAAAATCCAAGTTGCTCCAGTATTTAAGTGTTAGATCCTTTTATGTAGTCCTTTCTTGTCGGCGCAGTGATCGCCTCCGACAACTTTGATGGCACCAGTCGGAAAATCACTGGGCGGTAACGACTGCTGTCCTTATAAATCGGTGTATTGATACCCTACTTCAATGAAGTGGGACATTTCATTCATTCAGACGCCCTTGAAAACATCGGAACATTGGTTCTTTGTGCATCATAGCAACCACTACCAGAGCTTTCGAGTGAATCTCACTAAGTAGGATGGAAATATGAATGCAGGAAGATAGTACCCTCCTCGATGCAGTCACCAGGCTGACAACCATATTGGTACAACTCTGGAACCTGGCGCCTGGGTGCAAATATATGACGCGAGCCGGTGGCACGTTGGAATGTCGGAACATCTTGCCGTCGAGGGTTGTTGGTGTCTTCCGCAGCATGCGCTACTCGTCCGTCTGTTTAGACGAGTGGAAAACAAACAGAAATCACAATGAACAATGAACAATGATATATTACAGGTAAAAAAGCGATCGCTTTACAAGTCCCGTAGGATGGTTGAAGTGAAAGTAAACATAAGTGTAAATCGTCAGTTTAAGCGTCTAGTGAATTCAAGTGCCCCTTATTCATAGAAACGTTATAGAATATGTACTGAATTGTTACTGTAGAGTCATATGTGAAGTAATATGGGTAAGGCATGTCTTAAGAACAAGAGAAACGACCAAAGCTTACTCTTGCGCCGCTTTCTTGGACTTGGGTAAACTGATGAATGCAGTTGTAATATATCCGAAACTATATTCCACAACAGCAGTGTGTAAATAGTGAAGCACAAAAGCTGCGAATGAGCACCGTTTTTTATCGCGTTTGTTTGACGTGAACATCTCTGATTATATAGCGTAATGTAGGTGGATAAGCGAATCATCGAGACGTCTTTTGAATACCGTTAGTGTGGGGGAAGAAACAACGTATGTGGGAAGAGCGTTCCAATGTTCGCATACACGAAGGGAAAAGAAATTCCGGCGGCATTCCAACCGGCTGTATTGTGTGGCCAGCTTTAGCTGGTGTCCTCTGAGTGTTGTATTGTTATTCAGCTTTAGTAGGTGACGACAACAATGGTTTGGATTCCTCAGGATCATATAAGTCATTATCAAGTCGCCACGCAGGCGTCGATATTGTCCACTGTAGACCCCGAGGGTTTTCAGCCTCAATCGGTAAGGGAGATGAAACAGGCCCTTTACGTTCTTGGTCGCCCTTCGTTGTGGCAGTTCAAGGGCGGTAAGGTCTTGCTTTTGCCATGGCTGCCAGGCGTGGATGGCGTACTCAGAATGAGGCCGAATGTAGGCGTTGAGCATCTGAGAAAAGATGGAAGGATCGAAGCGCCCGAATGCCCTCCGCAAAAGACCAAGGTTTTGGTTAGCTTTCTTGGTGGCTTTCTCGGCCTGACGGGAACAGCCCAGATCTTCCTGCACTACCACTCCTAGATCGCATTCCGTTGTAGTGCGCTGCAATATTTGATCCCCCAGTCTGTATTCGCAAGTGGCTTTATGGCGTATGCTCAGCACCTTGCACTTTGTAGCGTTGAACTGAAGCAGGTTCTGAGTCGACCATTCGTAGACCCTGTCCAGATCATCCTGAAGTGCTGCATTGTCGCTGGTTGTTCTAATGGCCCGCCATATCTTGAGATCATCAGCGAAGAGTAAGGAGTTGGAGTTGATTACTGTTGCGAGATCGTTTATGTAAATCAGGAATAGTCGTGGACCAAGTACTGAGCCCTGGGGCACTCCGCACTTAACGTCGATTGGGTCAGAGATGACGCCGCTAACTCTTACATTCAGATGTCGTTGAAGCAAGAAGTTAGCTATCCAACCGAGGATTGGGTCACCAATTCCACAACACTGCAGCTTGTGAAGGAGGATACGGTGGTTCAGACGGTCGAACGCCTTTGAGAAGTCCAGGTATACTGCGTCAACACCTACGCCGCTGTCAACGGTCTCAGTCCAACTGGATCTGGCAAGCAGCAAGTTTGAAGTGCAAGATCGGTTCTTGCGAAACCCATGTTGTTCTTGTGCTATGATATTGCGTTCTTCCAAGAAGTTCATCAGCGCTTCGGCAACAATCGCTTCCATGATTTTGGAGAGCACCGGAAGTAGTGTTATCGGGCGATAGTTGGCCGGATCTGTACGACTTCCTCCCTTATGGATGGGAGTGACGATGCCTTGCTTCCACATTGTTGGCACGCACATCTCATCGAGACATCGTTGGAAGAACTTGCAGAGGGGGTCCGCCAGGTTTACTGCAGCCATTTTCAACGCTTTTGGACGAATATTATCAACACCGGGAGAGGTATGCTCGCGCAGGGCAATTAGCCTTTTCATAACATCCGCAGTCGTAAACGTGATGTGGCTAAGTCCTGGTGGTGGTACAACGATTGGGAACAGTGTATGCGGCGATGTCGTGCTCTGGAAGTTCGGGGTGAATTGTTGACATAGGGCGTTGGCCGTCTCGGTTGCGTTTTGTGCGAGTCCACACACCGTGTGTAAAGCGGGAATTCCTCGCTGCACTTTGCGGAGCTTGTTAACGTGTCTGTACAGGAGCTTGGGATTTGAAAGGAATTTCTCAGCTAGATTCTGTTGGTGCTGTATTTTATCTTCGCGTACCAGGTTTACGCAGTGATTCCTTTGGATATTGTAGGCTTCCCATGTTTCGGCACTCGATGACTCCTTGTATCTTCGCCAGAGTAAATTCCTCGTAGCGATACACTTGCGTGTCCTGCTGCGTATGAAGGATTTTACTGTCTTCGCTCGCGAAGGTTTTTTCCTAGAAGCACTAGTTACTAACGTGTTGAATTGGTGAGCAAATTCAGACCAGGCGTCATCGGGGGATCGTTCTGCTAGAAATGCCCAGTTTGTAGCATTTATAAGTTTGAGTAGAGCGCCGTAATCCGTAATGAGCTGACACTCCTCTGTGTTTTCTGAGGAATACTCTGCATAACAGATGTACTTGAACATGAGGGTTGCATGGTCGCTACGGCCTAAAGGACTCTCTATCGATACCGTTTCGATCATAAGCTCTTCATTGGTGAATACAAGATCCAGGACACCCGGTTTGTTTCCCGTCCTGAATCTTGTGGGAGATGTGATGTGACTGAAGAGTGGTAGCCCACTGATTATCTCCTGTACTTCCATTTTGAAATGTTCGTTGATACAGGCAGGGGTTTCTATGGTATGAATATTGAAGTCGCCAACCAGGAGAATGTGGCTGTACGACTGCAAGAGAATGGTCTTCATTGTGGAGGCTAGGCGGTTGTCCATTTCCAAGGTAGCCGACGGAGGACGATACACCACACCCAACAAACATGCGTCCCCACGGCTAAGTTGAAGACGACACCAAATCGCATCGACAATCTGAACCTCTGGGTCATCGATGAGATCAATGTGTAGTTCGCTGCGATAATAAAGTACTACTCAACCTCCTCCACTTGGTCGATCTTTGCGTAGAATAGACATCCCAGGTAGTGCGATTTCTGCATCAGTGATCGCTTCATTCAACCAGGTCTCGGTTATCATAACGAGGTCGCTTGACATCGAGGTCTGACGTAGGCGAAGCTCCGTTAGTTTGCTTAAAAGACCTTGTGCGTTGGTTTAAAAACAGGAGAGTGACTCATAGGTTAGAAGGTTATTTGTGGATATAGACAACAGGTTTTAGACTTTGCCGACCCTCTTGAGGTCGGCTGCTACTAGTTTTTTTGAATTATCTTAGGCTTGTGAGAATGACTTGAGATAACTCTCTACACCGTGTGATCAGGTTCATGATGATTCTGATGGTCACTCACTTCCTGCAGTGCTTCGCCGGATGCTATGACGGCAGTCAGATCAGTCTCTGTGGTGGACTCTGCAACAACGGTTGTTCCCACTGAGTTGGTTCTCTCCATGGAGTAACCAGTAGCCTCTGGTCGTAAACCTGCTGCTTTAATTCGAATTTCTGTTGGTAACATGTTCCGGAATTTACCCCAGTTCTCTAGAACTGTCTGTAAAGTTAGCTCAGACGGTAAGACCAACTTCAGCAACTTAGGACCACACCCTGTGTAATTTGGTGTTACGGGAATCCTTGTCAGGGAGGTAGCAGTGACATTTTCTAAACACAACGCCTCACGTTGTATGTATGTTGTATGTATCGCCCTTGCTCCAGGTTATGTGCCTGAGCTTCTTCAGGAGGTGAAGCTTGAGACTCGGGAACGCCATGAATAATGACGGTTTTCAGCGCGTTTTCTACTTCCCTGTTGATTGTTCATATCCTTTGAACGTTCTTTCCACGGAATATCCGGTAAGATACATAATCCATTCGATGCTCTGTGATGTCGATTTGCAGAGAGCAGAATAGATTCCGTTTCTTCCGCGGAATGTAGTGTTACTCGAAGTAGTCGAGGTTCACCGTAGTGTAAGTTGTTTGGGTGTCTTGCGATGCGGCTCAGCGTAGTGGGTTAAACGCACATGCTGATGGCACTACAGATGGAATTCCACTGACTACGATCGTCTATCAGTTTGCCCTTTATTGTGTTGGATTTGGATTCAGGAACGTTAGTGCACACAATACTTAAGGCACCATGATTCCGCCTTGTGGTTTGCGACTTAACAGCGCTAAGTTCTTTTGCTTTTTGTGGATTTGTGAACCGCACTGGCGATAGCGATGCATGTTGAGGCACAGTTTTGACCTCTCCGATAAGTGGAGTCAAAGGTGTCTTTGACGGCGTTTTCCTAGAAGCAACCGCTGCGTAGGATGTCCAGTTATTTTTTACCGTAGGCTTGATGGAGTTTTGTGTTTCGAGTATGTCAACTGAATTACTAGTTATTACACCGTTGGAGGACGTAGTAGCAAGTGGGTTGTAAACGACTTTTTCACTTAGTGAAGTCATGAGGCTAGAGGAAGTTGGAGACTGAGACGTGATGGTGGGGTTGGGATGCCTGACCCTCTTCCTCGGCCTAAACGGGGAGTTTGTAGGTGTCCGTTCAGTTTCAAGTATAGCGTTGTTTGCTTTTACAGCTGCGTTGCGAGCGTTCACCAGTTGCTCAACTGCTTCCACCAACTTTTCACACTTTTTTATTAGGAAAAGTACACAACTAACGACAGGAATGAATTTGCACACCTGGCAGAACCAAAACGCTTCGGTTTTGCTGCTGTGTTGTCTAGTTTCGAGTGCACTCATCCCTAAATATTTCGAATGGTACGCTGCTTGACAGTTAAAACAAACTAAACCAGACTTAACAGTTTTTACACATAGGTCACAAGTGATTATCGAATGGGCCATATCTACTTGAGTCGTGTACTTTGTTATTTTGACTTGCACCAATTCTAAAAGGGATTAGATAGAAAAGGAGAGTTCAGAATCTATGTTGCAGATCTCTCACTTACCACTAGCTTAGCGAGGTAAACTGCGCGTCTGCGGACTCACTAAAATATTCACATTAGCACACACAATTTTAGTTTGCGTCTTGTGGTTACCCTTATGGACGCGAGTCATATCACGTTACGCGAATTGTGTAACCAATCGTCTGCTCGCTTTTAGTGAATAATGTGGTCTCAGAAATTATATAGGTCAGAATAGCGTTCAACGACTAATAACTTTAAAGGAAAAACATAACCATATTGGTACAACTATGGAACCTTGCGCCTGGGTGCAAATATATGACGCGATGCGGTGGGACTTTGGAATGTCAGAACATCATGCTGTCGAGGGTCGTTGGTGTCTTCCGCAGCATGCGTTACTCGTCCGTCGGTTTAGATGAGTGGAAAACACAAAGAAATCACGTTCTGGGAGCTGTTCACATGTCATTAGAGTAGCTCGAGTTTGGCACAAATCATTCTTGCTGGGAAATCCAAATGTAATACTTTATCCTAATGGACAAGCGTGGCGGATACTTACGCTGCAACAAATATTGTTCTGGATAGGGTACCTAGGGTCAGATTGCACGTAGACAAAGATGCTAACACAGTGCTCACTCATCTCCGAGTTCGGCTCCGGATGAAGGTATGTGCCCTTGTAGAACAAAGACGCCTGTTTTCTCACCTAGATGTGCTCAGATAGTTTGAGTTCGATAATTTATTATATCTAGGTACTGGCAAAGCAGCCGTCAACAAAAGGATCTATGTGGTATTGTTAACTTTTCAAGATAGGTGGTTGCCATTTGTGAACGAGTGTACCAATCTACGGTCTTTTTGTTGATTTCCGGCATGGCACATATTGTCATAAAGTATAGATACCTTCCAAATCCTGAATAATACTTTAAACAAATTAGTAACTCATAGGTTCAGATGGTATGAAATCTGTCGGTTGGTATTTCTGGTAAGAAACGCTTTCAAAGCCTTCCGATGCAGTTTTGTTACAAGCTTACTAGGCACTAGCTGACTTACCTTTATTGGCTCCTTGGTCGCAGGCTCTTCAATAGATCAAGAACTTACCGTTTATTTGCCGTTTTGTATTTAATAGACAAAGTGACATAACTGCGAAGCGAAACGCCTGTAATAAACATCTGTGGATCGACGTCGAAGTGCTCACTTGAGGATGCCGGGAGTTCCAGGTCGTGATCGTTTAAGTAAAAATAATAAAAGCATTTACAGTGGGATCTTGGGCTTTGAACTCTTCTGCAGGCTTATAGCAAGTGTAATTCACTCTTCGAGATGAAATGCACATGCATGGGTCTTTGTGTCTCAGCTGCAGGCTGTACTTTCTGTGATTAGTAGCTTTTGCCGGTCACTAACTGGCAGGGCAGACCTCTGCTGATGTGCAGAAATACCCGCATTCTTTGTTGGAGTACCCATTTCACACAAGTGGTTTCCGCAGCTGCTGTGTGCAAACTCGTTTCCCATCTAAAGAAAATGATTCCCTTGAAATGTTCCAACGTTCAAAACAGCGTTTGCTCAATTCGGAAACTTATCCTTGTGTTTCCTTGTTTCCCGTTATGCAATTAGCCTTCAAAGTGTACGAGCACACATAAGTCGAACTTATGAAAAGACCTCTGTGGAATTTATGGTCCTAACCCGTACTTGTGGGTACTACTGGACGTATGCTGAGAATTGTTTACTTGACGGAGTTACAATACAACATGTTTTCAATGGACTATATGTATGCTTTATCTATCTCACCTTTCAAAGCTGTGGGAACACGCCATATCTTCTCGATTAGTCTAATACATGAAGATAACATGTGGGGAGATTATTTCTGACGTGCAGGAACAGATGGGGCCCCAGTACCGAGCCATCAGATATGCCGCACTGGACTTTGATTGGTTCTGACAGGATGCTGCGAACCCACACATTCCGTTAGCGTCTAGGAACAGCACCGAAAAGGTAAAGTACCCGTCCTTTTTCACGCGCTTTACCTCCAAACTCTATATTCTAGCGGTTGCAAAAGTAAGCTACGCTTTTTTGAAAGTTGTGTTATGTTTATGAATAGATATTGGGGCAACCTTGTTAACCATCTAAGTCCTCAGAGAAATTTGGATAAAAACACTAGCAAGGGTTCTCAACATGCTCGGTAATATTGGGATACGGTTCACGGCTTGAGAGTTGTAGGCATTTCCGGCATGTATTTCAACCAGCTTTTCCAGTGAATTTAGTCCATATCTGTTGACAACAGTGAATTGAATATCCAGCATGTGGGTACTTTCTCATTTAGCACACGACCAGTACTTTAAGTATTCCTCACGTGTATGAACGCAGTTTGGATTAGGTGTAAGCAGAACCATGACAAATTAAATTCTAATGTTGTTCTATACGATTGAGGTTCAAATATTAGTTTTCAGGCACACAGCTACGGTTCAGATTACGAATCCACGTTGTATCGTACGAGCCCCAGTGTGTTTGCTGTGACTGGAGTTGAACTTCTACGTGGTTTCCACTGATCCACAGCTAATAAATCGTCTATTTTTTAAAAACGCCGGCGTAGGTATGCTTATGTGAAATGTGAAATAATTTGGCAATTTTACCAGCGGCACACTGGATCTATGTGTGTTTATGTATATGTAAAAATGCTGCCATAAATGCATGTAGCATTGCCGTTTGAGTTTGTAAACGACGCTGCGTTTCATGTTGTGTTTGGTCGGGCCGTCACCACGAGTGTGTCTTAAAGCATAGTTTAGGATTAGCTGATAGAGGTCCGTGGAGTGAGTGAGCACATTTACTTATGCAAGAAGCAATGATTATATTAAGTGGCGAGTCACATTCGCTTGGCTCGCCAGACAGAGACCCACCACTTCCTGGGAAAATGCCGACGAACCAATTGTTGAAAATGAACTAGCCCGAACCAAATACATAACAGCATGAGAAAAGTTAACACTGAACAATATTTTATCACGCATAAAAATGCGTGTGCTTGACAAGTCCCGAAGGATTGTTGAAATAAAATCTAAAATTAAAAGCTTCAAAGGATAAGTAAATCGTCCCTCTAAGCATCTACAAAGTTAAACGTACTGTTTCATAACAATATTTGAAATGCGAATGGAATGTGCACACCCAAAATAGTATGGAGAGCAGTTATGGTTCATGTACTACGGGAGAAATAAAAAAAGAATTGACAACGCTCACCTCGGTTCCGCTTCATTTGACCGATTTGACACGTTAACTCAGTTTAGGTTCATCCAAGCTATTCGCCTGAAGACATATGTAAGTATCCTCACCGTTATGTTGCGGAGAGAGCTGTTAAGCATATAGTTTGGTTCTTTGAGTGCAATCAACTATATGAAATAATACAAGTGGTAAAATGCGCCTTCAAGCGTCTTTCGAAAAGCGTTAATGTAGACACAAGGGTAACTTGTTGGAAGAGAGTTCCGGGTTCGGGACACCCGGAGAGAGAAAACGTTTTGTCAACAATCAAGTCGTTTGTATTTCGGGGCCAGTGTGGTGTTTTTGTCTAGCTGCAATTGGCTACGACAAGGGGGAATTGGGTTCATTAGTATTAAGTAAACCATGATGAGGTCTCCTCGCTGACTTCGATATTCACTAGTGCAATATCTCAGGGTATGCAGTCTGCTCTGTTACTAGAGGTGAAACAACTCTGTAACCAGTTTCGCCGCGTTGACTGCTTCTTGTGTAATTTGCGTCCGACAACTCTTTGTATGTAAAGCCAGGCTCTCATGCTGCACACTGCGGAGCTTGTTGACGTATCTGTACAGCAATTTAGCATTGGTAATATGTTCCACCGCTAAGTTCAGTTGGTGCTGGATTTTATCCTTGAGTATCAACTTGACACAGTGATTTCTTTGCGTTGTGTAAGCATTTCAGGTCATAATATTCGGAAAAGCCTTGTAAATGCGCCAGGCTGAATCCCTTGAGGCCATGCATTTTCTACCCGTCGCAACGAGACTGGACCTTAACGTGGTGCGACGGATTGCGTACCTCATTGACCCATTGAGCTATACTGGGTGATGCTTCCAAACATCTTGAGAGCTACTCCTACCAGGTTCGTCAATGGTGAGAGGTCAGACAAACTCAGCCTCCTGGTCGTCCAGGTTGGGGGTTTGAAATGGGATGGCGTGCATTTCTTTAAAACTGAATCACTACCACCCCGCTGTCTTGCGGACAGGCTTTTGAGCCAAAGGCTTTCGATGAGGACCCTAATCGTCCTCCTGTCTAGGTCTTGGCGTCCTGGCAGTATCTCAGCCCACATACAACCATGACATCTTCTTCAAACATAAACTTCATCCTGCATCGGCCGTCGCGCAGATTATCAAGGGTCGCCTTATCTGCTGCATACACCAGGGCGGATAAGCGAAAACATGCTAATGCTGGCGCCTCCCTTCTTTCTGTTCCACCTTTTTCTCTTACTCCCATCTCGGCCCCCATTACTAATCTTCCTTCTATAATTCAAAACTTAACGGACAGCAACCGAAGTGCTACTGGAGTAGAACCATCTGCAGCCACCATCCCATCGCACCTCTCGGACGCATATCGGCAAAATTCCCATATAAGGCCACGCTGCCCCGTTTCTATGGCGACATTCAACGTTCACACTCTAAGACAAACAGGTCAGCAGGCTGCACTCGCACGCACCTTGGACACACTGGGTGTTGATGAGTGTTGCGTGTCCGAACCTAGGATCAAGGACCCTAACGGGGTTATTGATTTGACTGCACCCGGCTTATCCTCTCGTTATTGGTTGCACACATGCGGAGACGCCGATGCGGCACTCACGGGTCAAGCTGGTGTAAGTAACATTCTCAGCTCCAAGGCTGAGCCATCGTTGGTTGATTGGATTCCCGTGAACAGCCGTTTATGTGCAGCCCGTTTGACGACATCAGCTAAGGTGAATTCACGAAGTAAGATGCATTTTCTACTGCTGATCCTCTAAAAGCACTTCGTTTGCTTTGAGCGAAATATATTTCCTTCCGTCGTTTTTGTTACTAGCCCGGCAAATTGCGCGTCAACCACCGTGCAGGCGACATCGGGCGAGTGCTTGGCAAGAAAGGACCAGACAGTTTCTTGAAAGAGTTCGGACAGGATCTCATATAATGGGTGTCAAAGTAGATTTCGTCGTTTTTCTTCCTGATGTACTCCGCGTTGCAGATATAACGAAACAACAATATCGCGTGATCGCTACGCCTAAGTGGTTCATATATGGACACGATAACGATCATTAATTCGTCGTTGCTGACTAAAGGTCCAAAACAGATGCTGCGTCACCTGTTCTGAATTGCGTTGGAGTGCTATCATGTTTGTACAGAGGTAGATCAGCGATTACGAATTGTAAGTCAGGCTGGGATTGTTCCCTGAGTGATGCTGGGGCTCCCATTGCGCGCTGGTTGTAGTACCCTACCGGAAGGACGTGACTGTGTAGCCGTGCAAGGACTCGCTTTATCGCAGAAGCTAGCCTTTGATCCATTTACTAGATGGATATTGGAAGGCGGTAAAGTACGGCTAATTAACACACATCACCACACCCTAGGTGAGTACAACACCAAACAGAATCAACAACTTGATTTACTGCATTGTCAATGCTATCAACATGCAGATCAGATCAGTTATACAGAGGCACTCCGCCTCCTCTGGTAGGTCAATCTCTTCGTAGGGAAGAGATTGCTGGGTAAAGCAACCTTAGTATCGGTGATCTCCGTATTCAGCTATATTTCGGTGTCTGTAACTATGTCCCAAGCCGTGGTGGCCTGATACAAACGAAGTTCACTTAGCTTGCTGAGAAGACCAAGTGCACTGGCATCCAAGAAGGTGACTGCCTTGAAGATTAGAAGAGTGTCGGCGAAAGCTCATTTCCGGTGAGGGTCCGTGCCGTCCTATGCAATGTCCATTGCAGGTCGTCCCTCGTAGGACCGAGGACGCAAACCCTAGGTCCATTCTGGGTTGTTGCATAGAGCACGCCGTTCTCCTTCAGCTGAAGGGTGTTTTGACCTTGTACCCGTTCTGAGCTGCTTCGTGAAGGGTTCATACAGGTGGGCTGCTTGTTCAGTGTTATCTTGTAAAGATATGTCCGGGTGTCTATCGCCTTTATTTCTATTTCGGATGGCAACATTTTATGCATTTTTCGCCACATTTCGTTCATATTTTCGGTCACAAGTTTGCATTGCAATGTTATTTTCAACACTCGGGGACCAAAACCACTGTACTTAAGTGATCGCAGTAAGGTTGACGTCAGATTGGTGTTACCATTTTCGAGCGAGATCAATTAACGGATAAAACGCCTTTCTTTCCAGTCATACGCTTTGACCCCCATCTACCTATATGTCTGGACCATGTAGACGCCGTGCACACGGATAGAGTAGACCTTTTTTACGAAAGTCAGTTGGATCTTGTTTGCGTTTCTGACGTTCGCTCCAACTAACTTCTGGTAATATTCATACAGTGCACGGGGTGGTACGGTAGGGACTGACTGTGAACTGAATTGCTTCAGCATAACTATATGAATGAATTGCTACTTTGAGTAACCGCGATTCGCCCTAGTGTGCGGAGATTTGTTGAGGCGCATCACATTTTATGACTTAATGTAAATCTCTTTTATTTGACACAGGGTATCCCACTGTTTCCTGCCATCTAGTAGCTTGTCTTTATTTAATTCTCGCCGCATCCAGTTGCATTGGAACATAAAACAGCTAAAGATTTATGAGGTTGTCACATGTTCTCCTTTCTGGAGAGACGTGTAGCTGCTTTCTTTGTTTGGACACCTGTTGCGGTCTTCATTCTCATGGTGGTTTTGGTAGTATTAACAGAACCTGGTTTGGCTGCGGGCTGGGTTGTGATGCGAGGTGCCTCTGTCAAGTGGGTAGCAACCACGGACAAGTAAGTTGTCAGTATTCTAACAATATACAACGTGGCGCATGGCACTGACCAGTAAGCTCTTGAGAGGTTCCAGAGACGCTTCACGAAAAAGCTATGTGGATATTCCTCAAATTGGACATACAGAGAGCGATGTGATAAACTTGGATTTGACCCAGTTTGGTTTCGGATAATGGAGTTGAACCTATGTTTTCTTTACAGAATCATAAATTGTCAAATTCCCAGTCTTGAAAACGGTGTTCACAAGACCTTAAACAGCAGATATCCAATTCGTAACAAAGAGATAAAGGTCACGATTCCAAAATTTACTAAAAGAATCAGAGATCGTTTCTTTCTAACCCAACACTCAAAGATTTGGAACAAACTTCCAAGTGATATCAGAACATACTATAAACTTTGCAATTTTAAGCATTCGATTAGTAAGCATTTAACCGTCCAAAACGTGATTAAGATGTTCGGGACATCACAGTCCCTAGATAACGCATTCAAAAACGGTATCCATGGTGCCTGAATAAATTTCCGAAACACATACACATAACAATTCGGACAACTGACCCTTTCATTATATTTCTTTTTTCCTCGGCCCAAATATCTGTCATGTGATTGTGATGAATCCTGATTCAATGGCAGGAAAAAATAGCAGAAGGATTCTGCTTACTCTGTTACCTAAGTTGCAATTGCGCCATGTTTATCTCTGAAAATGTATTCATGAAATGTCATGGAAACTTGTACCAATATTTGATCTGTCCCTATTAGGGAACATCTTCTCGCACCATCGAGGAATATACAATTTAGTTATTTATTTATTTATTTAAGGTGTGGCGAACTCATCTTTATGGGCAGCCCGTAGCATCAGCGTGGCTAGACCTAGGTCGTAACACTTATTTTCGGAATGGCTACACTTTACTGAATTTTAGTTTGACGCTGAGCATCGAATTCGAGGCACAGCTTCCTTGGGTCCCTATGTGATAGCTCTCACAGCAGCTACTGGTGCTACAGGCTTTTTCAATCGCTCGCAATGCTGTGCCAACACAGCTGACGAGGGGAATAGCCCTACACACAACCCAGTACCAGAGGGAAACATTCATATTATTAGGTTTGTTTAGCTCGACGAGACTGTGGCTAGCATATGTAAGAGTAAAGGTGTTGCGACCGTATGTACATTCCATCCCAAATCGCGCAAGTTTAACACACCAAGCTGCGCCACCATAAAATATATTTTTGAAGCTTATAGCTTCAAAAATAGATTCCCTTGGACAAACAGTACTTGCCATCGTGAGCTTCAATTCTGCCTATGTACTTTGTTGCAAGGCCTAAATTAGTAGACTTAATCCAAACGCTGTCAGTAAATTTAGCGGTTATGCGGACCCAAGTTAAATCATTGTCCTGAGGCGTAAATATATCCAGTCACGTCCGCGCATTGTGGGCATGGTCACACGGTGACGGCGGGGCGATGTCTCTAAGCCTCTGCTATTGTGTCGGTAGAATTCGGCTGTGTTTGTGTTGCAGTTCCACGGTTGTGTGGTTCACGGAACTATTTGGCTAGGTCTACTGATTGCAGGGTGGCTCTGTCTAGACGCTGAATGGGATTGAGACGGGGAAAAGGAAGATAACTCTGTCGCTTACGCATGGAGTGTTGGACTGGAACGATTCAGAGATAGCTCAAGCGCCCTTTAAATTATCTACCTAATGGGAATAATTGGAACTCGAAGATTGAAATTGTGTAATCTTAAAGTGGGTATAGGTGGATCACTGCGTGGAGTTTACAAATACAGGGAAAGGTCCTATATACAGTTCTGTTCTGGAAAAAATTGTGTCCTGAGGTAGAACTTGTAAAGCCAAAAGGAATAGGTGTAGATCTACTGGTGTGCGATAAAATGCCACTGCGAGACACGGAAAATATCCAGAGTGCGTGAACGTGCCGTTAACATGCTAGTGGTTCGGCCAGCCAGCCTGGTAACTATAGCAGGCCAAACAGCATGGGCGCACAAAATGTCCGCACTTACTGCGTTTGAAGCAAATGAACTGTTTCGGTCCATGAATCACGATTTTTGCATGACGACTTCGTATCGGTAGCACGTAATGGTGCTTTTTTCTTTGGGTAATCGCGGCTTTTCGGCTGTATTTACAGCGTCTGAAAGAGTATTGCTTCAATACCTAATAAACTGTTTATTTTTTTCTGACCATTGAAGGTTGTTCTTCTACAATTAGAATTGTTCTGATCTTCTAAAAGCATACTTTCTTTGGTTTTATCTTCTTGGATGTCAAACGGTAAATCATTGGACATTCATGTTCGCTCAAAAATTATCAAGGATTTTTGTTACAGAGGCATCTAAAGACTGTCGTACATGGCTGACGATTTCACTACTGCTATTCTCCTCGTTCTATAGCAATTGGAAAAATCTTAGTCACACGGTAAGTGTATGTTGCTGCAGACTTCAAATAACATCCAGAACGCTAAAGCTATCTGTCAGAGATGTTTATATAGCACTGCAAAGCAGCGAAAGTCTTTGGCGGTCTGTACCAACGTGCCTTCTCAGTAGTTTGATAAAAAGTGTGCTTTAGTGATAATGATAATATGCACACCGATTATAAGCGAGAAAAGACAACGAAAGCTTGAGCAGCTATTTAGAGTTGATACTAACTCTATGGCCGATTGCTTGGTGATAATTCCTAATAAATAGCATGCGAAGATTCTCGAAGTTACAAGTCATACTAACTTGAGGCTATAGTTTACATGTCATTTTCATGTTCTTCTACCATAGTTTGCTAGTGGTAACAATGGGTTACAATGGGAAAACACATTTGCGGAAATGGCATTAGACACAAAAGATCATGTAGAGTTGTAATACACGTTACAGTCGCTTGGGTCAAGCAAATTGTGCTGCCTTGGAACCGATGGTTGGCGCGGCTACTGGCAGTACATAAAGTTTGGAACTAACATAGTTAATGAAGAGGCAGGTTGTGCATATCGAAAATAATAAAAATACATTGGTGAATAGTTATCTACAAATGTCCTGTCAGACTTTCGCAGCACATTAGTAGAGCGGTAAGAATTCCATATCTATCACCTGACCTGTATTGTCTGACCTCTTATGACGTAGCTGGATCCGGCGGAGAGTGCATGATTCGTACAGAGCGTCAAGATGAAAACACTGGAATCGGTGAAAAGCTTGATGGTGGAATCAGATACTTGACTGCGCAATAAACCTTTATCAGTATCCGCTGAAACATCGCATACTTAGTTGCTGGATCTCCTCCCACAAGCAGAGTAAGCTAGGAATATTTCCTTCTGATCAGCTCAGTATCTGTGATTGTACAGTTGAATAGTCGCGATAATTTCTTGCCGTTCGGCCTTGTATGCTTCTCCGGGAGACATCCAGACGTCTATATCATGTATGCCGAAATCTTCTAACGTTCGAAAGTGGCTGTGTGCTAAGGTCAAGCATATGGTCAATGCCAAATTTTACATGAGTCCATTTCCTAAGTGGACAGGGGGGTAAATACTCAAGTGTGACAACTCAGTTGTCATTGTAACTGAGATGTAAACGGGGCCACAGTATATTGGTGACCAGTGTCTCTAAACCATCCAATATTTTTTACCTGAAGTTATTTTGATAGTTGCGAAATAATGACTTCCCCTGAACTGTGATTCCGCTAACATTAACCTCATATCGCAGCTGAGTCCCAGTTACGGAATAAATGTTGCAAGCATTTTTTCATAACACATCCGAAGTTCTGCCATTTTGCTAACGTTTTCTACTGGTATTGCTTTGTCTGCTTGAAAGTTTTCAGTTCTCAGCATCGAATCGAAAGGCATAAGACTTTGTGCCAGCCTACGTAGAGTAGGACGGCACCAGTAGCTTAGTGATGTGCTCAGTGAGGGCCATGGAGAGGGACTCAATGGCATCGTACTTTGCTCTTCTAGCAGCTTATTTTGCAAAGTAGATGAGGTTTATCTACATTATTGCGCAAGAATTTCCCTACATTTATCACAATTACTACCAGTGTAAAGTTCAAATTTGCTCCTCATTGCATTTTCCTACTGTGCCGGCGCGTTACATTGAAGGACACTGTCGCTCGCCACTGGGAAACGGAGTTCGCTTGACATTCTGTTCAGATGTGCTTGCTAGCCTTCCGGTAGCCAAAGTGTCGTCTGCCATGTTAGAAGCAAACTTACATTGTCCTTAGACTACACTTTTCTCGCTTACTGATTTTGGTAGTCGTGAGAGAAATCACTTACGACGTTATAAATTAATAGGGTCTGACAAATAAAGATTTACTGCCTCCAGTCGTGATCATTTGTTAGTAAAGCTGTACTCAGTATGGCGTCCGTTTCTTTTCACTCTCCATTCGTTCAGACTTTGAAACGCATATGGCTACAGACCATCGTCCAAATGTTATTAAAAAGGGCAAGATATTCAATGGGTATACTTCGGCCAAGGTTAACGCTGTCAACATAATCCGTCCGGTACAACTATGCCATACACTGCTAGCCCAACGGAAATTTTCTCTAAGCAGCAGAAGTATCGAAACTCAAAATTACTTAGTGAAGATAAAGACAATCTACAATATATTAAAATTATTACTGACACTATGGTCCGTCCCGGGGGCCTTATAGATGGTGTGTTGTGTTGGCCGGAACTTCCTCAGCGCGATTTACACATAAGTGATGGATTGGTTAAAATATCTGAATCAAGCAGTGGTTGTAGTGATTGTAAATACTGTTCCGCTTGATAATTCTTAAGTTGTATTACTTATGATACTGAATAATATTGATCGCCCAATTCGTAAATAAAATTCGGCTTTTCTCCCTCTATTTTGAGACAAGCATCGGTCCCGGGTTTGCGTTTGTCCAGATTCTCTAAGGATTACAATTGGAGTCGCGATCAGTGCCATATTCCTAATGAACCCAAATATTGAAATGCTGGACCTAAATTTTTCCTCGCAAGCAATTATGGAAGACCTAGAGTGATTTGAACTAAATTGGCTTACGAAGAATAAAGAACAAGAAGACGACAAATGCACATTTCCTGACCAACATCTGTTGTAATGCTTATCCAGTTTTGTAAACTCTGACATATACCAAGTTACCAACGGAACGTTCATACAGACAGCTGTAAACCATAGTAGTTTAGCACTTGCTAAGAAAAAATTTGTAGTGACAAAAAGAGGCAAGTTTAGCTTCCCGCAACGTCAGCAATACCAAGCTGTTCGTGAATTTAACTCGCAGCTGCATACCCATTCTCCTAGGTGATCTTTCGGAGAGAAAATGTATGGATATCTCAGAAATCGTTTAACTGCTGGAATTAATACCCCAACCCTGCATCGCCATTTGATTTCATTGCTTGATCTAACTTACAAGGTCAAACTGCTTTGTGAAGATTTACAAGATGTTTAAGAAATTTAGAACTGCGGCCCCTTCTGACCAGCAATGCCTTCTTGTTTCTGACAGAAACCGTGCATTTGCTAAACAACGAAAACGGTGGCAAGACAAATTCGCAAAGTCAGTTGGGGACTGTAATGCCTCAGAGTGTCGCTGTAGCAAGTCAGCAGGTAAGACGTCGTCCAGCGTAGTCTGGACTACGACTGCCGTTTCCGCTTCTCAGTATCTTACCACTTCATCCTCAGTATCGTGGAACAGTCCTCTCTCGTGCATATTTTCACGCCGTCCATCAAGTCACCCCCCGCGCGGACTTCCATCAGTAGACGTGACAGTGTTGTCCAGCTCGCCATGTCTAACACAGGCACACTGTCTATCCAGGTACATGGTGGTCTAGCGGTCTATGAAGTATCCGTTTTTCCTGTTAGCCCCCTTCGGTCGATTGCGGCCCACGTACGCCCCAGAATCGGTAGCTCACGGAACCCCCGATCGGACACATACAGGGGAAATCACCATACCATATCTAATGCTGGTACATTCTCTAAACGGTTGGGTCAGCGTGCCTCATGTAACATGTTCCAGTCTCGCTAGAGTTGTCCTCACCGAAATTCAAAGTATTTCCATTGTGGCAAAATTGAACACATTCGTAATGCCCTTCGGCTTGCAAAACCATGTAAAACTGTGAAAGTAAGGTGTGAGAATGATCCAGCTAGGCGATTACATCACCGATAACGTTGACTGTTAATAGTACTGGCCAATCCCACCCAGCACAGCGCAGCGAAAAACGTTACAAAAGGCTGCGAAAACACTGTATGGGGCAGTAGCGCTTTCCAAACGAAACTATTCGTCTGCTCTATAGCATGCAAAAGCTTAGTAATTTGTAAACACATAACTTTATATTTACATAATTAAACTTCATACACATGTAACCTGTTGTTTTTTGTTAAATTGCTCTAATAGCTGGCATTTTTAGATGTACTCTTGCCTAACGGAACCTATCTGTTCAGTATTGCCTTAAGCTGACTGTTGCACATCTTCCTCTTTATCTGGTCACGGTGAGGAAACTTTTCATGGACGAATTTTTACCATATTTTTAGTTATTAACAAGGCGATAGGAGGTGTGAACGTGCATCCATAAAGACCGAATATTGTTGCGTAGTGTATAGCGTACGCTCCCGAAAACGTGAATTGCTGGTGAGGTTGCTTTTATGACACGAGCTACTAACTTCATACAAGCCTATCTTAGTGCTCTAACTTACTGCGATCACTAAATCACTGTACCTACAACGTACGGTAAGGTGGGCCTTCACCCAGCAGTATAATGACCGAGACTCACAGAATTCGGTGTCACAAGGACTCAGGTATCCAAACTGCGGATTCACACAGTAAAAGCTCGTATCCAACGCGGTGTCCATCAGGATACAACGTAGTGGACATTCAGAGATAGACATTCAGCTTTCAGTTACCATGATATTCTGTTTATAGGGCAGCTAAATGCGCATGCCTACCATTATATCCTAACAGCAGCATTTGTTTTGCTGTTTTCGAAATAATATAAGTCTGCTATCCAATACAGTGAAAATTTTCAATAAGTTGAATGCGACCATTTCTGCACTTGCTTACTTATCCGTGAAGTACTTGCGCAACGTATGCATGTAGTTGCACTCACCGTGATATGCGTTATGGCAGTAATAGACTAACTTATGTCTTCAAACGGTGTACGCTGGTTCATTAGGAACGCGTCTAGTATAACTGCGACGTCCAGTAACCAATGTACTCGAAATCCACCATTGCGTGATGGACAGCGCAACACGTTCTCGATGAGAACAGCTGTAACTGTGATCCCACGCAATTGGCCAACGTAGCGTTGCTTTCGACCTTTTATAAAGGCTGTAATGGCAGGGTTTTCTTGTAGAAACAGTGTAAATAGACTGCAGTATGCTAGGTGGGTTCATTTATTGGTTTTCAGTTTGGAAATGGAAAGCCATGTGAGTTCATTGTCTACGTAGGCAGTGTGGAATAACTGATTGCTAACTCAAGTATTCATTGCCTTTATCTTATTGTGAGGTTGCATCCAACCTCTCTATTACCACCCGAGGTATTACTAGTCATACTCATCCTGTGTTAGGCTGCTGGATTTTGCCAGTTCTGGACAAAGACAGCACTCTTGTTGATTGTAAATTTGTGGTCACAAGTCGAGGGATTTCTATTCCTGAGTTAATGCTTATTCAAACACATAAATTAAGTGGCATTTGAACTGTTCGATGGGCTTGACAATGTTGTTGCAAACGTTTCGTTACCAATCAAGGTGAAATCATCAGTGCGTAGTTGAGTGGTGTGCCGTAGCGTAGCGTGGAGGAGCCTCACCGCCAAGCTGCTGCAAGCCACTCAACTACGCACTGATGATATCACCTCGATTGGTGACGAAACGTTTGCAACAACATTGACAAGCTCAACGAGCAGTTCAACCGCCATCTGAACAACCTGAGCTACTGGTCTTCAATTCTATAGACAACATAAATTAATTGTGAAGATTTTGTCGTGTGCAGATACGGATGCTCAGGTTCGGTTGTTGTTTCATGACAACTCCGTGGCTCTTCATGGTATAAAGTCTCCTCCAGTAGATATTGCCTTTATTGGAGGTCCTGTGTTCCATAAATGTCAGATTTTCCTATATGGACTAAGAGATCCAATCCTGAAGGTATCAAATCCCTTTTGTGCCAGAGGAGTACTTTTATCAGTGCAGACGTCCCGATGGAAAACGCCCATTGACACAACACCGAAGTCAGATTGTCAGACACTCAACCTGTGGGGACTATAGGAACATCCTTAGTACTTCTCTGTGTCAGCTTGGCTGCAGTGCAGAGGAGCCTGCAGCTATTCTTTCCGTTTACATGGTTCTGGAGGTTTCTCGAAACTGGACCTAAAGGACGTCTATTTACAGAGGATTGAGTCATCCCGTGAATGAATTTCCATTGATACGCATTTCGGCTTGCATCATTATCGTTTTCGTCCCTTTGGACTAAGTCAATCTCCAGCCATTTTTCAGGATATCATGAATTCACATGTGAAAGATGGTTGTACATACTGCTGACACATGTGCTCATGATTCTCGCCTACCAGCACTATAGAAGCGATTTATAGGTGTTCATGTTTAATGTGAAAAACGGATATTGTGTAATTTGTGTTAAATAAATCATTGTCTGAGTGACCTGATTACATCCTCTTGACGTAACTCTGATGCAGGTCGACTTAAACCACTGCTCGATTGGAAATCACCAGCAGCCGTTCATAAAATTAGATCTTTGATGATAACTTTACAATATTACCCGAAGCTCATGCAGTTTGTTGCCACTACTGCTGATCCCCCGTGCTGTTTCCTGAACTCTAAGAACTTTTATGTGTCTGACTGTATACTACGACCGTTTTCGTCTGAAGTTCGTCCTCCGCTTAGTACTTGTGCTGCTCCAAGTAGTATTGGTGCTATGTTAGAGCGAGAACGACCCCCCAGTTCTTTGCACTTATGCCAGACTCAGCAAGACTGATTGAGATTCGCGCAGACGCATCATGACGCCTTGGCTGTTTATTGGGCTGTGACTCGACTGCACCAAATGCTGTTCAGTTTGAACCTCAGCGTAGTTACTTCGCAGAACGTCTTGAAGTATATATTCAATTCATCTAACTCGTCAGCAAAATCCTGTTACGAAGAAACAGCAACATGGCATTGCGCTCAGTGCTTATCATTAAGACATAGAACACGGGTACTAAAATATTCATCGCTCGGATTATCTTTGTCGAATCGCCTGTTCGTTTGAACCTAATTCCGAGCTTGATGACGCATTTGCTCAATCCCTTCCTATATACAGTGTAACCATTTTTAATGAAATAAGTGGATGCTTTTATTCGATAATATAAGAGTTAAACGGGGCTGGTCGCCTCCGTTAAAGCGGGAGTTTGCACAGTTGTACCAACATTGTGCTACTCCTGATGGTATATTGTTTGTCAATGGTCCTATGGTGATTCTTCCGAATTGCGAACTGCAGTGCTGGCTGATCTTCATTCCGGACACTTCGGCATTACAATGATGAAGTCTATGGTCCGGTGTCTATTTCAGGAGTCTGAAATTAATGTCAATATTCGAGCAACTGTTTCAAGAGATGAAGGTAGCCGGCACAAGTTAAGAAGCCAACCACCTAAACGGATGCCATGTCTAATGACGTGTGAAGCCTGGCAGTGTCCACCTTGACTACTGTGGTCCATTCGTGCAGAAGTATCACCAGCTAATAATATTTGATTCTCATACGAAGTGGCCTGTATTCATGACCGATAACCCACATGCCAAGTTTACTATTCGTGCCATAAGAAAGTGTTAGATAATGAAGGTGTAACTTCGCCTATTGTGAGGAATAATCGTTCACATTTCACTGCGTGGTATTTTAATGCTTGGTTCCGGAGCCCAGGTTGTCTTCGTTTTTTCACGCCCCAGACAACTTTTCTCTAACAGATTGGCTGAACACATTGTTGTCGCCATGAAACGTGCAATTACTTCATGTTCTCTTAAAACATTTCATGAACACGATCGATGGTTGAAAATAATCAACTCAGTACCGTACTTGTGTTCACTGGAGAGACACCTGATAAAATGTGCAGATCTCGATCACTTCGTTCTGATATGCTCGGGTTAAACGCTGCCGACGTACTCTATTTCAGGGCAATGATTTCAGACCCAGGCCTAGAATGGTTGTGGGTAAGCTCGGTTAACGTATGGTGTGGATTTTGGACCCGGATAATTTTTTCGTGTACAATCGTCATGTAAACCAGTTACAGTTCAGTGAACAGAAAGTTCCAATACTTCTGAAACTGATACAACAATTTTTAAACTCCATTCCAGATAAAATGGTGAGAAGGAACTAAGGAAAGCACAACGATTTCAAGATAAGTACCAGGAGAATTACAGAAGTCCCGAGTGGTGTTCGAGTTGCGGGGGATACAGTGATAGTCAGAATTGTTTTAGTTGAAATTGCTTGAAATGTTTGTATAATCTATACTGCGTATTTCAAAATAACACTTGCTTTTTCTCCTTATGTTTCGCATCTCACTTCGTTTGGAGCGTTGTGTTATTCCATATTCCTCAAGCACTAAAGCGATTTACAGCGTTTGAGGCGTCCTGAAATTACGCGCAATCAGGAAAATACTGATGAAATTGTATGACTTGGAACACAGCGCATTGAGTTGTACCAGGCAGAGAACAAGCTTCACAAAAACCAGTGCTCGTTTTCATCTAAGTTTAATACCGAAAAATCGGCTGTTAAATTTTTCTTTTACTAAGGCGAATTTAGATCCCGCAAGATGTCCGTCGACTTAAAATTGACACCGACTAGGACGGCTTTGCAACGCCACCAAGATAGACTAGTAGCGATTTCTGCCCCGACTAAGTTTGTTCAAGAGAATAAAGCTTATTGTTAGACACTTATGAGCTTAAGCGAGCCCCGTAATGTGGATCTAGCTATTTCGTCTGATACGGATTATGATTTACTAGATTCCTGTTTGGGAAATTAGCTACCCAAAAGCCGGCAATATACATAACGCCACCGTAAAGATGGAAACAAATAGCTTGCTTGAGAAGACAGCAGGCGACTTCGCGCTTAACTTACGTGCTCAGTCGTTGAGACAGCACGACCCGATGTACTGGAATGGGCATGCTCTGACAAAGCTCTGTCACAACTTCAGACAGCCCTAGTTACACGGACACGGTAGCAAAACACAATAGCGATAGCAACGAACCAAGCATAACATCCGTCCAGAGACAATAGCCGCCGGCGTCTAGAGTCAAACCACCTTGTGCATAGGCCGCAGCCCAGAGTTCACCTGAGACGCTGTTGTCCACCACACCCAAATTGAAAACAGCCAACGAGGAAGCCTCAATACCGTCTCATGCCTCATGTGACAATTGGGTTTGCAGCACACTAGTGTTCAGTGTTCCAGACGATAAAACAGTGGACGCGTTTGTCGTGTGATCATGGAGCCTAATGGTAGTGCAGAGAACGCATTACAAGTTCAGCAGTTGACCAAACAAACGGACAAACTTGCAGCCCCAGTCAAAGTGAGTGTAAAAGCCGATGCAGTATTGCGTATTCTTATAACCAAGCGTGAAAAACTCTGCAGTGCGACAACGCTGAGTCAGCTGTATTTTGGGCTACTGAAACGAACAAAAGTTGGGATGCGACAAATAAAAACAGCAAAACAAATAGCGATCAACGAGAGCCATGCGTAAGTCTAGATAAGAGGCGAGCGACACCTGGCCTCATTAAATCATCGCTTCTAAAATTAAATGGACTACAGTGCTAAGCTGCCTAGTAATTCAACCGTGAAGGCTATGTCTCTTACCCATGCCTTGAAAAGACCATGATTCGTGGCCAAGCAGCCTCCAGCTTCTGAAATGGACAGTGTGGAGTTGATCACACTTGTGTTAAATGATCCAGATCTCAATACCATGGACTAGTTTTAACGTCCATGCTTCGCAGTCAACAGTGTTGCAAAATCTGTACAGATAGGCAGGGTAGCTAAAAAATATCAGCGAATTCTTAGGCCCAGTCAAACTGTGTGCACAAGATGAAGGTGTCCGGTGCGGTGTTGCAATGAATTGCCAAACGTCCGCCATGCTAATTGGTAAAGCAATTATATTTCCCACTGCCAAGGCGCCATCTGCTGTATCTTATCCCATTGAAAGGCGAAACGACTCCAAGTACCACTTCCGCAAACAATATATCTTGAAGCCAGCGTTTCATTCATAAAACTACACAGCTCCCTTCAACTTCACGCGCAACCAGGCTTCCGCTTGCACACTGAAACCGCCAGGACAGATACAAATACTGAAAAATCCAGTACATCCTATTCTGAACCTGGGCTTTTTAGAATACGTTGGGATGAGCCACGGCACCTCCTCCCAGCACCAAACACGCCATCATTGCACTACCCACTAATATGTTTAATCACTCAGTTTTTACAATTTCTGACGACTACGTAGCAGCTACCATTGGCTTCTTTGCTCATTAGTAAAGTTATTTGATGCAGACTGTATTTTCGCGCGCTTGCTAACAAAGGCTAGGTTTATGAGCAATAAAATATACCTTTTACATCGTCTGGCCGTTATGCAATGTTTGTTCCGGAAGTGTGGTTATTATGTTGTGTTACGGATGATGCTTATTCCCTTTCCCGCTATCAGTCGTTTATGCCATAATGCGTGCCAAAACTAGGTGGATGGAGTGCCATTTATATTTGACATACTTACCTAGCAGTAAACGCCTAAAATCATAGATGTAGAGGAGGCGACTGGCTCTAGATAACGGTTGATGTCCTTGGATCTACATTAATATCTGGATGTTTTTATACACCTGATAACTCAAAGGAGTGTGAACATGCGCTAATGTTTTCTTTAGAACAGGCATCAAACGTTTCATGCGAACACACATATGTCGCAGGAGTTATAAACTTTCCTGATTTAAACTGGTCCTCATCTGCTGTACCAAAATATATGCATATCTATTAACTTTTACCAAGTTAGGCGGCTGGACGCAACATGTAATCCTTCCAACCAAGGCAAGTCGCATTCTGGATCTAATAGTTGGTCTCGGAAGTATTACCACCCTAATGTCAGTTAGTCAGGATTTCCCGGGGATCGAGCACAGATGAGTACATTGTTTGGTTCACTTAAAGCTTTCTATTGCCTATTCCAAAGGAACATATTCAGTCGAAGTTTACTGCCCCATTCATATCAGTAAATAGATAATGTTTGCTTTGCTCATCAGGTCAAGAAATTGGGGTGGATTTTTTCTATTTCCTTGGATCATTCAGCTAAACTGTTTTATGAGGAACTACGTTGCTGTCCAGATTTCATGACCCCTTCGTCTCCTTTGATAAGGTAATCACCTAAAATTGTGAGCCAAACCATTTTGCATAGTAGCATGCGGCAGCTTCGACGATTATACAATAAAACCTTCAATGATGCCTGAATCATGGGAGATTATAAAATTGCGGCTGAGCTTACTGTCTGATTTACGTAGAAGCGAACTAACCAAGAACGAGCCTCACTGAATAGTGCAAGCAAGGATGAGAAACTCAGCTGACTGCTGTATACCCGGACCCCTTAGTATAGACGACAGATTGCTTCTCCACACATTAGCCATAACAGTGCTTCCAGCAACCAAAAATTTACATGTGAAGTCTTCAACATACGCCTTTAAAGGATCGCAAAGCCTAGAAGTGGGTTCATTCTTTCAGGTACTGTCACTGTTTAATGGCCAGTCACTGCATTTAATACACTTTTTTTATAGTACCCATTGAGCCGTATCCACCATTAAGCTACCGTCGACACCTGGTCCAGACGGAATACCGCCCATTCCAATTAAGAATGTTGGCGATGACTTACCTATTCTTATTTTGGAACTATTCATCATATTAATGCAGAGTTACAGGGGGCTAGCTTACTGCCAGCGTTCAACCGGAGAGCCGTGGCGCAGGACTGGATCAATCTACTTGGGGGTTTCAACACATGCAGAGGTCAAAATTGAATCTATATATGGTTAGCGGCGAAGTAAACCCAGAACTGGAACCGTTTTGAGTTCTGTTACTGTTATTAATTGGCATTTCTTATGTTGTCGTGCTTATCAGCTGCCCCCAACCTATTTATCCTGATGTGCTCTCAGGTGAAAGAACGCTCGGTCCGGCTGGTCTTGGCGTTCTCATTTCCGTGTGGTGTTGAACCGGTTAGCTACAGCACCACAGGCAGAAAGGCAAATATCCGTCTGCATGAAAACATTCCATCATTATGCTAGGGTTAATCGTTATGTGAGTCTGGTAACTTGTCTATTAACCACAATTCAATTATATTGACAGGAATGGAGAAGTTGATTAAACGAGCTCATGAATTTCCATTGTGCAGTTTGGCACGTAAGTGAAGTACAACACAGATTTCTGACAGCTCGGTCTTGCAAAACCCACTAGCTGGGTTTCTCAATTTTGTCCCAGAGGCCATTGATCCTAATCTATCAATTGTTGTTGTTTTCGTGCGCATGCATAAGGTGTTTTCAGTGTAACACACATGCGCTCTTCATTAAGGCAAAGGCTAAAGTAAAAGGTCGATCTATATTAGACTGGCTGTGATCGTATATAATAGGACGCAAGCAGGCTGTTTAGCTTGCAGCAATGAAATCCATCCCAACCTCCGTCTCCATTGGCCTTGTACAAAGGTGCATACTTTGCCTTAGCCTATGTATAAGTTATTTCAGTTACCTGTGCAGCTTTTTGCAGCAGCGTCGCAGCGTCCTGTCCGCTGATAAGGTAAGAGTTTTATATTTACATCCACCTTATACTAAAGTATCAATAATTGCTTAAATCCGTGAATATCATAAGCTCTTGAAGCGTGTTCTGAACATTGGCAAATAAAGATCACTGCTCAAAATCCAACGTCATGACCCACAAATGCTTTATGCGTACTGGGTCCTGAACGCTAAACACCACCCCCTTTTCAAAAGAGTGCAATAGTAACCGACCTCGTTTTGTGCTACTCCATGAGTCAAAAATATTTTACAGCAAATCCGGTTTCAAATAACAATGAAATTAGTCTTTCACATATGCCGGTACACAAACACTGCCGATGCAAGACTGGAAATTTATAGCAGTCTCGTACCCCGCAGCTAGAATACTGCTCTTTTAGGTGCAGCAACTTACAAAAGTCGGACTGTATTCGGCTTGAAAAAGCTCAGCCGCGGTTCAGGAAATTGATGACTTTACCGAAACATGCAATGAACTAACGAAAAGGTCTTGTCAGCTTCAGTTTCAACTAAACTGGCAAAGGCGAATTATCATTAACCCGAGCTTAGTAGACAAGCTAAGTCGTAGAAAGTAGCACTGTTCTATCGCCTACCTAAACTAAGCGGTACATCATAACGTAACCTTCTAATTTAATGCTGCACCATTACTCTGCTGAGGGCGAAGCAGCAATTGCGTTCTCGTTTATTTTTAGTTGTATTAGCAAAACTGCAGATGTCTGGAGATTTCCCTGCATTGTCTGCGTATGTTGTGTAAAATACTAAATCAAAGTACCATCTTATTGCACAGTTAGAGGTTGCTGTAATGTATGTCGCATATGTTTGTCAGACACAACACACATGCAATAGACATACACACTGCGCCGCCGTTGGATTCAGTAAGCCGCTCAACCGCGCGGTCTCTCACAATCTTCCCTAGCTAGCTTCGCGCCGTTCGGAATCAAAATTGTTAATTACTGCTCGCAATCAGGACACACCAAAATACACTTTCGTTCGTTGCTTCCGTGACTTCTCTTCAATCATTGGGAACGGTACTCACCAGTTATCAGTCGAGTATTTCAAGTCTGCTAGCGCGGGCCGGTGGTTCTCCCTACATTTTTGACCCAGATATGAATACATGACTTCACTACAAATATATGGAGCAAATTGTCTTCCAGACTACCAGAAATCTGTAACTCGCCGACAACCAAAAACGTGGCAGAATAATTCCATGTTTTGGCACCATAAAACGCACCTTCCAGCTCTGCGATTCGCCGGACCTCGTCTTAGATTCTGGCACCGGTATAGCGTGAGCGACGTTTATGCAGTATAGCATATGTTGATGAAATGCATAAAACCAAAACATCGTCTGCCAGATCCGGTTTTACCCCATTAATATGGCTCTTCGGAATCCATTTGTTAGCATGACCATAGCTAAAATATTTATCTCCCAACTTCTACACGCAGACGGAACTATAGAGTTCTCCTGCATTTCTTTACTTAATACCCGCAGGTCCTCAGGAGTCACTGCGTTTACGGTTTCCCCCCTACGAAATCTCACCTGGATCAACCTCACACAACCTTCAGGTACTAAGACCATAAATCCGTGTATGAAATGAATTTTACTATCTCTAATTTTTTTGACCTGCTTTACTGTCTCCTAGTCTCTTAACTTTAATGGCTACAGTGTAAGGATAGTAAACACCGCAACATAGTCAGCCTACTAGGTCCAAATCGTATATAAAGCTCTACGACTCGCCTTTTTCAATGACCACTTTACTAAGGCTCAAATAGATCTTAGTCAACGGAAAGACAGCTCCACAATCCCTATGACAATGCCCATCTAGGTTACCGTGGAGCAATAATAAATCACGCAGTGCGGATAGACTTCATTGCTTATATTAAATATTCAGGTCTATCACTTGTCCTAATCTTCAGTTCCATTAGCACCTTCGAAATACTTAGACAACTGGGTCTGCGAAATGAAAATGAACCTGCAGTATTTGAGATTTGGTTAGTAAGAACATTGCGCCAGACCTACGAGTGGTATCACAAGTCAGCATTGTGTGACTATTGCTGCTGGAGGGATACTCTGTTCAAATGGAAGTTATCGTACGAATCGTCCAAACATTTTCGATAAAAAAATCTGGGTTAGTCCTACTTTCATGGGCATTCATAAATGCTGGATGCTAGTTATCTCTGGTTAATGCTTTCATTATTCCTAAGAACCGGATACTTTAACTCTGCTCCTATTAACTCTGCTAGACAATTGAGAATATGTGCTCCCTATTGATCGAGAATTTGACCACTGTTATGTCCATTGTGCACAAAAGCAGGCACTTTGCATTTCAGTTTAACCCCCATGGGCTTCAAAGCCCTTAGATTCTATACGATTAATCAATAGGCCAATCACTATTGGCAACACTGAAAGGCTTGAGGCATCAAATAGCGGATTTTTTTCTCTAGCGGTTTTGTCAGAATGATCCACAAGATTTTGTGTTCCATTACACTGGTACGAAAGCTAAGCAGGTGACAGAAAGACCCCTATCAGCTGGGTTACCTGAACATCCAAACAGTTCTGACCATCAATTTGTCTTATCTTGGTCAGTTGCGCCAGATTTATTATGTACATCGCCCCATTGCCCACCGTGCTGCATGCTTCAGTGTGGGTGGGCAACCGCTTCCCATTATTTGCCTACTTTGCCTCGACTGATTTATACTATTATTCGTCCATGTTGCCTGACGTTTTGGGAAAGCTCACATAGAAAATTCGGCTGGCTAGCCGAACAACCTCGTGGTACCAGCTGAGTGGTTCGGGTTTAACGTGTTCCAGCAAATGGTTCGGTGACTGTTCCAGGAGGTGGTGGGTTTTCGTCTGACAAGTGTTCTCCCTACAAAAGCCAAAATATCTGCTTAACAACACTGTGACATAGCGGTCGTGACTCGCAACAAAAGAAAGTCCCTGTCCCGTGGATATGCGGATAACAGTTTCATACCCACGGACGCCAAACTTCTAATCTCACATTGATGACGATTTCAAACATTTAAGAATGGAGCAGCACAATTACAAGCACGAACTCGTCCTCGTTGGCGGCATCCGGTTTCGGATTTGCCTGTCACTGCGGCCAGACACAGGACGCCTGCGCCTACAGAGGGACCATGGATGGCTTGCGCTGCACTCCATATCCAGTGTAAACCCGAAGGAATAAGACCGGGAGGCATGTGGATGGGAACAACGTTTCAACAACGGAGCCGGCCCACCCTCCTTCACAGGGAAACACAAGCACACTGTATTTTGGAAATCAAACGCACACAAGGCGGCGGCTGGACCGTAGTCCGCTCCACACTGACTGCAGGGAACCACTCTTTGATCCTAACACGGCCACAAGGACCGTGCACCCTGTCCCCTCCAGCAACGACCAACTGTCTCCTGGAGCCAGTATGAACGATGTAGTGGGTAATAGACAGGTAGGCACCTTGTCAACATGCACATCAAGCGTAGCCACACCGGGGATATCAAACAACAGCCAAACACTTAAGAGAGAGAGAGAGAGAAAGAAAATATCTCGACTGATGCATACGGAAACGGTGACATAAACCTTAAGTTATTGAGCATATGAAATATGTTGCTTACAAACGAATCCTAGATAAGTTCACGAGGTGAGAAAGTATACTATACGGAAATGCCACGAACACAAAAATGTTATGGAAATCGAATATAATTAGCTTAGGCGAGGTGTGCAAGTTAATGGAATAGAGTACAGGGAGACATTTATATGAGAAAGAAAAGCATTAAGGCAAAATTGAAAACCCACCACCTGAAATAAAGAGACTTAGCATGCAGGCACGCGGTTAGTAAATCGAATGCAGCGTACCTACAAACACTGCGCCGGTTCTGCCTATGTTCTCTGCAGCACCCGTCGTCGCTTCGGTAGTAGTCCCGAGTGGCCTCGCTCATGGCTCACTAAGCCTGCCTGACTAAGGCACTCGCGAGCGTATGTTCTACAGCACCATGCGCTTGAGGTCGGTGGAGTACAACCCATCGGTGCTTGCCGCTTCCACAACTGCCGCTTCTTCTCTGCATGCATGAGGGCTTTCTCTCGCACTTCAGCAACTGCCTTCGTGATTAGATCGCCCCATGCACGCCGATCAACCGCCTTCGATTCCCATGATCGGCAATCAAGGTTAGAACGTGTGAGGCTCACTTTAATCATGTCCTGGTAACGTAACTTTGGTTTTCCCACGTGCAGCTTTCCAATACTCAGCTGACCGTATAAAAGTTGTTTCGGTATCCGCGTCGAATCCATACAGCTCACATGACTGAGCCACCTCAGGTGTCTCATCAAAAGTATGCAGTAAACTGCGTACATCACACTTTGTCACAACACTTCCGTGTCAGCAACTCTGTCGCCCCAACTGATGCGCAAAATCCGTCGCAAACACCCCTGGAGCAACTGCTCGAGATATCGCACATGCTGCCGGTACATCGTACACGTTTCATTGCCGTATAGAAGCACGGACAGCACCATTGATTTGTACACCATCAGCTTCGTGTCAATGCTAAGTTGATGGTTGTTCCACACACGGTACTCAAGCTTCCCGAGTGCCGCCGCTGCGTTTGAGACGCGGATACGCAGCTCACTGTGTAGCTGCTGGTCAGTCGACATCACACTCCCAAGGTAACAGAAGCGGGTGGTTTCCAATACTTCAGCACAAATGCTGATTCGCGGCAATATTGAAGATTGCACCTCCGGTGAAGGCTGAAAGAGACAGACTGTTTTGCTTGTGTTGACGGTGAGCCCGAATGTGGCCGATGTCGAAGTCAGAACACTGGTCATGTGCTGCAACTCATCCGCGCTGTGTCAAAACAACACACAGTCGTCAGCAAACAGCAACATACGGATAGTTGTCTCACAGACTAGAGTTCTCGCACCGAAACGACGGATGTTCAGCAAACCACCATCAACACGGTGCTCCACATGAACACCGTAAGCACAAGCCGCATTAAAAGCACAAGACAACATTGATTGAAGATATATATTAAACAGGGCAGGAGCCTTGCTTCACACCAGAGACAACTGCAAAGTCATCCGACGTCTCTCCACTCAGCTGCACTCTCGCTCGTATACTACTGAGCAGACATTCAACTAAACTTACAAACTTACGCGGGCAACCAAACTTACCCAACACTAGCCACAATGCCTCGCGGTTCACCGTATCAAATGCCTTGATGCAATCAACAAAAAGCGAGTACAATGGCTGGTGTCGTTCTCTGCACTCCTCTTGCAACTGACGAGCCGCAAATACCATATCTATAGTGCTGCGACCCGCACGGAATCCGCATTGCTCTTCCGCCACGTTAGGTTATACAACCTGACTGACAAGGCGGTTGAGTAGGATTCGGGCAATCACTTTGCCCGCACAACTCAGCAAGTTGATGTCACGATAATTCGTGCAACATTGCTTGCTACCTTTGCCCTTGTACAGTGGTAGCACAAGGGCATCCTTCAGCTGAGGAGGCACCTCCTCCTCAATCCAAACGCGTTGCACCAAGTGGTGCAGCGCAGTCAACAACGCGGGTCCGCCATGTTTCAATACTTCAGGCGGGATCCCGTCGGCCCCGACACACTTGCCGTTTCGCAGCTGAGCAAGTGCTCTCTGCGTCTCATCCAGTCTCGGCGTATCCGCCAGATCCGCCTTCACATCGTGCTGCTTCAGGCCGTTCAATATAGGCCAGTCGATCTCTGAACGGTTGTTCAAGAGACAGTCAAAGTGTTTCCGCCAGACCTGCATTATGTCTGCAGTCTGTATGTAGGTAGCGCCTGAACTGCCATCGATCAGTGTCCTCAGCGGCTCCAATCTCGGTCCATACACCACCTTCAAGGAGTCAAAGAATTCCTTGTGTTGGCGGACGATCGGCGTAGCATTCCATCTGCTTCGCCTTCTCCGTCCACCACGCATTTTTAATGCGACGGAGCTCTCGGGTCAGTCGCCGTCTAAGTTTGCGAAACTGACTATTCTTTCCCAAGTCAGTGGGGTCTGCAACATCTGCAGCAAATGCTGCATTCGGCTCTGACACCAATGCGCCAATCGTCGCATCGTTGCCATCAAACCAATCAGGCCGCTTACAGTTTGCGCGCCCGATGGTCTCCTCGGCAGCAGCTGTCACCTGGTCGCGAATGTGGTGCCACAGGTCGCCCACTGTGGCTGTGCAGTCCACATCACACGGGCGTGACGCCATCGCCTTCTCCAGCTCAGTACGTTTCGCCACAGTACCGAGAAGAGAACGTTAAATTTACGCTGATTCACGGCGGGAGTGCAGTACATTGATTTACGAAAATATATATACAGTTTGGTCCGCACCAACTTGTGATCACTGCCACACTCAGCTCCACGCAGTACACGTGTCATGCGCACTTCACGCATATCACGCTGACGTACGATGACATAGTCGAGCAGGTGAGCGTGACCACTCCGTGGGTGCGTCCAAGTTGCTATATCACTCGCACTCAGTGCAAACCGAATGTTCGTGATCGTCAGGCCGTAAGTGGCACACAGTGAGAGCAGCCTGTCACCGTTTGCATTCGCTGAACCAATGCCATGCGAACCGATAACATCTGTCCACACTTATGCATCACGCCCAACGCGCGCGTTGAAATCACCCAGCAGAAATAGTTGGTCGCTCCTCGGCACAGACCGTATCACGGAGGATAGCTCAGTGTACAACTGATCACGCGTGTCATCAGGATAACACATGGTCGGACCGTACGTGCCTATAAAGCAGCAAACTTACCTCTTCCGAGTTGTAGGCGAACAGTCATCAGTCGTGCGCTGATGTCCGTTGGTTCATCCACCAGCTGGCCATGGAGGCGATCTGCTATTGCAAATCCCACCCCATGTTCACGTGGCGCTGAGACGGCGTTGCCCACCCAGTAGAGTGTGTATCCAGCACCTGCTTCATGCAACTTACCTTGCTCAGCGAGCCGAGTTTCACTGAGCGCCGCAATATCGATGTGGTAGCGCGCCAGCTCCATTGCGACCAGTGCAGTGCGTCGCTCCGGGCGCTCGCTCGAGTTCCGGTTCAGTAATGTGCGCACGTTCAGGCTCCCGATGTTGAGTGCTTTGCGCGCAGGCATACAATTGCATTGATGGGCAATCGCACGCGAGGTGGTCGTTGTGCTTCGGAGGTTTGCTTGAGGGACTCCACCCGGAGCCTCTGGTTCAATAGCCTGACCCACAAGGCAGTGGGTGATTTGGAGGTTTGCTTGAGGGAATCCACCCGGAGCCTTTGGCTCAATAGCCTGACCCACAAGGCAGTGGGGAGCAAATCCAGCTCGGGAATGTGATTGCAGAGACAGATGGGGATCTGCTTGACGGCCGTCAAACGCACCCTTTGAGGTATTGGAACAATTATTATATGTTTTGCGACCGTAATTTGATACGCACCTGCGACCACGGCCAGACGCAGGTGGGTTTTTGGCGGGTTTGCACCAATTTGACCAGGGGCTGCCTGGCTTGAGGCGGGCAGTAGCAAACCATTGAACACCCGGAGGTGTCCTCCCACCGTCAGAGACAATGCGCGGCACCCGTGCTCTACGCCAATCGAGCTGTGAGCTTATAACCCGTAGATCTGTTGTCTCACATGGCTAGGTTTTACGGGAAGAGGGTCGTCGACCACTTCCTAACCTCCGAAGAGAATGGACTAATATACTGGCAGGGCGCCCCCACCTGACGGGAGAACGACTCGGGTCCTCAGCCAAAGCCTTCGATTAAATGAACACCCGAAAGGCAGCGGGTCTAGCACATGGTCAGTTAGCCGACTCATGCGGATTGGTGTCCTGGATCATAGCAGGGAGAAGGGAGAAACCCAACTCCCACCCAGCGGTCGCCACGAGGAGGCGCCCAGGACATGAGACTATGGCGCAACAGTAGCAGCATTGGGCAGGTCATCTGTCAGGATCTAGCCATCACCAGCCTCAGCGCACCATAGGCTCTCCCGCCACAAGCACAAACTACACAGCTACATACACACACTATTATATACCTATACACACCCCTTACACGAACATACACCGTTATGGCAAACATTTCGGATTTTTGCACATTCTTGCTCACGTATGAGCATGCCTGTAAAGCCGTATCTAGACTTGTCGAGAATAAAAGCTTTATCTATTTATTAAGTTAGCCCCTACATTAGACTGCGTATTAAGAAAAAGAAAGCTCTAAAACAATGTAGAGATGAACAATAGTGCATCCCAATACATGAGACACAATAATACTACATGTGTGAAATAGCCCAACCCTGAAAATGAAAGTCATTACGGTTCTACCACTGCAGGCTTCAGGGAAATGCACTTTCCGAAGCAGTTCCCTTCTTTCGGATGCCAAGTTCCTTAGTTTTATTGACTGACTACAATAGCTTATAGGTAGTGGTGGTGTAACCTACTGGATGTCTAAAACGTGTTCACATTAGTAAATCTTGCAGTATATATCTAATGAATTTTTGGGATATTTAAGGTTCATATGAGCCAAACGATCTTGGAACTGTCCTGACTAAACCATGAGAATTTAGCTCAGATAACCGTACGATAATTTTCGCGAACACGTAGGCCTATAACAATTTAGGGATTCCGTCCCTACAGTGTCCTTCAAAACTACATGCCGAAGTACCTTGACCGCGGGCTTATTACAAAAAACAAAGAAATTCCGCGCACATATAGTATGCATTAGTCACATGTAAGCGTTTGTACGGAAGCTTTCTATATGCTCTTCCATATTGATTAAGTACACTTAGAAAATCTGGTTTTCGGCCCAATACGTCTTATTTAGTAAATACCGTTATTTATGAGCTATATTGTACCTTTCTAAATACGTAGCTGCTATAGACCTTCTATCAGTGCACCACATTTTTTCTTAATTAGTTCCTTATTCTTTACTTGCTAGAAAAGTAAACAAGGCAATTTTGGCGAAAGAAACTGCTGACGCTATTATTCGTGCCTCCAGCACCTGCAAAGTGCTCCTACGGTCGCTGTTATTGTGCATTTACTGGGTTTAGTGACGATAATTTATTCCGACTGGCTTATTTGATTTTTATATTTAGCAATATTGTCATTCTAAAAAAATTTCACATTACATTTGGTGAGCGTAGGTCAGATTGTTGTAGTGCAAAGTCACATTTTTATCATAAAGGCTTTGATTATCATTTAATTTATTTCATAATGTCCTATCCAAGTACACTGTCTTACTAAGTCTCTCAGTAAAATAACTTGTTCAATTTATATTTGCTTTTAAACTCTTCTTGCCCTCTCTGCGGTCACCGATCACTTATTTCTTTCTTTGCTCTGTAAGCCCAATAGTGCACTAATTAATACTACTCCGGGACAATGCGCGTAATCAAGCGCGGATAACAGAAGGCAATTGAAATCGGACGTCGTGGATTGTATTTGAGGAGGGCTACAAACATACGAAAACAAATAAAGCGGCAAGAGCGAATGTTATTGTCGTGATTCACCGTGGATACGTGTGCTAAGAAGGACGTAAGTAGAAATGCTCGTAGGGTAGACGTTAAAACAAAAACCAATAATGTACAATTGGGGAACAATAAATTTGTACATATAAAGATAAGAAATATCTTTTGAATTGCTACAGAGCTCCTCCCAAAACGCTGAATCATGAAGACTTCAAATTGAAGTTCGTAAAAGGTATTCGGAAAAGTGGGATATCTCTTCCTGTTCGCACTTAGAGGTAGGAAGGAGGATCTGTTGTGTCGTTTCTTATGTATCATTGAATACCTGATGGGCAGGGTGCATCCTGCCGAGTCGTTGGAGGGGCTTGTCGGACTCCAAAAGTACTGGTTAACCGAGAAAAATGGCTGACAGGACTTCAAGCTCCTTTGATGCCAAACGTTGCGCTTATGAATAGACTCTCCCCGCCACACCCAGTTTCGCGCCAAAACTACCCTTGTTCCACAAAGAAGCAACCGTCGCCCCACAGAGTAACGAGCCCTGTGCGCGTCCGGCTCCACTTTGACTGCGGGGTGCGTCGAAAACATTGCGGCCATCTAAGACGTGTCAATAGTGAACTATGGCTAGGTTTATGGCTAGTAGCTCTCTACTGAACTTGGTGTAGCGAGATTCGGTAGGTTATAGGAGTTTGGAGAAAAAATCTAAAGACTGCTACGTGTAGCCTGCTTGTTGCTGTAAAACAGCGCCGACTGTAATGTCCGAGGCATCAGTACTGAGGGACAGGGGGCAGCCGGGTCGTGATGCGTTATTGAAACTATGTTGGTGACAGCCTCTTTTAGCGACTTAAAAGCAGCGCGTGCTGCCGCAGGAAATGCGATTTTCTTGAGTTTCCCTCGGAGAAGGTCCTTGAGGAATTGCATCAGTAACGCGCAGTTTGGTATGAACCGTCGGTAAAACTTGACATCTCCATCAAAACGCCTAAGCTATTCGAAAGAATGAGGCTCGGATTAGTCGCTGATATCTTGGATTTTTTCCCGCAGTGGCACCACGCCTGCAGAGGTGATGTGATGGCCGAGGAAGTTGACTAAGTCGACAACAAATGAACATTTCTCTGCGTTGATCGTCACCGCATGTTGAGATAAACGATCGAAAAGTGTTTGAACTTGGAGCATGTGCTCTTCTCGTGAAGAGTTTGTGATT
Source organism: Dicrocoelium dendriticum (assembly GCA_944474145.2). Classification (NCBI taxonomy): domain Eukaryota; kingdom Metazoa; phylum Platyhelminthes; class Trematoda; order Plagiorchiida; family Dicrocoeliidae; genus Dicrocoelium; species Dicrocoelium dendriticum. The sequence continues at coordinate 48,146,125 of OX104060.1, forward strand.
AAAAAGTCATACAGATAAACATAAGCGAAGTCTAAGCCGCAACCAACTTGGTCGATGAAGCGCTGAAGAATTTGCGCAACATTCTTCAGACCCAATTGCATGCGCAGTGTTTCGAACAAATCAACTGCAGATTTATCCATGTTCGCTTCGGCTATCGAAATTTGGTTGTGTGCGTGTACTAAGGCACTTTTGCTAATGTGGTGTTTACCTGTCAGACTGACGGTGAGATCCACCATGTGTGAGATAGGATAGCGATCGGGCGTGGTAACCGTATTCAAGGTTCGATATTCGCCGCAAGGACGCCAGTCCCCGTGATCGTCTTCAAGACGATGTAGATGGGTGAGGCCATGGGCTGTTGGACGGTCTAACAATGCCGAGCTGAAGCAGGCGGTCGAATTCAGCTCGTGCAGCACGTAGTTTATCAGCAGCAATCCGCCTTGGTATTACGCTAGCTGCTTGACCGCGCGTGGCCATGTGGTGAGCGACCTCTGTCTTGACTGGTGACAGCTCTGCAGCTGGTCAAACCAGTAGCGGGTATTTGAAGAGAAGGCTCAGCTGGTCAGGCAGTGCCTCTGCGGTCCGAAAAATAGAGTTGATTATCGATACATCTAAAAGGACCCATCAACACTTAGCATAGTGCGGTCGCCTTAACTGTGGCGACCAGCATCAACGAGCAACCCAAAATGCCAGAGGCAGTGGATATTAACATTTGCGAAGGGTACATCCGCAACAATGAAACCTCACTGAAAATCTCACCAGAGATTGTAATCCAGCTTCATTATGTCCGGATCGAATGAAGCTATCGAAAAACCGTTGGCCGCACGCAGTTTGTAGGTGGGCCTTAAGTGCTTGTCGTTCGCGTTCACTTTCATTACAATGACTTCTGATCCCGTGTTAATGAGCTAAACAAAAGAAGAAAGTCGGTCCTTAAAGCAAAACAAGTGACCTATTTTGCTACTGAAGGATGCGTCCGTTATGCTGGTATGCGTGTTGTTTGCTTTCCCTGAAGCAGTTGTACCTTGCCTAACGTAAGGAGCTCTACAGCGTCTAGCTTTTCTACTATTTTGGTAGTGATACAAACATAATTCTTCAAAGGGTTTCATACTGTCTCGCTGCAAACGTGCAGAGAAATGTTTGCGCCTTTTTGTCGAACGAGACGTACTCGGTGCAGGAAATAAGGAGCCGCAGTGAAGGGTAGCCAAAACGTGGTCAGCTTCTGACCATGGCGCACGCTGCTTCGAAACCTACGCTGATGCTATCCTACTCTAAATTATTGCAATTTCCTTGGCTTTATGGTCAGAACGGCATGACGTCTTGGAGCAAATATGTGACTTCGTTTTCATCGGTGTGAATGCGTCATCGAAGCTACTGGTTGTCTGCTAAGTAAGACCTTCGAACGCAACGTTTGTTTGGCATGCTACTTCTTTCAGAGGTCTAACTAGAGACTTGGATAGCATTACCGGCAATGGTTTTAGGGGACCTGCAAACCAAAGCTCCTTTAGCCCTTTTTTGCCCAAGGATAAAGGAGCAGCGATGCGCTGAATTTCGCGAAACTAAGTAGACAGGTTGCGATCTCCCAGGGTGAGACCAATGAACCGTTCAAAACTAGCCCGCGTACTGGGCCGTAACTCCTTTAAAATCGCTTGTTTCATTGTTCCATACTTTGGCTCCTTCAATGGGCTGTGTGGTTTGTTTTGAAACGGCGTCACAAGGTAAGCGTGGGACGAGCTGCTTACACGTCGAGCGGTCCGTCTACTTGCCCTTATTTTTGAGCTCCATCTCGGATTTGGCAAACCAAACCATAAAATTTGGAACTGCCAAAGTAAGTATGTCAACGCTGTGAAACCACTAAGCTGCAAAATCCGAGTTGTGCATCGAGAGGATCAAGGATAAACAACAACACAATGAGACTACAAAACTTAGGTAATAAATAAACAAATAGATGTACTAAGAGGGAACGGATTCATAAAAATATACAAAAGGCGAACAAGTTTAACTATTTGCATGCGCATCGGTGTCACCAATTTATAATACTAATTACTATTATTCTGAAACGATGCGCGGAACCATGCGCGGTTATCCGAAAGCAATTGATATCGAACATCGGGTATTGTATTTGAGGAGGGCTACATACAGACGGAAACTAATAAATCGGCGAGAGCAAACGTTATTGTCATGATTCACTGTGGACACAAGTGATAATCCGGAAGTAGGTAAAATTGGCCACATAGTCGGCGTTAAAACAAAAATCAATAATGCATGCTTAAGGAACAATACGTTTGTACAGATAAAGAGAAGCATCATCTTTTGCGTTGCTGCACAATTATATGCTAGTCCGAGACGATGCGCGTAATCAAGCTCAAATATCAGAATGTAATTAGAGTTGTACACAGCGGACTATATTCGATGCGCTATAAAGAAGGTGGACGGATGATGCAAGAGAGGAACAAACGTTGGCACGACAGCGTACAGAGCAGTCGAATAACGAACCGGATTTAAGGAAGATTAAAGCAAGAAAGAATAATATGCAATTGGTTAGCAATTAAAGGTAAATAAAAGATAGTAATTACCTTTTCGGCGATTCAGATCCCACCACAACTCTGGACCTTGGAATGGATTGAAATATTCCAAAGTACTTGGAACAATATCCTGGAGAGATGAAACATGTGACGTTTGCATGCTGTGACAACATATTACATGAGTATGCCCTTGTGAAATGGCCGCCGGCTGATAACAAGCAGATAAACTGAGCTTAACCGATGGAGTCAATCTGGAAGACACATGTTTATACTTTACGGCAGACACATAATGAATGTTACGCAGCTACTAAATGCTACAAAAGACGATGCATAAGCTTATTGATCCCCTTACTTGTACGGAACACTCGATTAATGTTAGTATACCTTTATCTTCGTTTATCTACTTGCAGTAGCATGTGTTTCATATTCAAAATGATATGATCAATCCACACGCAGCGTCTAGCCCTTGCCTAGAAATACACTTATATTTGTTTATTTCTCGTGTTTATGGGGCTGGGGAACGCGGCAGGGAAAAACGGCTCTTATAGTACTCATAAGTAGCAGGATTTTATTTGATAAGGCTTTCATCCCAACAGTTCACAAGCTACATAGCAGAGCCTAGTCCGGAAAAGCGCCAGACGCGTTTCGCCCTATTGGCGCTCGTCAGTGGCGCGCATTCCCTCGGTCCTCTAATGAGGACCGAACCCATGACCGCTAGAGGCAGATGCCAACTAGCCAGCAGCTTAAGCCACTGAGCCATGGGGGACGTCGGCTGGGCTACATAATTTGCAAACTAGCTGGGATATAGCACCACCTATCTACCACTGTCACGGACAGTGGTTAGCCTGCAAGGTGATGACGTCCTCTCACTAGACGCTATACCTACAGCATTTTGAAACTAGGAGAGGCATTTGATGTAGCTTGTGAACTATTGGGATGAAAGCCTTATCAAATTTACAACTAAAATCCTGCTACTTATGAGTACTATAAAATCAAATGCCTCTCCTAGTTTCAAAATGCTATAGGTATAGCGTCTAGTGAGAGGACGTCATCACCTTGCAGGCTAACCACTGTCCGTGACAGTGGTAGATAGGTGGTGCTATATCCCAGCTAGTTTGCAAATTATGTAGCCCAGCCGACGTCCCCCATGGCTCAGTGGCTTAAGCTGCTGGCTAGTTGGCATCTGCCTCTAGCGGTCATGGGTTCGATCCTCATTAGAGGACCGAGGGAATGCGCGCCACTGACGAGCCCCAATAGGGCGAAACGCGTCTGGCGCTTTTCCGGACTAGGCTCTGCTATGTAGCTTGTGAACTGTTGGGATGAAAGCCTTATCAAAAACGGCTCTTGCCATGTTGTCCTTTAGGTGCTATTCAAATCCTGTTTCTTTCGCCTGCACTCCTGCCACGTTGTCTGTAAAGACACCGACCAAACAGGATCCATTCTAGGGATGAAGTAACGTAAATAAGGCCGCTTCCAATCGCTCAACAGTATTTAGCATACCCGGAATAAATATGTCTTAAACACACTGCTTCAAATTTGGGTTACGGGTATTCTTCTTGTGGTTGGTGAGCCTATTCTGAGTAATATGCAGGTTGCTAGTGTTGTTGCCTTGACTCCCGTCGTCCACCTGCTTTCCTTTTAATGAATTTGAGGTTTACTTTTGAATGCTGTAGCGCACTGTGGATAGGGAATTCCGTTGTTCCTGAGTACAACTCAAATATGAAAGTTTTTCTCGTTCAGGAGAGTCACATCGCATCGGCGTGATCATTGAGGTGCAATGAATTTTGTAGAATATGTCATCAGCTGATCTAAAAAGATCAAAAGCCGGACAATCGTTGACCGTTAGAGCTAAGATCTCTTACAATCAAAGATGTTAATTGTTTTGCATAGTCTGCTTTTTGATAGACTCCTTGTTTCTTAGTAATGCAGGCGAATAAGAAAAGTCGAACTAAACTGATGGGAGACAAAAGTAGCATAAAAAGATTGTAATGAAATTGCGTTGTTAGAATAAATTGACATCAACATTTTAAGATAAGTTCGAGTATAGTTTGGCCGCGTGTGTGCAATAAAAGCAGAAACTGACGTAAATAAATGTCAGTTTGAAAAGTTGCATAGTCGAATACTAATGTTCATGTCGCAAAATATTTCGCTTTATCCGGCATTTTACACTGAGCAAGAACGAAGGCGTATCCTAAGCAGGCCAGTAATGTTAAAACCACTGTTCTGTTTTTACAGGACAGCTGCAAATGGAATATTAGCATCAAGGTTAGTAGAAATTTGACCACACAAATGAGAACAATTGTTCCGCGCAAAATAACGAGAAATTCATGAAATTGCCATCTGAGTGTTGAGGGCAGCTTCAAAATAGATGTGCTTGGAATGCTTCTCAATGGTGAACTGGGCATAGCAATGCACCTAAGCAACACCAGGTAAATGACAAGCTTCTTCTGATATCCTCGAAGAATTCCGGTCCAAGATAAAGCAGCTTCTTGGCAATTCCCACTGGCGAGGTGGGTAAAAGCTGTACCGAATAGTAACGACAAGTAAGTAAAATACTTGTAAGAAATTTGGTGGCAATCCCACTGGCAAAGCGAGGTATAGCATGCCTGCGATATGACGCCAGATGTTTGAAATTTTTGTAAAACATCTTTCGTAGGTGAGTGTAGTTGAAAGCAATGGTACAGACCTCAAGATAAATGCGAATTAAACACGCGTTACTTCCAGGAAAGTGGGCCCAACTCCGCAGGTCTGTGCATCAGAATGCAGCGAATTACTACTAGATTGCTTTGATGACGGAGGCTGATCCAGATATGTTTAATAAGCTTATCTATAAAAATCTCATCGGGGAAGAGGACGAAAACACCAATAAAAAAGCATCTATACTCAATAACGAAAATGAAGAGGACGCTTGGAATTCTACCAGTACAAATAACGAAGCACTGTTCTGTGTGTGCCTACAAAAGTTTATGCGACGTGTATGCCATCAAATATAGAAAGTGAACTGTAATGTCAACCGTGTGGTGAGAAGCAGCAGATTACCTTGAATTGTAGTGAACACATGAAGCACGTCTAAGCCCTTACTAAGCAAGCTACACATGTAAAAGTTTTGTTAGTAAGCAAAAATTTAATAACTTTGTTCTCGAGACGTTCAATGCACACCTCACAATGTGTAATCATAGGAATACAATATGTATGATTTGTAAGACCCAATACCATAACAGCCCGTAGGAAGTATGATAATGTTATACATTATCCGTGGAAATAAGATGAACATTCCCCACCGCAGCTTTGTCAGACGACGGCATATATATGTGTGTTGCAAACTTGAAAATCGGGGCCGCGTACAATTTAATAAAGGTTGTTGCGATGAAAGGGATGAGACACAGACCAAAACGAATCGGAATGCGTAGTTAAGAGAATATCATAGCAACTTTACTTGTTCGGTTAGACTTGTGTTCGTATGACAAGGTAGCGATGTCATTTTCTCGCTACTTGAAGTCAAGCGGTAAATTCAGTGCTATCCTTGCGCTTATTGTCGGATTCCGAGGCATGAAGATTTGCATAATCTACGGGCAAGGTGCGAGTCAAAGATGAGTCCTTGTTGGTTAATTATGTCCCACTCAAACGAGTAGACGACTAGTCGGACTACCGCTGTGTCCCCGAGAAATTCACCGATGGACATTTGCGGAAATCAGAGACAAGACAGGGATAAGCTGATGGGAGGCAAGCAAAGAAAGACGCGGCTTTGCGCTACCTGAAATTACCATGTACATCTCTATCGTACGAAAGTTGTTGAAAAACGTGCAGGGAGTCATTAGCTAAAGTTACTATTTGCTTAATCAACTAATTGCAACCATAATGATCATAATATATATTCCCGAGTATGCACCAGACACACCAACGAAGGCAGGATCTATTACTTAGAGTAAAATATATCGATTAAAGAAATTTCGTTCGGTGTTTAGTTCTAATAATGAGCACGAAACGATTCTCGAATTTACAGGTTAAGCTAACTTGTGGCTGTCCTAACGATTAGAGTGTACGTATCATTTCTGTGTGCTGCTAGCATTGTTTGCTAGTGTTAATAATGCTTTGCAGTGGTGGGTTCAAGATTGCGGAAATGGCATTAGACACGAAAGATACTAAAGAATTGCAGTGCACGTTAAATTCGCTTTGGCCAGGCATATCGTTCTGCATACGAACCGAGCGTTGGCGCGGCTGTTCGGATTCCTCTACCGCATTTTTCTTTTCATTTGTTAAATGGCTTATCTGATACCGTAACTTTTGAACTAATCTAGCTAACAGGCAGACAGATTGATCCTATCGGAATTTATAAATAAATTCATAAAACTTTCGCTACAAAATTCCTGTCAGAATTTCGCAGCACATTATTAGAACGGTATGAATTCCATATTCATCACCAAACCTGTATTGGCTGGCCTGCCCTTATAACGTAGCTGCGTCAGGCGAAGAGTGCGGGAATCGTACAGTGTCAAGTTGAAAACACTGCAATCGGAGAAAAGCTTGATGGTGGAATCATTGTTTATCAGAGTCAGCTGGAACACCGCAACATTGGTTGCCGGATCGCCTCGTGCAAACGACCTAAGCCACGGATATTTTCTACCGACACAGTAGAACTAAAGAGGCTTCGAACCCTGCTGTCCGTGGGAGCAGTGGGCCAGAAGATTGGGAGTTGTGTTGAAGTTCAGAAATGCGACGACTTGTTTGGCTTTGTTTATGGAACTGCGTTCGTACCCAGGATCCACGGTCCAGGTAGGTGTCCTATGTAAATCCCGTTGCGTATTATTTGCATTGGACTCCAAGCTTAGTGCGGTCGGAAAATAAGAGCAAGGCCTGGAAATGCTTCTGGGGAAACTGACTAGGACGATGTAAACGCGAATATACTAATAAGTATGTGGTGGCTATAGTCACATATGTAAAGAGCCAATTCGTATTTTAACAGGTTTCATGTTCTGTGCAATTTCCTTTGTCCGCTTAGCCTAGATGACCTTGCAAAGGATGCGGGTCAAGGCATTGGATGTAGCATGAAGGAATAGGCTATAGCAATGTAAGTGTCGTGCTAAGGCGGTTGGGACTGTGGCAGATGAATACTGCAGCAAACGACTAAACGGTCAGCATAGTGGACTTCCATTAACGTTGCAGTAAATAAACTTCAGGCGAAATACACTGGTGGTTGAAATAGTTGAGCAAGATGTGAGTAAGCGTGTTCATCATGAAAGCATAAAGGAAACATTCGTCGGTATAAGAGATGATGTTGGAGTAAGTGAGGATGAAAAGCAGTGGAGCTGATGGCATTCCAATACATACAGTTCAAGGATAGGTGGTGGTGCGGGACGAATATTTACAGTAGTGTTAACGCCGTTGTATTGTTTTAAAGGTATGGTAACATGAATGCCAGTAAGGTGCGGATGATGTGTCGCGCGAGGTATGTCAGTCGTACTAGCTTGCTACGAAGAAAGAGTAAAAATACGTTGAGTAGTTGAAAGAAGTAGTGGAGCCGGAGGACAATTTGCTACAAATTTTGAGAGGCACTGGGGCGCCTTAGTGGTAGGAGAACCTCAGTACTTACGATACTAGGGCGCTGAGTCGCGTAGGGAAGTAAGTTGTCGTAGCTGGCTATAATTGGGTTAAGTATTGGAAAGTCAGTAGTGGATCAAGGCGGCGTTTAAAACACACGTCGGAGCCGTTAAAATGCTTTTAAGCTAAGTGAACGTCAATACAGCTGTGACTAGAACGCAACGTCGCGCGAGGAAGGTAGGTGACTATAGTACGCTAGGATATGAGAGTTGAAATAGATTGAGTAGTAGAAAGCGGGCGATAGATCTTGCCGCAAATGTACAACAACGACCCGGCATTGTTGCAGCCTTTTAGAGGCAACTGCTAATGAATACACCCGAGGCTAAGACGCTAAGTCGCGCGAAGTAGGTAAGAGGTCCTAACTTGCTAGGAGCAGACGGCTATAAACAGCTTGATCCTATGAAAACCAGTGATGGAGTTAAAAATCATTTATAATAAATGACCAATGACGTTGTAGGGCACTGCATCGCGCGGGTAAGTATATAGACCTAGTTTTCTAGCAGAAGAAGATTAAAGCTGGTTCAGTATTGGAAAAATTAGTTGTTGAGCCGGAATTCAGTTACAGCAAAGTATCTGAGCCTTTGCGGCGATTTAATTGCAAGCAAACACTATTGCATCCGAGACTAAAGCGCTGCGTCGGAGCTGGACATCATTTACAGCGTGGTGTTGGAGGTGTGTTGAGCAACTATGGTTTCCGACTCATTTTCTAATGGCACGTCTACACGCGCCTTTATTTATAAAAGTCTGATTAGTGGTTCAAATCAAGGAGTCTATTTAAGTTTGTGCGGAATCGGCTCATACTGGTAGATGCGCTGGCAGTTAGAGGTAGCTTATGCCACACATAGGCGTGCTATAGAGGTAACAGTTTGCATGTTTACAGCTGTGAACGATGGTGAGTTAATAAATTTGGCCTATTTCGTAGAAACTAAGGGCTATCATCTGTTGCTAAAAAGCGCTTTGTCATATTCTCAGGTTTCTTGGTGTATTGGTTGCATCTTAGCCTTCAAAGTCATAGTGGTTCTAGCGCAAACAAGTTGCAACGTCCACGGTAATTAGGACCAAAATTCCCCAATCGAGTTTTGGTTAAGGAGCGCTAGACTATCTCCTGCGCTACTCTGTGGTAGTTACATAAAACGCAAGGTAATATGGTGCACGGATATAGCGCACGGATTTTGTTGCTCGTCAATGGAGATTCGGAAGTCAGCATTGATTTGTGGATTTGACCGATTACAGAGCGAACCAATGCTGAGCAGTAGCTCACCTCAGCAGTATAATTGCGCGAGCTGGATTAGCGCATTCCGAGATCTCGTACTGTGAGGCAATTTGCTAACGTTGGGCCAATAAGCAACAAGGCGTTAGACAAACGTGTAAAACCATGTGTGATAACACTACAATTGCAGGCAAAAAAGCAAGTTCATATACGTTTCCCCAAGTCTCGAGGGCCTTGAGTTCGTTAAGAATCTTGATACTTCCACTGTGTCTTGGTGCCGGCTTGAATGAATAGTGGACTTGAATTTCGTCAAGGATGGTATGTTGTTTCCCGTATTTAAAGGTAAGAAAAAACATCGGTCGTATACATCAGCAACAGAAGTGGGCCTGACGTACTGTCTCGAAACACACCAGTGATTACTGGTCTTGGAAGCGACTCCGAATCCTCAATCTTCACTGCTTTGGTTCTGGTGGTTAGATAAGAGCGGAACCGGTACTGGAGTACCTTCGTGATTCAGTATAAGGACCGTTAGTTTGATCATTAGTTTTGCATACGATAATCGATCAACTGCTCTTTTTAAATCGGGGATTATGCTGACAAGCGATGTTTTTGATATCTGGTTGCTCTGTCACGTGGTGCAAGTATTCGAATTGGCAAGTTTGACATGATTTGAATGAAAGAGATCTGTGCTGCCCTCTGTTTATGTGTTTTGAATTCAGCAAAATGTTCAGCAAGATTTCTTTAACTATGCTTTCCATCACTCTGGAGCAGATGGTGTGTGGCTGACGGCGTGCAAGTTGTCACTGCTTTATCCATTTTCTTTGTTGTGTTTTGGTATGAAGTTAAGTGTTTCGATTTGTCTGGAAAGGGCACACAACTCATGGAAAGTGTAAGCATCTTGAGGTGCAAGGCTGGGATGGCTGTACCTCCAAGTAGCAGAACTGTAGACTTGGGATAGTTTGGGCCACAGCGCGTTGACAATTGGCATGCTCGAATGGCTTGAGTGATGGAGAGTAACTCAAAGGCTCTTGTGTGTAGTTGCTTGTTGGTAAGTATGGTGATAGTATTTGGTGGAGTTCCGTTGGCATCAAAAAAGAGTCACACAAGTGTGCTTATCCAGAAAAGCGCCTCTACTGCACGGAAGTCCATCACACATCGGTGAAGCTATCAAAAATTCAAAAGTGCAGCGGTGGATACACAAACCCAATCAACACAGCTACACACATACACACTTACGTACATATATACACTCACAAATATAGATTAACTATAATGGCTAACATGTAATTTTGTACATTTCCTTATCACTTATTTTCCTGTTCTCATGCTCCTGTCTGTATAGGCGTACCTCGCATTGTCGATAATAAAATATTTATTTATTTATGATTTCGCAGTTCTCTGCGGAGTCAATGACAAGCGTAGGGTCGGGTAGTCCCTGTGAAGTAATGAACGTACCGGTATGATTAATTCTGTACTTCAAAAGCTTGTTTAGTGAGTTGGTTTTGTTTTCTGCATTGAACGCGTCGTGTTCGTCACCCAGCTGTGCTGTAAATAGTGTGTTGCGCCAATACAGAAGGATTTCGTTCATATGTATAACAAGGTGAAAGATGCTGGTCTTTGCGCATTTGAAACGCATTTTGATGAGGTTTGTTGGCAGTTGGTTTGAGGGAGCCGCTCTATGTATTGGCTTCCGGCTGTATTTACGCACGGAAGGCATTACCACAACTATACTGTCGTTCATGTTAGCATATAGTTCATGGGTGGCTGAACTAAAGTCATTAGACAAGAAGAACTTATCCCAATAGGCCGGCCGTATAAGTGGAGATAATCCCTTCCAGTTAATAAAGTTGAATAGTAAGGGTATGCAACAGGACGGTGTGTTGTGAGATAAAAATCGCAAGACGGGGCTTGACTACTTTCTGTTTGCAACCATGGATATGGTCTACTATGACAGCCGCTACGGCTGGGATACAATGGGCAAAAAGTAAATCTTGCGTGTTAGAATATCTGGTTGGAAGACAAACGCGTTAAGACCAATCTTTCACCATAATTCTCTCCAAAGAGCCCCTGTATCAGCAGAGTTCATTGTGGTCTGGCCTCTCATGGTATGGTATATTAAAGTCACCATCTACTCACATGTGGCGCAGAGGCAGAATTGAGATATCTGTGTAAAGCTTGTTTAGTTCGGTGATTCTTGTATTGGAGGTGTGTGGTGAATTGTAAATACAGCCAATGAACAGATCAAAGACCACCTGCTAGTCTGAATCCAGGCCGTCTCCGAGGTCTCCTAAATCGTCATCTCTTCGTTGATCGTTGCGTCCACTGCTCAACATGGTGTATTCGGGAATACAAAGTCAGTCGTCAAGTGCCATTGAACTGTTCCACCTTTCTGTGATTAGCAGGATTTTTGCGTTTTAGAGGAATATATATAGGTCTAAAATAGTCACTTTGTGAGCAATGGATTGAGTGTAGGTAAGCAGCAGGCTGTATGGTCTGTTAGATGTCGGTTTGCCTTTTTTGAAGCTTAGATCGTTGATAGAGACGATGGGTTCATCTGGAGTTGGAGTTGAAGAGTAGCATCGGACAGTGGTATCGGGACCTTGCAAGTTGGGTTGTGGGTCATTGTTCGCCTGGGAGCTTGAGAAATGGCGGTTGTTGTTTGGTTCTAATGTATTAGCAGTGACAGGGTCTACCATGCTGGGTCGGCTAAAAGACGAGTTGGTCAATACACGAGATACAGAAATTTGGAAAGCTGGAAATTCGCAAACCCATTTGGTTTCAAAGTGAATTGCAGTTAGCCATGTCTCAACATAGGCCTAAAAAGGAGTGGAGTGTTGGATGTTAGCGTTGTGTGATTTTGTGGGGGTTATGATTCTCTGAAAGTAAGAATAGTTCGGCTCAACTGGGATGGGACTTGGCACGGACATCGGATCAATGGCGTTCTTGTAGTTGTCTGCGACATCTAGGCAGACTGTTGCGTTGGATAATCGTATCCTATTAGTGTCATGATCACAGGTGTTTGTGGTGCCATGTTGTTTAGAGTCAGGTGCCTCAATTAGATACGGTCGTTTAAGCGGATTGGCGCTTTCTGCATCAGTTAGACTGGCTGACTGTAAGCCTTGATGAGATTGACACGGTACCTGATACCGCTGTACATTTGACAGCGGTTGGGAGCCAGCTTTGTCCATAGGCGTTAAGTCACCAACCTTGTTCCAGTTATTGTAGACTAAATGTTTCATGACAGCAGGAGCAGGGCTGCGTTTTTGCTGCCTGATAAGGGTCGATAGACTTCAGTTAAGGTAGCACTGACACTTGGTGATTGCATCCCAGTTGCGTTATCTCTCTGCTTACTTGATGCAGTATGTTGAGTAGTACCAGGTTAATCAAGGAAGCTCAGGCGCCCGGCTTTAGTAGCAAGTTCGCAGCAGTTAGGCTGGCAGGTTGTGGACGTAACGCTCTTATGGTCATATAATTTATACTACTTTGATGCTAGCGAGTGGTGTATACTTAGAATATTCGCTGGCATTAGGCGGCAAAACTTGGCTGCGTATAACATGTTTGCTGCAAGTTGGCGGGTTTTGAGCTGAAGTACATAGTTTGTTGGATATTGTCCGGGGGCAAGTAGGGGTGTTATGGGGAATGGAGCATCCGGTAGGTTAATATCGCTAGGTTAGATGCCCGGAGTTGTACGCCAATTATTAAGTAGGTCTGAGATGGTACAGTTGGTGGCCTTGCACTTTGCAGGTGTTTGAGACATGCGAGAAGCGTCGGTCGAAGAACCGGCTATCACACAAGGTGTACTACTGCTAACTCATTGGTCACCGTTTGGTGTTATTTGATGTTTTATTTTCGATGACACTAGTGGCGGGGATAGATCCGGATGTACATTCGGCAGTTTGGCAAATGAACAATCGTACTTCCTCTTCGAGCACCTCTAGGTTCCTTGTCTATTTCTGTGGCTTTACTTTATAGAGCGTTCACGTTGTATTGGTGTTTGGTCTGGTTGCATTAAAATAGGTCCAAAGTTAAGCCCACCCTAACTTCGTGTCTTTTCATAAGGACATTTTGTCTATCTGCTGGCTGAGAAAGATAGAGATAATCTTACAGAAGCGTTTGCTGTCCACTTCAACAGGCGCGTGTAATTGTGGATACTATGTGAAAGATTACAGTTCCCGAATAGGAGGCGTTTGGTCTTAGCCACCAAAAACTGGTCAGTATCGCTTGATACTACTATGTTTTTGATCGTCGGACAGTTTCACTGACTTCCATTGCAATTGACGACGGTAATATTCCGGCTTCTTTAAGTATAACGGTGTTGCCAACTACAGAATAATAGATTAGACAGACGAGTAGGGGAAGTTTCAGCATTGCCTATACGAGAGATTTTAGTTCATTTTTGAGGGTACCTGGTTTTCTAAAATTTGTTTCAAATATTGGGTCTGACAAAACCACACTGTAATTTCTTAATTCAGCGGGCGGACTACCGGTTCAGTCCCACTCATATGTTCTTTCTCATTTGAATTGCACATGTAGTGTCAGATAAGTTGGGCACACTAACAGGTGTCTGTCCGAACGGATTGCGATGCACTCTCCAGCATCTCTGCGGAGGCTATCGCCAGAAATCTTAATAGTACCATCATGGGGCACTTGTTACTGAGTGGCCATGAGATAAATAAATAAAAAAATAAAGATTTTTTCTAGATAAGTCAAGGCAGGCCTTTACAAGCAGGATGATGGTAACATAACAACGCGTAATCAGTAATGAGCAAAAATCCGATATGTTTGCCATAACCGTGTATGTTTGTGTTGGGATGCATTTACATACGTATATGTGTGTGTAAGTAGCTGTGCAGTTTGTGCTTGTAATTGTGCTGCTTCATTCTTGTATGCTAGATATCGTTGGCAATGTGCGAGTAGATAATTGGTGTCCTTGGGTTGGAAAGGATTATCCGGATATCCACGAGATAGTGACTTTATTTTGTGGCGAGTCAAGAAAGCCACGTCACAGCGTTGTTGAGCAAGCATTTAGGGCTTGTTATAGGGAGAACGCTTGTCGGGCGGAAACCTACCACGTCCTGCAACACTGCCATCTAACTATTTGTTGGAACGGGTTAAACCAAAACCACTCAGATGGCACCACGAGGAGGTTGTTCGACTAGTCAGCCAGAAGATTCCTTCAAATTCCTCCACGTTGTTTCAAAGCACTATCCCAGGGGCTTAGGAAATGGCTGTTGAAGACGGTGGAAGCGATTGCAATCAGTATGACCCAACCGGAACAGTGCGGCCATAAGGCTCCAGTGCAAGCCATCCTATTACCATAGCTCCGTGGTAATTCTGCCGCGTTGGACGCTGATGGTAATCAGTTTGATCCTTACCCCACTGGCCGTCACGAGACTTGACCGAAGTGGATCGGCATTAATATTGATTGATCTTACCAACAATGTTCAAAACACTTGTATTAACCTTAGTATTGCTTTCACTAACATACTTCTTTTATGTATACATTTTTGTATGTGTAATGCCTGATGAGAGATTTTGAAAAGAAAATGCTTCTTCGCAAAATGAAATTTTTGATTTAACCATGCGCATAATTCACGAACCATTATCATTGTGTTGTTTCACAATCCTCCATATTCTTTAGGGAGTAAGTCACTGTCTTGTTCGAAATGACGCTATAACTTTTGCTCTAGATCTTGGCGCAGGAGACTAAATTTTGCATACCATTTCTTTGTGCCACTGCATGAGAGGTGGATGAAGTGGCAGTTAATGGACTAGGGTCATGAATGGTTGGTCAGTAGGCAAGAGGCCAATGTACGCCTCATCTACATAAGTTAGGACATAGCAAAGTGTTGCTGTGATACAACACAGCTAGTCTGATTATACTGAGGAATCGTATCAAGAAGCTTAATTAAGCAACAAAAACAGAAAATGCAGTTACAGGCTTCGTGTGTCAAGTTCACAATTTCGATGGCCATGTTATTGGTCGAGAAATCTAAAATTTGGTTGCTTCTTGTGATCTGAGGATTACAAGTGAGGTATATGTGATGAAACGAAAGAACGGGAAATATTGAATAACGAAGGATAGAGGCTTATGGATTTAGATGAAAGCAGCCGGAAGATCGTGTACTGCCAAGCGTTTAAGACACCAGTGAGTAAACAGCACGAAAACATCAATAGATACAAGGCTAAGGTGCTGAGTCGCGCGGAGTAATTAAGTTTTCCTTGCTTTTCAGAAGGACGGAGCTAGATAACTTTGAGTAATGGAAAGTCGGAATTGTAACTGGACGCCCGATTATAGTTGTGTCGAAAAGGTTTTAGCGAGTAAAGGCCGAGTAGATATTAGCAAATACGGGGTCAATGCGCTGCTTTGCGCGTGGTGAGCAAATTGTCCTAGCATGTTAGGAGAATGGAGCTGGTCCAGGCTGAATAACGGGAAACCAAGGATTGTGCTGGATGTCCATTTACAACCTATCTCCCAGGCATGGTAGCGAAAAATGTGCTGTGTGAACATAAGTACATACGATGTTAAGCCCCTGCGTCACGAAGGATAGGCAAATCGTATTAAGCTGCTAGTAATAGTTGTCCATTTCAGGTTACGTAATGTGAATCAAGGCTAAGGCTGGACGACTGTTTATAGTAGTGGCAATTACGTTCATCGAGTAAAGTGTACGTGGGCATAGGCATACACGGGACTAAGACGCTGCGCCGCGCTGCGTCATTAATTAGTCATAGCTTGCAAGGCGAATGACGCTAGAGCGGGTTGAGTACTACTTAGCCAGGGAAGTAGCTAGATGCTCGTTTACAGCAAGTGTCAGAGGCGTTGTAACAAGTAAGAAGTACATGAATCTTGGTACATACGAGGCTACTACGCTGCGTCACGCGGGTCAGGTTGTGTAATGGCAAGCAAATGGGGGGTTTGGCAAACGATTACAACAAGAGGTGGAAAGAATTGCAGCGAATAGTCGGACTGAAAGCGGTAAAAGTATGCATCTATGTGCCAATCACAATACAAGAGCAGTAAGGATACAAAAGATGAAATTGTGTGGAAGAAAATAAATGTACTCTCAATAAAACAGAATTGAATCTTACGATGATTATGAACTGAATGAAAAATAACTATTAGTGAATTTACTTCTTTGATAGGTAACTCGAGTGCAGGATCAAATACCGGGCTTGAGTACTCAAATAAGGATACACAAGGTAAGCTAAAGAAGAAAGGGGCGTTTCAATGGTGCTTTTCTTGTTTGAGAGACCGGGCGACCTACCACGCAACAGTGCATCACCGCCACTCACATTAGTTGTTTGTGTGATAATAAAAACTCAGCTACTCCTTGTCGTGTTCACAAATGGAACAACGGTCAAGCTGCCAAGCATATTGGCTTGCTTCTTGTGTTCAGGCAAATCCGGGTGAAAGGAACTTGGTTTGGGAGAAGTTGTTGTGCATATGCTAGTGGTAAAGAGTTGGAGAACGGTCGGACTATATGGAGTAGTGACTAAGTTATTCCTTGCGGTGACAGCACTAGTCACTTTATAGGTAAGCACCCTGCGTTGTGGATTTGACGATGTAGTGTTTCTTGGTGAGGCTTGGTTCATGCATACTACTGCTTTTTCCAACTAAAGCCAGCTTCGTATTCAATAGTTGCTTAGCCATGTTACCAGCGTTTAATTCTCCTGGGACAGCACCATTACTGTCTTAACAAACAGGACTGTATTGCACTTTATGCAGAACCAAAAGGTGTCAGGCCTGCTGCTGAGCATCATCGATTCGCTTTGACTTATTCTCCCGCACTTGCCGTAATAATGGGTGGAGAAGTTAGAACACGAAATTCCTAGTTCGGCTATAGTATTACATATTTCCGAAACGTTTTTACGCACAGCGGATCGGCCATTAGCGTTCGTGGTCATGTGAACCTGGTGCCGTAGTTTATTTCACCCCTGGACCTTAAATATTGTGTTCCTGCGCCCAGGTCGGTTTACCGGGACATGAGGCCGTCCCAATCTCACTCTTTCGGCCGCCAGTAGGTTGTCGGCTTCAGCGCTTAGCCCACTCGCGATTAATCGCGCACAACCAAATGAAGCGTCGGGCATACTGATTGGCTTACCTCAAGCGTTGTAACAGAGAGGATAGCTAGCAAGCATTAGCTTCACAGCGATGTTAATAGAGGCCAACGCAAACTATCCCGTAACTTCTTGGGCTGATGTCTGCAGTGAAAAATAAATAAATAAATATTTTTTCCCAATATAGCGAATCAAACCAGTGAAAGTGTGGTCAAATGGGTATAACATGTATGAATGTATGGGACTGGTGCGGGTAAAAACTTACTAAAGTACGAACGAATATTTTCTCAAGTATTACTGATAGCCAACTGTCGGATAATTGTGGCTTCGAAGTTAGGGATGACGCTGGTGCGCGGAAAATCAAAGTGACAACTGCGGCGCCGAGGTGGCGGGAAATTCTTATACCCACTCTACATCGGAATGCGCACAGTAAATCAGCGGACGGCGGGCATTCAAAAGCTAAAGTTGTGCTACCACGGATTTTTGCACAACAGCAAACGATATTTGCGATTTTACGCCGTATGAGTTCACGAGACACCCAAGAAACCATATCAACCCGAAGTTGAATGACAGTATTTGATTGGACGGTGTGAGCCTCACTGGGTAATGAAAGCCAGGTAGATAAGGTAGGTGCTAACTGATGTCCCACGAATAAAAAATGACGAAAAACTGACACATAAATGAAGCTGGTACGGACGGTTGCGTAAACGTATGCCTTGAGGTTCCATCCTACTCGAAAATAAGGCTCAAGAATGATGTTGGATAACGAAGAAGCCTTCATGGAGAGGTGAAATTGTAGGACAAGTTTAATCTTTTAAGTTTAGTATGTCATTCTTCATTACGGGCTATGGCAATGTTATCTGCCTCGTTCAAATTTTAGTATTTGTACCGCCGTCGCAAATACCAAAGGCTGCGCACGAAAGATCCGCACCCAGGATCCGCACCCAGGTTATACGGCTTGCAAACAGCCACGCAGACAACTAAGATTTATCCGGGCTAGCCGAACACCTTATATGTTAGCAGAAAAATCTTCACACACAACGACGCTAAAGCAACGATTGCAAAAATTAAACGGCTCCTCCGCTTTTTTAAAGTTTTTCTAAATTAACAAAGCTGCATAACACGACTGTAGCACTTAGTTTCCAAGTTTTTGTTTAATTTGGTCACTACAAGCGGTAGAAGATTTGTCCACTACCGTGGCGGTGGAGGCCAAAATCCCGTAAGTTTTCCCAATATTGACGCTTGTACATATAAAGAATGGGATATCCTGATACAGCCGCTTCTGGATGAAGAACCGATAAGTGCTGGATATGCTTATAAAGTAAAGGAATTATTTTAGGTATGGTTCGCACGTTGTTAAAAGAAGAAAGGAACTCGTGTTGGGAATGCGGAACAAGACGGTTTGATGTCTCAAAAAGTCTGAGATAATCGATGGCTTTTCCCAAAAGTGGGGTGAAGTATTCATCCGTATATGGAGAATAAGCACCGCTCCAGTATTTTAAGTCGCCTCGTCTAGTGGAACGTCCATTTGTGACCAATAGCACAAAACTGGAATCTTCATAATTTGATTCTTATTTCATGACGTGCAAGCCCTGAGGCATTTTGGAAATACTTGATCGTTGAACATAGAAATCCAGGAAAGATGCGAGTACAAGATAGTTGGTTGTTCTTTTAGACCTTAGGGAATGTGAAACAAGAAAACAGACCAAAAGAAACATGTGGGTTGAGCAATACTAAACCTGAAAGCCTATTGCAAATGTATCCGTGTCATACTCATGTGTAAGCGTGCCTATAGAGTAAATAAATATGTCAGCTACAAGCATTGATTATTAGCATGTAGTTAAAGAAGCCGTAAGTAATATGATTTGAGTAAGCCTACGAAACACGAAGCGCGTGGAACTGAGATGCTAAGGTGACTAAGTAAGCCAAGCTAATATAAGGTCAAAGGATATCTTCATATGCAAAGTGAAGCTAAGTACCATAATGTAGAACACTAAACTTTTGCTGGAAGATGAAAATAGGAGTCAATTTTATGCTTGCTTGACAGTGATAACGAACTTGAATATATTTGAATGTGATTTCACTACACTGGATAACGCCCGTACGAACAGGAATTTGGTTAGCATTCGGTGTATTCAGCGCTTGGTAATGAGCTCGAAGCGCATCAATCCGACAAAATTACGACCAAGGTTACGCCAGATCGGTCAAAATGCAGGTGGAACAGAGCTCTAATTGAATTTTAGAACAACCCACAGATGGAACTATGACCACAGATATGTCAGCATATTTAGATTTTAGTGTGGACACATACTCGTGTCTCGTACAAGATTAGCTGTCAGATTAATTTCCGACCACAGATAAGATTAAATAGACAGTAGTTAGCCTTGACAGAGCCATATATTGTGTTCAAGGAGCAGCGCAAGTAGACAAGTGATAGGTCAAAACAATCAGTATTCTGTTGGGACAGAACCATGTATTTCCTTCATGGTACAGATCTCAGGTAGATTTATAACCTTGATTAGCTCACGAAAAGTCAGCAATATATGAGGACCGAGCATCATATTGCTTTAAAAGAGCAGCACATAGATTTTGCGAGTGATGCGTTAGAACATGCAGATTTCAGTGAGAACAGAGCCTAATATTGCGTTCAAGAATCCGCTGTCAGATGGATTTACGACAAAGGACAGGTTAGATCTGCGAGCTATAGATGAGGATGGAGTCTTAGATTGTATTCTGAGACTGCTCTCAGATAGAATTACGACCATGCATAGGTCCGAACAGTCAGTTATCAATGGAGACAGATCCTCAATTTGCGCTCAAAGAACAGGATCGTGTAAGCGTCATCAGCTTCTCCTTCTGAATCAGAAGAGAATTATACCAGAAGAACTTCGTAGTAATGTATATTACGCTCGCAGTTTGTTCAAATTATCAAAGGTATTTGTTGTCCCTAGCGTAATGTTTATCACGATATTCACTTATACCTTATCATCAAAAATACCTTTTTGCTACACATTTCTACCTTTGACGGCCACACACTTTCTTTGAACGTGTTCTGTAAACGTCATCTAGGCCTTACCAAAATTTGTTAAGACCTACAAGGAGTACCTCAGCCAAAGCGAAAACCTTCAACGTGAAAGGGTCTGGTACAAATAGAGCAAATAGTAGTATGTGGAATAAGGAAAGGCTTAAGTTCCTTAGCAAGGGCAAAACACTTAAGCAAAATCAAACTCACAGTCAAGCCGCAAGTAACTTTTAGTCACTGTAAACGATGTACCTGTCTAGCACGTCGAAAACAATGGTGACGGACGTTCAATCGAAATTTCACAGCAGCTTTCAAGCAGACTCGAAGGAAGCGTACACAAAAGGCAGCAACACAGCCGGAAACCTGCACGCCGTGAGCGCGGATTTCGAAGATGCTTGGTGGCTTTTATCAATTGTAACTCTATGTCAATTGAAACAAGCTATACAATAGCTGTCCTGATAAAAACGATTTCGCGAGAAAAAATGTGAGCAATAATAAACACTACACAACTCCCCGTAAAGCGTGTACTTATAAGGAAACGTTCGATAAACCTGTTTAAGGAACGAATTCAGCTAGGCTAAAGGGAAAGCAACAGTACGGCCTGAATATGTGCGTCTAAAAGAAATGGTTAAGAGAGTGCATCCGCATCGGTCGGTCGGTCGACTAACAGGCGGAAACAAGCCGGAATCAGTCACAGTAACATTTTCTCAGCCATCAAAATTATGCTCAAACTAAGCAGGTTTAAATCTGTCAATACTCACGGATTCCTTTGATCCGTTCTTTTCCAGCATGAAATATTTTGGATTTGGTGACAACTCCTAGAAGGAGCTTTCGTAGAGCGGTGTTAACGACTTTCGAACCACATCGATGTGAATGAAAACAAGGTGACAAGTGTTCAAATCTAGAGGAGTTCATTGTTTACAAACAGTGATTCAAGGAAAAGTAGATCGAGTGGCTTGGAAGTTCTGTTTAAGGCCTTCAGCGTAAGGAACAGAATCCAATTCTCCAGTGAATCGGAAAGTGAATACCGTCTCACCTAGTAGTTTGAGCGTCGCGCCAAAGAGGAATTCGTCAGACCAACCACTAATATCCTCTTTGACGGTATTATGAATACTAAGTAGGACGGCTGGAATGTACTCAGTCCAACTCGTGTCAGATCAACTGGCTGTGATGGAAGCTTTTAGCTGTCGATGAAAATTTTCAACTAGGCTATTTGCAGCGGGATGATAAGTGGTTGTTGGGATGTGAGTGCAACCTAGTTAGCCATTCAAGTCATGGAACAACGTGAAGCTAAATTGAGGTACACTATCGGTAGTGATCGTAGCTGCTACGCTGTAAACAGAAATCCATGGTTCGAAAAATGCATGAGCCACAGTTTCAGTAGAAGTGCGATTTAATGGAATTGCATGTGGCCAACGAGTGACACGATTCACACACGTCAACTAGTGGTAAAATCTTTAGAGAGAGGCAGCGGTCTAACTAAATCCAAATGAGCATGTTTAAACCGTGCTTTAGGGAGTGAGAGAGTTCCGGGGGCAGGGATGGTATATCGCTGAACTTTGCTCTTTTGACAGTTGCGACCATGCTTAGCCCTTGCCGGATGTCAGCGCGAATATTATACCAAATATAACAAGCGATGAGTAACTTTACAGTGGGTAGAATACTTAGGTGCGATAGTCCATGAAAATGGTAGAACACAGTTCGCCGAATAGACTGGGGAAATAACGGTCTTGGCTTACCGGTGAAAACATCAAAGTAACTCGTTGCGGCTGCGTTTAACACATACTGTGGCAAGAACTTCAATGAGGTGTTCGATCGACGTTATGCAGGTTCCGGGTCATTCGCCTGGGCAACGGACGCTTGCTCGAGGTGAATGGTCGAAGGCAAAAGCTGGCGAATATGAACACCAAACAGTGCATCAGAAACAACATTGTTTGGATCTTCGATATAGCGAATTTCGGCACATAAAGGTGAGTGATACTCCAAGTGCCGTGTTTCTTGTGGGGAATAGCGATCGGATGCGAAACGGGATGCGTTGACAAGAGGTTTGTTGTCCATCAGGATTACAAAACGTCGTCCTTCAAGGACATGACAAAAATGCTTGACGGCCAAGTACACCGCGAGCAGTCCGCCACTGAAAGTGCTGTATCTGGTCTGCGCTGGCTATGGCTCCCGAGAAAAGAAAAGCTATGTCTAAATCTCAATGCTGATCAGTTGCTGTAGAAAAGCTCCCACTGTGGATTGAGAGGAGTCAGTTTGACGAATGAGACAGGCATTTTTATCCGCTTTTAAGTAACTCAAGGAAGTTTTCTGACTTAGCTTCTGTTTGGTAGCAAGAAATGCTATTTCGGATTCCGGTTTAAGCAAAACTTGTTCGGGTTAACTTTAATCAAGTCAGTCAGTGGTTGAAGAACGGCAGCACTATTGTGAATGAACCTTCCGTCGGAATTGACCTTGTCAAGGAAACGGCGTAGGCTTTTAACACATTGAAAAGGTGGGTTGCCCATGTTTGCTCAGCTTTTCTCAGTAATGGGACTGATGCCCTTACTATGGATCCTAAGGACAAGAAAACCGACATAAGGTTGACCAAACACAGATTTATCAGGATTGATAGTGATTCCGTGATGGTCGAAAGTTTCATAAACCTGTTGACGATGTTTTGAGCACTGTTCTGGTGAGACACTGGCTATCAGGATGTCGTCGACGTTAACGAAAACGAAGTCTAGGTCACGAAGGACTTGGCCTATGCAAAGTCGAAAACTGTGATGTTTTGCGGAGTCCAAAAGACATACGAATGTATTTATATGAGTCGAAAGGCGTAATAACAGCCGTTTTGTCAACGTCTTCAGGTGCCATTGTGATTCGATGATACGCGCGAACAAGTTCAATATTAGAAAAAAGCGGACTTTCCCGATAATCCCAGAAAAAACATGCATTTTTCGGATAGGGTATCTATCAGGGATGTTGAGGCTGTTTAGAGTCAGTTTTTTGCCGCGTGGGCGTCAATTATCGGTCTTTTTAAGTAAAAGATGAACGTGAGAAGCCCAACAACTGTTGGAAGGGCAGATTATACCGTGATTGAACATGTATTCTAATTCTCCTTTGGCCGCTTTTGCTATGTCGGGTGAAAGGCGTCTCGGTTCCACAGACACAGGTGGACCCGCAGTGAGGATACGGTGATGAGTCTCGTGCTTGGGCACATGCGTGTCGGTATTCGTTCCGACCAAAGATGGGAATTGCTGCAGCAATGAGGAATAGTACGTACACTCTGGCATGAATATGGGAACTACACTGTAACAAGCTACCAAGTGAGCGTTGACGACGTGCTGTCATCTCGTAAGTTTCTGCAGCGTAGATCAAAAACAAGGCCGAATTGGCCAAAAAATGTCGATGCCAAGTATCCCTTTCTGAACGTCCACGATGGTAAAGACGAAAGAAAATTTTCATCGTAAGCCGATGCTTGGGTTAAGGAGCTTCTGGCCGCAGATCGTTATTTGACTCCGGTTAGCCGCCTGTAGCGTGAGTCCAGCTGTCTGCAGGGCCTGGTTTTTCTAAAGACCTGAGTACAAGGCTCATTTCTGCTTCTGTATCGACCAAAAAATGAACCTTACTCATAGAGTCTAGCACCCAAAGAAGGCAGTTGCTTAGTTGACGAGCGACAACAGTAGCCACTTTGGAGCTGCGAAATCGACGAAAATTTTGGGTATTTACAACCCGGACGACAGCTAAGTGCTGCTTTCTCAAAACGACGATGAAACTAGCAATATTACCGTCACTACCGGGAAGGTGATCAGCTGCGATGCGTACTTCGAATGAAAGTTCGAGTAGAAGCACACTCAAGTCTAATAGAAGACCTACTGAGTTCCACATTGGAAATGCTGTCCGTGGTGGCATCAAGTGCAGTGCTGGATGATGAGCTTGCTTTGACTGATTCGGCTACGCGTGTTAGAGTATTCCTAAAGAATCACACTTGCACCTTGTCAACAATTACTGCGAGCTTCTCGAGTGTGAGATTGTCACCAAGGACTGAAATAACTGCTGTGATTTTGGCCTGAAGATATCTGGTCCAAAGTTGGCGCAGTATGGAGTCGTCAAGTATCGACCAGCCAACAAGGGAATGGATATGTCGCAAAAGTTGAGATGTGGTGCGGTCACCAAGTTCGACACCAGAAAGTAAGTGTTGCAAACGCACTTCATAAGATGCCGCAGTACCTCTTGGAATAGCTTCCTTAAGGTTATTATACGGCGCTTCTGGAGGCATGGGATCAATAACCTCGACGACTTCAGGGGCACTAAAGACAGGTAAAAGCGAAGGGTGTAGAAAAACATGGTTAACTGTGAAGTAATTTTAAGACACCCAAATCATATGCTTGGACTGGGAAGGTCATAACTAGTGAGTGAAAATTGAAAAGAATTGTCACAAAAATCACACGTATACGGATAAAAAATGATGATGAAAAATGAATGTCTGAAAAATAAACGCACGATCTCCCATTTTTATAGCTGTCTAGGGAATAAGAAAAGGCTTAAGTACCTTAGAAAGGGCAAAACACTTAAGGAAAAGCTAACTCACAATCAAATCGCAACCGACTTCCGGTTACGGGGAAAGATATACCTGTCGAGCAAGAAGAAAACAATGGGAGCAGACGTTCAGTCGATTCCACAGCAGTTATGCGGCTTTCAAGTAGACACGAAGGCAGAGTACGCAAGCAGCAGCAGAACAGGCGGAAATGATCACGATGTGAGCGCGGATTTTGAAGAAGTGTATTCCAGTAGCTTTTCGTCAGTTCAAACAAAGCGTAAAAAATTGTCGTGATAAAATGAATAAACGAAAGAAAAAATATAAGCAATAATCACCGCTACAACCATGCACCGATAACTTAACGGATACCTTTTATCAGAGTAGCCAAATGGTCAAGCTTCAAAATGACATAGTGAAGAGCAAATTGATCTTCAACACATTAGAACCACTTACTGATGGACTGGCAGCCATTGGGTGTATAATTCGCCCTGATAACTTTATGCAGTTTAAGGAATTGGAGTGGTGGGGGTGGTTCCATAGAACGCTTCGCACGAGTTGATGAATCGGCTAGAATGTATTCCTAAGGTTGTGTTGTATAATATTTCAGGCAATCTAAAGTTGTACCCCATCAGTAAACTACTGCTGAAAGTGTGTGGCTTGGAACACAACCTTCCGAGTCGCACAAGGTTGAGATAAAGAGTTACGGAAGCCAATGCCCCCTTTTATTTAAGTTCGACTACGAGAGATCGGCTCTCAACTTTTGCCCTTACCAACGAGAATCTAAAACCCACAAGACTTTCGTTGACATAAAATTAGTATCAGTAAGGACGGCTTTGCAACGTCATTACGATAGTCTGACAGAGAGTTCTGCCCCGAATAAGCCTGTTCAAGTGGGCTTTGACAAATGTCCGATACTTGTGAACTTAAGTGATCCCCTACTGTAGATCTAGACATCTCGTCTGATGTGGGTACTGAATTGCTTGATTCCTTCTTGGAAGCATTTGCAAACCCTGGGACTAGTAACACCCAAAAAGCCACTATAAATGTGAATTAAAAAAGCCAACTTGAAGAGTCTGCAGGAAACTTCTCAGTTAAAACTACATTCTGAGCTGCTGTTACAACACAACCCGCTGTACCGGAAGGGACAATAGTTGCCGAAATCCTCCCACAACTTTCGCATAGCCCTGTTAGCAAGGATATGGCAGGAAACTTCAAGGACGATTGAAGCTAACCCAGCATATCCTCCATTCAGAGACCAGAGCAGCCGGAGCCTCTAGCCAAAAGACCTCGTGTATTGACCATACCACAGAGTTAAACTGAGGTGGTGGGTTCCACGACACCCACTTTCAAAACAGCACAAGGGATAGCTTCATCACCATTTGTGTTGCGGGCGGGTACTGCTCGTGTAGCGTACTAGTGTTCAATGTGCCTGACGGTTTATCGGTAAACGCATTTATTTGTGTAATTATCGAGATCCATAGCATTTCCGAGAAAGCATTGCAGGTTCAACGACTGCGCAAGCGTGTACTAAAATTTCTGACCCCCACTAAATTGGGTATGAAAGTTGAGGCAGTTTGGTGGGCTCTCATAGCTAACTGCGCAGCAATGTTGAGTCAGCTTACTTTCGTGCCACTGAAACGAAGCATAAGTTAGGTTGCGACGAATAACAGTAACAACCAAATATCGGTCAAAGAGAGCCAGCCTATCCCACAATAAGCGACGAGAGACATATGGAATTTTAGACAGCCTCGTGTCTAAAACTACGAAGGCACCTAGTACTAAACTAGCTCGGGGGTAGAACAAACCAAGACATTCAACTATGAAGGAAATGTCGTCTACACATGTCTTACATATATCATGATCCTTGGCTTAGCATTCTTCGAAATCTGGTTGGGGCAATGTGGTGTTCAGCTTATTTGAGCTTATTGTTTCACATGGTATATCGACGAACGAGTTTAAGAGCTGTATGGTTGTAGTCAGTGGTATTGCGGAATGCTCAGTACATGTTGAGAAGATGGCTATGAGAAAGAGCAAATTCGCAGCCCCAATCAAACTGGGAACAAGAGATACTACAACCCTGCACACCGTAATATCGAACTGCGAACAACTTCGCGATTATACTATGTTAGGACAATTGTGTTCCCGTCCACCAAGATGCATTCTGCCGAAACCTACCCCAGATAACAGCGAAAGGTCGAGCTTATTACCACTGCAAACCGCACACCTATAACGATCACAACATTTGGCAATCAACACAACTTCAAGAGTACGCAGGTTATTTCGCATCTGTTACATCCACTAGACTTATGCCGCATAACAATTCACTGCTTAGTACCAAGCAATCTGAGCATTTTTTAGGTCGGGTGAGAATGAGACACGACATGTTCATCTCGGCACCAAACAGGTCATCGCCCAACTACCCATTGCAATAGCCTCCCACTCACTTCATACAATTTCTGAAGATAGCCGGGTATCTATCAACCGCTTCATTGTCATACATAAAGTAAGTAGACACCAACGGTTCTTTCACACTAATGCTTCTAAATGCTTGGTCACTAACCAATGAAGACACATGCTGCCGCCTCTGCCTGTCCTCGCCGACCATTATGCAAACGTTTTCACGGAAACATAGCTTGCCCCTTACGCTAAAGAAGAGGTTTACTCACTTATTGATCGTTAGCTGTTTATTCAGTCTCCTGTGCATAAACGAGAAGATGGGAGTGCTACTTTTATTTAACGTACTTTCCTAGCAAAAATGTCTGAAAGCATGGACGCAGATGAGGCAATGGACTCCATCTGGTGAACGGCGGATATCCTGGAATCCGTGATGTTATTTGTGTGCATTTAGAGACCGCCAGCTACTTCAACTAAGAGTGACAACGGACTTATGGTTAGATTAGAACAGGTAACCTTTCGTGTGATTACAAACTGGTCTCAGCGGATATCAACCTACCTAATTCATAGTGGGCTCCTAGAGACCAAGAAACGGGCCTGCTTGTATACGAATGCTCAGGGTCTTACTAACAAATTGGCCAAACTGAAAGATTGCCAAGATTCCGGGTCATATGATATCATTGATATCTCCGAGAAGTGGTTACACACGGGAATGACGGACGCTAAAGTGTCGCTACTGGGCATGTCGCTGATCCGGAACGACTAGCTCATAAAAGGAGGAGGGGCAATCCTGTATTACCGAAACGACTTACAGTGCGAAGCCGTGGAGGATTCAGACTCGCATTTCCCCGACTCCATTTGGTGCCGGTTGCAGTTAAAAGGCAGGGACGCTTGCTTTATTGTTCTGGTGTACCGCGCCCCTAACTCAACACCCGAAACCGACTACCACCTAGCGGCTGCTTTAAGATGCAGTTTACGACAAAATTACACTCACATTCTTGTCATGGGTGATTTCAGCGTACATTGTCTAGAAACTCCTGCCACGATTGGAGAAAAATTAAATGCCGATCTACAAGATCTAGTAACTGCTGTGTCACTTTACAATCACAGCACTTTTCCCACTCGGTTCAGAACAGGTAACAGGCCATCCGTGCTGGATATTGTGCTTACCAACGAGGAGCATATGATGGATGTGTTGCTTTTAGACTGCCCGTTGGGTCGCAGTGATCAAGCCGTGATCAGTTTCAACTTAGTCTGCTATGCAGAATATCTGAATGTGAACGATTAGGCTGTGCAATCCATCACAATCTACCAGCGATTATCTCAGCTCGTCAGCGCCACAACTTGGTCGTTCCGCGAAGAAGAACCCCCGGAAGTCGCCTGGCTCGAGTTCGTCAAAAAATTCAGTCAGCTGAACGCAGAGACTTCAGAGATAAAAGATTGCTATAAATGTAAATCAGTTTCTTACGTTAGGAGCAGAACTAGAAAACGGATGACAGAACGCAACGCAGCATTGCGAGTGTACAGAGAAGCTCTAACGCAAGAAAGTTGGGACAACTACGTAGCCCAACTAACCACTGCGCTCAACTGTTAATGGAAGACAAAGTCGCCTACCAGCAGAACATCGCAAAAACATTCAGTGCTAAACACTAGCTGCTGTACAAGCACGTTAATAGTCTGCGAAATGTGAGGCAAGGAATTTTTCCACTCAGGACGACTGATGGCCCAGCAAGAACAGCTGTGCAAGCAGCAAATGTGCTGCAGATGCAACATGCTCCCACGTTTCGAAGGGTCTTGCCACCAGGCGAGCTACCAAGCTTTGTCTTCTTCTTTCCAGGCTAAACCACATCACTTTTACCACGGAAGCTCTATTGCAAAAGCTGACGTCTGTACGCAAACATAGCTCGCCGGGTGTCGACACTATTCGTTCAGAGGCACTGGAAGCAGCAGCAAGCCAACTGGCAGGACCTTTAGCTCAGTTTTCCCAGCGCTGCTTAGACCAGAACGAAGTGCCCGCCATGTGGAAGCTTGGGATAATAACCCCGATTCACAAAGATGGAAGCAGAACTGATCCCTCCAACTACCGCCCAGTATCCCTTCTTCCTATACTCTCCAAGGTCATGAACTCCATAGTTGCCGATGCACTGGTGTGCTATCTGGAAAACTGCAACCTCATCTCGCCTGAGCAGCATGGTTTCCGTCGACAGCGGTCATGTACAGCGAATTTACTAATTGCACGCAGTAGTTGGACCGAGGCAGCTGACGCTGGAGAAGGTGTTCCTGTGATACCCCTGGATTTTTTCAAGGCTTTCGATCGTCTGGACCTTCGGATACTACTATCCAAGCTGCAGCATTACGGGATCAGCGAACCTCTTCTAAGCTTGATTGCCAACTTTCTAGTTCAACGGCAATTAGTGGTCAGGTTCGGAGCTCTTTATCGAACCCATACAAGTAGCGCTTGCTGTGCCGCAAGGCTCAGTTCTAAGTCCACGTTTGTTTTTGGTGTTTATTAGTGACCTCGCATAGGGAGTCGCCTCAAACTTCCTAATGTTTGCCAACGATATCGAGATCTGGCGCAGGATCCAGGCGAACGCTGACCAACATGTGCTTCAGAGTGACCTAGATACGGTGTAGCAATGGTCGACCCAAAATTTCTTGCATTTCAACGTCAGTAAATACAAGGTGCTTTCCATCCGACATCAGAGCAGCTACTCATACCGGCTCCGAACGAATATGCTACAACAATCATCTGTCGAAGGTGACTTGGGTGTCCTGGTTCTAGATGACTTGGGTTACTCAGACAGTCCGAAAAGTCCTCGAAGAACATGAACCAACAAGCAGGGCTGTTGAGACGGGCGTTTGGACAAATAAACAGCTCCATATTTCGACAAATGCTCAGTGCGTATGTTCGCCCCCATGTCGAATACGCAATTCAAGCCTGACATCTCTGGCTGAAACAAGACTTTAGTGCATTGGAGCAGCCAAAACGTCGGGCATCTAAAAAGGTAATTGGTATGCGGAATCTTTCATACTAGGAGAGGCTGCAACGATTGGGGGTGTTCAGATGAACCTATCGCAGACCACAAGGTGACCTGATTATGGCATAGTTGATTCTGCGAGATCCATATCATGTGTGCCGCCCTTTACTACAACTCAGCAGCAATACAAACCTTAGGGGCCACTCATTAAAACTCGCAGAACAATACAGTCGTCTGGAGTGCCGCAGAAATTTCTTTTCCATTTGTGTCTGTCACCCGTGGAATGCTCTCCCACAATCGGTCGTCTCTGCACCGACACCAGCAGTATTTAAAAGACGGTTGGACAATGCACTCATCCACTTACACTTTGTTACTTAACACTACGTCTCCATCCTACACCTGGAGTATACCATGGAATTATTTGTTGTTAACTGTGGGTGCCGTGAATCTAAGAGGATCGCAGGACTACAGCGGAGCAAATGATAAGTCCTTATTTTCACATTTAAAGTATTAAACATTTTACTATCCTTATCATCAGTATTGTTATGTTGTTATCCCCACCAACTATCCAACGGGACTTGTACAGCAAATTTTCTTAACCCGTATAAATTCATTGTTCATTGTACAGTGGTTCCCACTTACTGGAGCCAAGAAGTATGCAGATCTGTTTGCATGCATCAATTTGGGCGGCTGTAAGCAACAGGTAACTACTTCAACCAGAATAAAACCTATCCTTGACTTAATCTTTACTCTCGGCATTCCTACAAACTGAGCGACAGT
This sequence comes from Dicrocoelium dendriticum, assembly GCA_944474145.2. Classification (NCBI taxonomy): domain Eukaryota; kingdom Metazoa; phylum Platyhelminthes; class Trematoda; order Plagiorchiida; family Dicrocoeliidae; genus Dicrocoelium; species Dicrocoelium dendriticum. The sequence goes on from OX104060.1 coordinate 48,177,206, forward strand.
TGGTCACGTGTTCTCTGGTATACAGCACAGATTAGTACATTGCTCGGTTTACTTAAAGCGGTCTAATGCCTACACTTCATGGATAAGAGCGGTCGGAGTCTACTGACCGATGCACGTCGTTAACTGAATAACATTTGCCATACTCTTCACATCAAGAAATTGGAATGAACTCTTGACATTTGATTTTATGGATCAGTCAGCTGAACGGTTTGATGAGGAAATCCTTTCCTGTCTCGAATCGTTGGCTCTTACGTCGCCTTTAATAAGACACTCATCTGCAAGTGGAATCCAACCTAATGGGAAATGTGTCCGCTTAGATGACCATACAAGAAAACATTCAATTTTACTTACATCATGTGGACGAATGAGGTTACAGGTAAGCTTTCTGCCAGACCTAAGTAAAAGCAAACCAACCAAAAAAGAATCACATGAAATGGTAGGAACGAAGCTGAGATAGTCAGTGTTCCAGGACCTCCAAGCTTGCACGACAGATCTCTGTTCTACAAATTAGCCCCAACGACCCTTCTAGTAAGGCAAACGTATATGTGAGGTCTTCAGCTCACAAGTAAAAAACCGCAGTGCCTAGAAATAGGTTGAACCTAGCAGGCGCTGCTAGTGTCCGCTAGCCAGTCACTGTCTTTGGTGTCATTTGTTATAAATAGTAGACGTGCTGCACTTTCAACCATCAACTCCTCCCCTAACCCTTGTCCAGACGGAATACCGCCCATTCGAATTAACTATGGTGGTGAAGACATCCCTATTGTTCTTTTGAAACTCTTCACTTTATCAATGCAGAAAGGCAAATATCCGACACCTTGGTAACATTCCATCATTATGCCACCATCATAAGATTGCATCCTTACGAGAGGTTGGTAACTACCGCACAACTAACCACAATTCTATATTCACACAACTGATGGGGAAGTTGATTAAAGTGCGATGATGAGTACTTGTTATGCAGACGAGCACATAAACTAATCACCCTACGGATGCTTAAGTGCTCGTTCTTGTGTAACCTGTCAGCTGGACTTCCATACTTTATTCACCGAGACCATTGACACTAACCTATGAGTTGTTATGCTTTATCACGCTATGCAAAAGGCGTATGACAAGGTACCATGCATGCACCTTATGCATAAGTTAAAGGCTTAGGGGGTGGATTGTCCTTCTTCGACTGGCTGAGAGCCTATCTGTCGAGGCTGTGTTTACTCACAGGAGGTCGCACCATACAGCGATCGATTGCATGCCAGTGGAACTGGTATTCGGCTGGAAGCTACGCAAGGAGTTAAAAGCAGCTATTTCGGCTACGGAAAACAGCGATCTCCACCAACTGCAACGTCGCCCGGGTTACAACTCCTCTTATGAAAGGTAATCCATACTGTTGCGTCCAGAACAGTCCAGCTAAAGGAAAGACAGACACATAAAGGTCAGCTAGCATTATCGCACCCCATCAGAATGACTCGGACTAGAAACCTATGAGTCGCCGATTTAATGCCAGACAGCTTTACTCAGGCCTTCAACCGGAAGCAAAGTTAATGTCCAGAACCGAGGTTCAAAGCAGTGGGCCTAGCATCTCAATTATCACTCATGCTGTTGTACTCATTTAGGTAGGGGTTGATGTTGCTGGGCCTACCGCAACGTCCAGTCATGGCTGTCACTCCAAACACTCCAGCCTCCAAATGATTGGATGAGCGTCAGCAATGGAACAGTATCAAGGTCCTTATCAGCCACATTTTTGGAAACAGAGCATCCAGAGACTTTCTACCCCTTTCCCTGCTTTCGTTATTGGATTTGGCAGTAGTGATGAAAGTCCCCGCTTGCGCAGGGACCCAGTGTGCGTATTGGGTTATAACGCTATCTAACAGGACGCAGGCAGCCTGTGAACATTGAACAAATTTTATTTACCCCGACCTCCGTCTCCAGTGGCGTGGTGCACGGAAGCCTACTTGGCCATACCGTAGTTTTGGTTTATATCAATAACCACTAAAGCAGTTTGCAACACGGTCGCTTCTTCATCTATTCAGATGACGTAAAAGCTTTATGCTTCATTCCACTTACCAATGAATTATCCCCATTTGGTACAATCCGTGAGGATCTTAATGCACTTGCAGAGTGGTGCGAATACAGACAGATGACGTTCTCCACTCAAAAAGCAAACTTAAGTCTCACAGATTTTCTATACTTACCGGTTCCATTACATTAAACGACTTCTTTATCCAACAGAATGTAATGTCAACAGATCGCTACTTGCAGTGCTCCATCAGCCTAACCTGTGCAGAGCAAGTTCCATTTCAAGTGGCAAGCGTAAGGAGATTAGCTTTCCACATTCGCCGTTATCAACACAGTGGATGCAAGGCTAGAAACTTATAGGAGTCACATCCGACCACTTATGGAAACTGCTCATTTATATGCAGCAACCCGCAGAAGTTGGACCGTACTTTGCTTGAAAAAGCTCAACGACGCTTTACAAAGATATTAACTGCAGCAGGGCAAGCTCTGAGTTAGCGACAAAGGTGTGAAGACATCAGCTATCAGACTCATTGACAAAGACATTATCTTTAAACAGTGCTTGTTAAATAAGCTATTCTATAAAAAGCTACACAGTACTACTGCCTGTCTGCGACTAGGCAGCGCACAGAACCTAATCCCCTAAACAACAGCCACTCTATTAAGCCGCTGAGAGCTCAGAAGTAACGGCGATCTCGTTTCTTCTTAGTTGCATACGTAAACATATGGAATAGGTTGCCTTCCAAGCTAAGACCAAGCCATAACTTATCGTCAATCAGGAGGGAGATACAAAAGTTCCTTTGGATTGATACGATGCATCTACGATATCTGTGATTCACGATACCACTTCCACGGGTATTGCCCCGAAGTAGCTTGAGGAGGCTTAAGATGCGTAGCATGACAGCTGAACATCTTGAGCTTGTAGCAGTCTGGAGACTCCTCCCGGATCGCCCAAATGTACAATCCAAGAAAATCTTAGCTGGAATTGCGCACAGGCAAATCGGGTATCTCCAGACGGCCACAAGCTCATAACTCATCCACATTTATTGCACTTACCGTCTGAATACCCGAGAGATCGTATCAGAATCAGTTGCACTTAACTTTCAGGTATTAAGGTCAGAATTCCGAGTATAAGATTGGTTTCGTCATTCCTGATAACTTTCTTACTTGCCTCGCCTTCTCCTACAGACACTTCGGGCTGAACGCAGCACTATGTGAATACTCCGCGTCACCACCTAAGCAACCTGTAAGGGCCAAGCGGTATCTCAATCCCCATGAATTGTCTTCATCACTGGTTACATTATTCCTGCACAAACAGACCCGGAAGTGGCACAGCGTTAGTCTTTAGGCTGGCAGCTTCGTAAATCCTTTGGCGCTGCCCATATAGGCTACCGCGTGTCCACAACATATCCATACGCGAAGGCAGACTTCATTCACCAAATCCTATCCTAACTCTAATCACTCTTTCATTTTCTTCACTAACACTTAGCAAATACTTTAACAGCTTTGGCTGTAAGAAAAGACACAAGTATACCATTTTTGAGGTATGTCTAGTAAGGGCATTCAGCCAGACCTAAGCAACATGTTAGACGTCAGAAGTTATCGTTGCTGTTGACACCAATCGTACAAATAAAAGTTATCATAAGTACGGTCCAGAAGTTTTCATCTAAAAGTCTCTGGTTAGGATGTACTTATTAGAGCATTTTTAACTGACAGGTGCTAGTTATCACTAATATATGCTTTTCCATCCTTGAGCCTGCGAAAATGGAATAAACAGACAACATTTGGTATCTGTTTATTAAGGATAGTACACAAGGCCGAAGTCTCTTATCATATGTCAGCATGATGCGGCTATTGTTGCTGGAGACAAACACCAAACCGAAGTTACCATAGGAATAGAGCAAATAATTTTGCTAAGAGCCTTTGTATGAGACACATCATCATGGGCCTCCATTACCAACAGTTGCTGCTTGTCGCTAATTGATGAATTCATTATGTGTAAAGACATGCATTCAAAACTCTGCTGTATTTAATTCCAGACAGTGTGCTTCCACTGGAAGATAAAGTGAATACTGTTAGAGCCATGGATAACAGAAAAAGCATTTTGCATTCACTTTATCGCGTTCACTTTAAAACTTATCGCTTAGCTTGTAGCAGTCTGAAGATTCCCCGGTTTGTCTGTGTAAAATTCTAACTACAATTCTTTCATTGTACACCTAGGCGACCGGTGTGGTTTGTCGACCTTAACGCTGAATTCGAATGCTTGACTTGCTTATAGCTATTATTGCTTGGCGCTCGTTACGGTTGCAACGCGCGACTGCCCTGTGTGATGTGCATCCTCCGTTCCCCTAGCTAGAGCGTCAATGGTGTCTCTTTTTTATAGCTAGGTAACAGGGAATCTTTTATTGTACCAATAAAAGTTTCCCTGCAGCCCGATTTGCCTTTTCGAATCCCTCTCCGGGCTGTCGCTACAGGCTACTCGCTAAATTGATGACCCTGGCTGCGGAAGAGTCTCAGCACCGGATATTTCGAAATTCTTTCTGGTGAGCTCGTTCGATGTATTTTTCATATTTTGCAGTTTACGTTTGCATACCTTAGTCTATTCTTGCGTCCTTTTTAAACCATGGAATCTGTAGACCCTAAGATAGTGTCTCTCCTTAGTGTTGTATCGCTTTCTGTGCCACATTTTTGGGACCCAGTTTCTCTTTTGTGATTCGAGCATCTTGAGGCTAAGTTGTATAACCACAGAATCACTACCGAACATGCAAAATATAGCAAGTTCATGTCCTATCTCCCAACGTAGATACCAATGCTGGTCCGAGAAGTCATCATTTCTCAGACCGAAAACCGCTACGAGACTCAACTAGGCTCCGATTAAGCGTGTCATGCCCTCTGAGAAAGCTCGCCGGCCACAGCTTCTTAGGGATCTGAAGCTGGGGGACAAATTGCCATCAACCCTTCTATAAAAGATGCAACAAAATCTTGGTTCCTCAAGCATGGACGAGACTTTACTTCGCGAACTATGGCTACAGCGGCTACCGGAAAACGCACAAGCGATCCTTGCTATCGTAAGCACCGTTTCGCTTACTCAACTAGCAGATTTGGCGGATCGAGTCATTGAACGATCAGAGCCACAAGCTGACGCCAGCGAGGTCAATGCCGTCGCGTCCTAGCGCACTTCCATCACTGGCTTACAGTCAACTATAGTAGCCCTGAAAACGGAAGTTGCGGCACTTAGTCCTCAGGTTCAAAAGCTTACTATGAACCGTCGTCGTCATAGCCGATCGAAATCGCCCTTCAAACGTTCGAAGTCCAGCAACAGGCAAGTTTGCCGTTGGTACTATCAACGCTTTGGTACAGCAGCTTATAAATTTATCAAGGCTAGTAACTTTTCCGAGAAGCAGGGAAACTTCTCGGCCTGTCCGTAAAGGCGACAGACGCGACCGGCCAACACCAAATTCGCCTCATCCGCGTTAGGGATTTAAGTTCCAGCACCGAGTTTCTAGTCGACACAGGAGCTGAAGTTAGCGTTATACCCCGTAGCTCAGATGAGATCTTCTTACTCCCTCCGACCAAGCTGCGTGCCGCCAATGGCATACCAATCGCAACTTTCGGCGAAAGGCTTCTTACGCTCAATTTAAGCCCCCGGCGAACCTTTCGCCAGCCTTTCATAGTCGCAGCCGTGCCTTTTGCCATCATAGGCATAGACTTTCTTCAATGCTTCGACCTTATCATCGACGCTAAAAGGAAGAAGCTTATCGACTCTAGGATACAGTTAAGTGTTATCGTGACTAGCGCCAACGTGGCTGCTATCACTCCCATCCGTGTCCTACCTCAAGCTTCACAGCCTTTTATTGACCTTTTCAACAAGCATCCTAAACTCGTTCGCGTCCTGAATGACTTGCCTCCTGTGACGTCAAATGTCGTGCATCATCTTTACACTAAGGGTCCACATGTTTCGGCGTACCCTCCCAGACTAGCCCTGGACATGCTCAAAGCTGCTATGGCGGAATTAGAGCAAATGCTCGAATTGGGGATAATCCGCCCGTCCAAAAGTTCATGGGCATCACCATTACACATGGTGCCGAAGAAATCCGGTGACTGGCCCCCCTGTGGTGACTACAGGGCACTTAACAAAGTTACCGTCCAGGATAAATACCCCATTCCGCACATGCACGACTTGACCTCAGCTCTAGCTGAGATACCTTTCGCGCCAGAAGACATTGCTAAAACAGCAGTCATCACGCCATTCGGCCTATTCGAGAACCTCAGAATGCCTTTCGGCCTCAGCAATGCTACACAAAACCTTCAGCGTTTCATTCATGAGGTAACGCTAGGACTAGTAGGCGTTTATCCTTATCTAAATGACATTCTCATCGCCAACTCTTCTGACGATGAACATCTTCATTAACTCAACGCTCTCTTCCAACGCTTGACGCAGCAACAGGTTACCGTCAAACCTGATAAATGCGAGCTTGGCCAAACTCCATCAACTTTCTAGGCCACCGAATATCCGCCTCTGGTATTAAAGCTTTGCCAGACAAAATCCAGACAATAAAGGACTCTCTTGCTCCTAGTTTCTTTAAACAGTTACGCCGATTTCTTGACCTGGTCAAGTCTTATCAACGCTTTATTCCTAACCGCACAAACATTGTTCAACCAATGACTGACTTGCTCTGCGGTAACCAACACTCTCTTCCTTTTCCAGCCGAGGCTAGACTCTTTCAAAAAGCTCAAAGACGCTATCTCTAACATCTCGGTTCTCGTCCACCCAGACACATCAACACTACTCTTCCTGACAAGTGACGCGTCCGCCACTGCTGTCGGTGCAGTTCTTTAACAAATCAACGACCATCGGTAGATATCTCTAGGTGTTTTCTCGAAACTTCTACAACCTGCCGCATCGCGTTACAGCACCTTCGGTAGGGAATTGTTAGCTGTCTACCTGGGTATCAGGCATTTCCGTCACTTTCTCGAAGGTCGACATCCTACAGTCTTCACTGACTACCAGCCATTGAGCTAGCCAATCAATGCGCAACAGACAAGTATTCTTCGCGGGAAGCTAGACAATTAGACTACGTTTCTCATTTTACGACAAAATACGAGATGTTTCAGGTGTTCTCAATCCTGTCGCGGATGCGCTTTCACGCATTCATAAGATCGTCTTATCGCGTGGCACTAACATCTACCTAGCCGCCATGGCTGCTGCATAGCAAGCTGATCCCGACATAGACAAGCTACGCCGCAACACCTCTTTGGAATTACGCGACGTTCCACTACCTTTATCTGAGGGGACCATTCTCCGTGACGCCACACAAACTTCTCCGCAACCCTTATTTCTTACTTCGCTGTGTCGACTTGTTTTCAAAGCTTTACACAACCTTTCTCATCCCGGCATACGTGCTTCGCAGAAGCTCGTAACCGCACGCTTAGTATGGTCCAACGTCAACAGCGACCTCCGCCTTTGGGCACGAGCATGTTTAGTGTATCAGCACGTCAAGGTGTACAGACACACCAAAAGTCCACTTGGCGTCTTTCCCCTCCCGACACTCGCTTTGCACGCGTCCATGTCGCCCACGTCGGACCTTTGCCCCCATGCAAGGGCTACGTGAACCTCCTCACCCGCGTCAACCCATTCACTCGTTGGCCAGAAGCGATTCCGATAGCCAACTATTCATCTGAGACAGTTGTACAAGCTTTCCTAGAACGTCGGGTAGTGTAATTCGGTTGCTCAAGCGTAGTCATCACCGACAGAGGATTATAATTTGACGGATCCTTCAGCAAACTTCTCAACGTTCTTTGTTGCCAACACAACCGAACCACCGCATACCACCCCGCAGCTAATGGGATGGTAGAAAGGTTCCACCGGCAACTCAAAGCATCACTCTGTACTCAATCTAACACATCCTGGCACGAAGCACTTCTGTTCCTTTTCCTAGGATTTAGAAACACGATTAAAGTGGATTTGCAGGCCACTCCTTCTTTGTTAGTCCTTGGATGCACACAACGCTTACCTGGGGAACTAGTCTCACCAAAAGCGTCGGCAACTTTCGACTACGGCGACTACGCAGCTCGCCTATCTCATCACATGCGACAGCTTCAGCCTATGCAAACCAGGGCACAGACCTTGCGTACAAACGTGGATGAGCGCTTTATTACTTGTACGCACGTCTTCGTTCGCACTGACGGCTTACGTCCACTACTGCAACCTCCTTATTCTGGCCCGTACCCTGTCGTACGCAGAAACAACAAGACGTTTAGTATTGACTACAATGGTAAAACTGAGACGATCAACATCAAGCGACTCAAGCCAGCATTCCTCGAAAAGTGGGACTCTTCGGTGCAACAGGCACCTGCACAGCCTGCGCCATCACAGCCCGCACGACAACCCAAACCAGCCAGCGCTCCAGCGGAACCGACGACCTCAATCGAATTCACCCCTTCACGACCCACTATCAGTTGGTGATAGAGAAATGAAACCCCTGCAGGCTGTTCCGATTTCGTTAGCTTTTGATACTTCCTGCTTCACTCCTTGCAGGTTTTTCTTCTCTTACCGAACGTCCTCCAAAATCGACAAAAAACCAAAACTTTTTGAAACTACCAAAAAAGCAAAACTTATTGAAAACCCAAACACAGCTTTGCACTTTTTTCACTACGCATTCTTTTGTGTATTGCTGTGCATTTGCGCTGCTTTTTCATTTTGTTTTACATATACACCGTTGGTTGGTTGCAACTTGGTTTCACTTTCCGCTGGATCCCCGCAGGTTAACTGAAAGTGGAACAAAGTTCCTGTTCAACCACCTATGTGAACTTTACTAACTGTCCTCAGAAACCCTTTTCTACCGTTTCGACACCGTAGTGAGGACACGGGTGATAGCTCGCTAAGGTCCGATTACACTGTTCTCCCCCATCAGCTGTATCTGGTTTCACAACCTGGTCTCGTAGAAGGCAGACCCCTACGGACAGTCCTCAGGTAGATCGAAGGGCTGCTTACACAGTCCCATCCGGGAGAAGGCTATATAGCAGTCTGGAGACTCCCCGGTTTGTCTGTGTAAAATTCTAACTACAATTCTTTCATTGTACACCTAGGCGACCGGTGTGGTTTGTTGAACTGAACGCTGAATTCGAATGCTTGACTTGCTTATAGCTATTATTGCTTGGCGCTCGTTACGGTTGCAACGCGCGATTGCCCTGTGTGATGTGCATCCTCCGCTCCCCTAGCTAGAGCGTCAATGGTGTCTCTTTTTTATAGCTAGGTAACAGGGAATCTTTTACTGTACCAATAAAAGTTTCCCTGCAACCCGATTTGCCTTTTCCAATCACTCTCCGGGCTGTCGCTACAGACTACTCGCAAAACACTTTTATCTTCACTAGTGGGAACAATGGTACCCCGGTAGCATGAAAAGCCCAGCTCCTTTTCTACCACCGGTTTTGTCAGCATGACATTCATAATTTCATATTCTATTACCCTTGCACGAAAGCTAGTCATGTGCCAGTGAGTCCCCTGTCACCTAGGTGAGTTGGACATCCAGGAATTTATGATCATTACTATGCCTTTCTTCGGCCACCAGCGCGAAATTTCTCTTTTACCTGGCTTCAATGCCCATCTTGCGCCATTCGCAGTGATGGGTAGACAACCAGCTCCCACTTTTTGAATATTTTGCTGCTCTTATACTATAATTCCTTCCTGTAGCCTGGCGTACTAGACCAGGTCGCATGGGAAAAATCCCAAACGTGATGGTTGTTGTGACCTCCAAGCCTTCTCTCACAACATCAACACCCAAATCAGACCTCCGAAAAAATAGAGCGGAAGCTCGAACAGAGCAAAATGATGCACAATGGTGTGTCCCCACACGCGAGACATAACAATCCTTCACTTGAGAAAGACCACCGTTTTAAAATTGAAGTTGTTCAGACATTACCAAAGGAGGATCCAGTTATTTACTGTTTTCCAAGCAATTTGCAAAATTTGCGGATACTCACATCCATGTTATTAACGAGAGACTTCTGTAGCCTGTAGTTATGGGTTAGTTCTATGGATATATATATATACTGGTCTCATATTAATAAATGCTGCAGTTATGTTTACTAGAAATGATGGTTTACTATGATCATAAGGACAAACTGAGCTTCAAGCTGTCCTGGCATATACATGTGGAGCCGGCCCATGTTTCTCTAAAACAATATGATCAAGCACTTGGAGGTTTGAAATGTTGCAGGTCCGACCAAACTTGTTCAAGCCCTACCGTCTGACACTCCAGTGAATTACGTGTTTTGAAGCATTTTGCTAGTTGCTCGGATGTTTATTTCCGTATTAGCACTAACCGGCTTCTGTAACTTATTAATAGTTATGACCTAATCTAGGGATATATAAAATGGACTTGAATTGATAAATCGTATATGTTATAGAAATTCAAGGGTATTCTGGGCTCATAATAGCAAATCGAATTCCGAGCTGCCCAGATTATTCTATGTGACTTGGCCCACGTAACGCAAGAAAAGAAGGAAAAAGCGGTTCGAAAAGTTGAGGATTCGACCTCTGCTGTCATTTGATTGACCCAGTATCATACCATAACTGCATACTGAAGCCTCACAACCGAGGGCAAATTACAAAGCGCCCTTAACTGTTTTGCAAAGATAATATGCCTAAACGGCTCCTGAGGGTTTCTACTCACCGTTTCTACGTAATTGTGCTATTTTAATGCGTGGTCTACGAATATTCATTTTTCGGCATACTATGTCGCGCTTAGAAAGTACTACAACACTTGTACATTACTATTTTACGATTGTACTTGCTTATTGTTATTCGCTTCGTTAATGTAGGCCTCTTTTATCTAACGATCAATACCTTATTCTTCGAAACATTTTCTAGGCTGCGGCTCGGGTCGTATGCGAGCGTCTTCGTTGTGCTTGCTAGGCACAGTGAACTTCGCTCAAACGACTAGGAACTATCGTAGTTTACCCTACGCTATACATCGGATCTTACCACTATACTGAGAAATCATTAAAAGTCAGAAGCCTACAGTGCGTCTGTGTCTGCTTTTGCCTAAGCCGCTTACGTTCTAAGACAATTTTTGTAGTGATAACTCGTTCGCTTCATATGCGGTGACCCTGTGTTGCATTCACTTTGGGTTTTCCTTAATACTTTCTGTGAAGCTCGGAACCCCCGTTTTGTTGCCATAGCAATTGAACCCGTTTCCTCTGAGGCCACATAGGAAACTTTCGTTGGTTTTCTGTGTCTACTTTCTATACGTCCAACCCTCTTATCTGGCTTTCAAAATTGGAGGCACATTTTCCTTGTCGCCGTATTACCTTGTAGTCCAACATGTGTTCTTATGTTGCTGCACACCTCTCCACGTGTATCGCCGATGACGTCGCAGATTTTCTTGGCCCCATTCCGACTGACGCTGCTATTCTAAAGCGCACTACTGCTTCCGATGAAGCCCGAATTGAGCAACTCCTTTCTGGCGTTGAACTGGGTGACCGCAAACTCGCACATCTCCTTTGCTACTTGCGCTCCTTAGTCGGGCCTACAAAAGTTGACGACGGCGTTTTGCGTCAACTTTGGACGAAAGACCTCCTTACAAAAACTACAACCATCCTCTCATTGTCTGCCGATGACGTATCCTTAGATAAGCTGGCAGAAGCAGCAGACGAAAACCATGAGCGATTCTGCAAACACCTAGTTTGTCAAGCTGTCGATTTGCTTACCACTCGCCTTCCTGAAACCATTCTCTAGAGTCCATACCTCACAGGTTGTCCAAACGCCAGGTCCAACTGCAAGCATGCGTCCCGTTCGCAGTCGGCATCGCATACCAGCTTCACGAGATAGATGCATATTCTTGCGGAACGCGATACGTCACTTTGTTACTACCACTAGCGTTTTGGTGACGCAGCTGTGTTGTAGCTCTCGTTTCACCTACTCTAAGGGATCTAGCACACCGCAGCAGGTAAACGATCATGTCAGCCAGTATTGGCGACGGCTGCAGCTACCCAATCGTTTAGTCGCCTACTTTACTTCCACGACTCTTCAACCAAACACTTCCTTCTGGTTGGTACCACTGAACATGCAAGCTTTATACTACAAAGCATAGAAAAACGCCACCTACTCTTTTCCGGAGTTACGCTTTAGGCGGCTAACAGCACCAAGATAAACACGTAGAGCCAAAAGCTGCTAACCGGTGTTCTCAGACGAGCTTTCAATCTCGTTTTCATCAACGCAGACGTCAAACGCCCCATCATTGGCGTCGACTTTCTTACGAAGTACGGCCTGATTGTTGACCTACACTGCAGGAAAATCGGTGACAGTGTCACCTCTCGCACCGTCCATGACAAACTTGTCCCGGTAAACTTAATCGTCTTGCGAATCTCGCTTCCTACTGATAACGTGTTCAGTGAATTACTTCTTCCAGTTACTGCTTTAGAGAAATCCTCTGATGAGTTTTCAGACTCAAAGTACAGCGCCGCAGCATTGCTACTGGACCTCCTGACGCTACTCAAAATCAACGGACGCCGGCTGACAAACTGGCGACAGCTAAGCCTGAATTTCAGCATATGCTGAGTCTCGGCATCGTCCGACTGTCCAACAGTTCGCTGTCTACTCCATTACACATGGCCCCTAAGAAGTCAAGCGGGTCTGGAGACTATGTGACGATTACCATGCTCTGAACAGTGCTACTGCCCGGACAAATATCTACTTCCGCACATTCACCATTTTTCTGTCGGTTATCACCGAAAGTATATTTTCGCTAAGAACGACCTTATCCGTGCATACTATCAGAGTCTTGTTGCCCTCGAAGATATTCTCAAAACATCAATAACCGCCCATTTTGGTCTCTGAATAAATAAATAAAAGATAAACAGAGCTTTTATTCTCGACAAGGCGAGACACGTCATTACAGGCATGATCATTTTGACATAACAATTTCTGATCAAGAATCTGCAAAATTCCGATATGTTTTCCTTAACAGTGTATGTTTGTGTGGGGAGGTAGGTTATCAAGTAATTGTGTGTTTATATGTAGCTGTGTACTTTATGCTTGTAATTGTGATTGGTGTCCATGGGTTGGAAAGGATCATCCGGATATCCACGGGGCAGGGTCTTTATTTCGTGGCGAGTCATGACCGCCACGTCTCAATGTTGTTAATCAGACATGCCCTTTGGACTGCGCAACGCTGCGCAAACATTCCAGCATTTCATCGACCAGGTCCTTAGTGGGCTTGACTTCGTTTAGGTTTACATCGACATCTTTGTAACTAGTTCGAATCGCGAAGAACACCTGTCTTACCTTTGCAAGGTCTTCGAGCGCTCTGCCGAGCACGGTGACAATACCAACTTTGGCAAATGACTATTTGGCAAGCCGCATATGGAGTTTATTAACCATCAAATAGACCGTGACGGCATCAGTCCGTAGCCCGAAAAACGCAAGCCAATGCTTACTAGCCTATTACACAATCCTTTAAATGTCTACGTTGCTTTCCTGGAATGCTTAATTATTATGCTATTTTATCCGGATTGCTCTAGACTATTCTAGCCCTTGAAAGACTTTTTTAAGGGCAAATCTCCTCAGTTCCTGCCAATGAATGAAGCAACGACAGCATTCGATAAGATGAAGGATTCACTATCCAATGCCACCGCGCTTGCTCATCTGAATACCTACCTAGGACCAACCCTGTTTCTCAGAGCCGACGTGTCGTAGACTGTCGTCTGCACTGTACTACAGCAAATAGTGCAAAGGCAACGCCTGTCTTTATCCTTTTTTTGTAAGCTGCAACCCGCTCAAACTAGCTACAGTTCTTTTAGTCTCGAAATCTTAGATATTTATTTGGCGGTCAAAAATTGCCGACATCTGCTCGAAGAACGTCCGTTTGTCATTCTTACTGATCATAAACCGTTTGGTTTGGTTTTCTGCAGATCACTTGACCGCCTCTTACCTCATGAAACTCGTCATCTTGATTATATACCAGGGTACACTATTGATATCCGACATGTTGACGCAGCCAGCAACGGCTTTGCCGCTACAAGGTCTCGTTTTGACGTGAAACTTCACGTCAGACAATTAACCTTATGAACATCGCCTCTCATCAACAAAAATAACCCGAGTTCCAGCACTTGTGATTGAACTTATCCAGCAAATGTTTCTCCTGTCTCGTGTCAAATAGGATTCCAAAGTTTGCTGTGATATGCCCGCTGGTAAAACTCCACCTTCCGTTAGGTAGCAATATCGACGAATTGTATTTTATTACTTACATGGTATTGCACATCCGAGCATACGCGCCACTATGAAGCAGATAACCGATCGTTACATCTGGCAAGATATGCGTTCAGATAACCGACAGTGGGCGCAAACTCCATCACTTGTCAGGATGGCAAAATCCAGCGCCATAACATTAGCGTCCCCGGCACTTTCTGGTTGCCCGATGCCCGCTCTAATCATGTATTTGCCGACAAGGCTGGATCGTTTCATCCTCCAGTGATTTTACCTGTGTGCTGACTTGTGAGATGGTCGTCCCTTGCTTGTATTGACGGTTGATTCTCAAGCGGAACTCTAGGTCGCTGGTCCCCAAAAGGAGAGAAAGAAGACCGCATCGGACTGGCGGAAGAACATAGATGCATTAGCCAAACACACTGCTCATTCTAAAGGTAAAATCAAAATTACGTGAATGGTATTTAAATCTTACATGAGAAATGTCAGCCTGCTCAACTTACGGTTAATCAAATAAGAGCACTCTTATGTATCTTGACCGCTTCACTCAGTAGGCTATCTTTTCGGTCCCATTCAGTGACGATGAATTTGGCTTGGCTGCCCTGCCTTGGCTCCGTAACGGCGACGGGCGCCTCGGTTGTTCGCTTACCGTAGTCCTTCCTACACCTACCCGTTTTGGGTTGTGTTGTGCGAACTCATCCTGGGGTTAACACGCATGGGGAACACGAGTTAGCGTCGCCGCTGCCGTCTCTGTGCTGTAAGTTTAGGGGCGCATCAGTTGTTTTAGTCGTTGGGAAATTTTGGGGTTGTCGCTTCACGTACCTCGGCCAGTATATAAAGAGGTAATGGTGCTGCTGGTACTTGTTGTTGCGGCTGTTCGCTAGCCCTTGCCTCTAGCAGCTGATGGTCATCTTACCAAAATTGTCGTCCTTACCTTGATACCGTAGATCACGTTACCACGTCTGTATAGCCCATTAGGATTGTGTATACGATAATCTCTTTCCAGCACTTGTCAACCAACATGAAGGACTCGCTTTCGAGCACCACCTCCAATATTGCATTGAAGCTCCCTTTGAAAGTTACAGGACAGCAATTGTTGTTTACTTGTTTTGAGGGTAACAGGTGGCACACGGATCTTCATTTGAAACAGAATTTCAGCCGGGAAGTTGCGTTTGGTGTCTACTACTTTGGAGCTGTGCAATACGTCTGAAGAAATGTGTCAAGTATCCTTGCCAACATACCTACTCTTTTCATCTTTAGCATGGCCCTTTTGGGTGTATCCAACAAGTGTTCTGTTTTGCCAGTTTGGTTGTAGGTGAAAAGGAGTCGACCTCACAAGGACGAGCGCGTTTCTGCAACAGAAGTCAACATATTCAGAGAAGTTGAACAGCGTACCATTGGCCGAACCCACCGTATGCGGAACACCGAAACCAGTAACTACCTGTCGAAGAGAAATGACAGTGTCTCCTGCGGTTGGTTTCAACACTAGAGTAATCTCAAGCCATTTGTAGCAGTCTGGAGATTCCCCGGAGTTGCCTAGGTTGTGTAAAGTCCTAAATAGAATTACTATATTATACTCCTAGAGGTTGTTCGCAGTATGTTAATATATTTGTCGCATTTGTTTGTTTGACCAAACACACACGAGAAAAATATACACTGCGCCACGGTTCGATTCAACACACCGCTCCACCGCGCGATCCCTCTCATCCTTCCTTAGCTAGCTGTTTTGTTCGGTGTTGTATTTTTAGCTAATACACGGGAACAGCGTGTAGCACAATACACCTTCGTCCCATCATTTCCGTGCCTACATTACCATCCCTGGGAACGGTATGCACCAGTAATCTGTTAGCCTGAGCCGATCACTCTCGCTACACATTTACTGTGGGCATCGACAACAATGAGAACACGACGACCGTCAAATGGACAAGCAAAGTCGACGTCTACCCTAGACCATGCTCCCGTTGGTATTAGCCAGCATTGCGATCTTGTCTTCCTATGTTGTTTAGAGACACTGGCACATCAGGGACAATTATTGATTAACTACTCATTCTGGGAATCTATATAAGGCCAACGCACATAACTTTATACCAGCGACTTCATGCAATTCATTCCTGGGTGGCCAGTAGGAAATTGTCGGAGGACTCTCGCTGGAAGGATGACAGGAATGACGACGCGATCTGAGGACAGTAGACAATTGTTTACGACTGAAAATGCTTCCCTCCGTTGGTGGAATTATCGGAGCTTCGATGCTTTAACTCTCTTAGGCCAGCCATTGAGGTGAAAGTTGACCACTTGTTCTAGGACCGAATCATGATGAGTTGCTTCCTGCACCATTTCGAACTTTACTGCTACGTCACCGAAAACGTCAGATACAACGTGATTTAAGTGGGCTTTACGGAGATGGGAGCAACTACTAAATCCTCTGCTTCATAATGCTGTGCACCAATTAAACGGGCTAACGCATCCGCCTGACCAATGTTGTGTGCAGATTGGTGTTTGACGACGAACTCTTAACCAAGTAGTACAGTTGCAAGGTTTGGAGACGACTAGAATTTCAGACCGGAATGCCCTTCTTTGCATCAGAGATTGCAACCAATAGTTTGTGCTCCGTGAACTTCGTGAAATTTCGCCTGTATCGCACGTTGGGAAATCACTTGACTGCAAGCACCATAGCCAAAGATCCCTGCTCAACCTGCCTCTAGTTTTATTCTGGTGGGGTTAATAATGTGGCTGCATTTACAACAGCTTACTCCTAACCATTGTGTAAAATGTGGATACGACCGCTCCAATTTTGTAGCCTGAGGCATCAGCAGCATCCACGATCTCCAGCTCCGGATTTAAATGCCTTGGCAAAAGTTAAGAACACGATATAAGTAAATCAATAAATGATTATTCTCAACCGTGCGAGACACGCCTTAATGGGCATGAGCATGGTAATACAAACGCGTAACATCAACAATGGTACAGGGATCTTACGAGTTAACCACTACATACTGGATGTATGTTTGTATGTATGCATTTCTTACTTATCACGGATTTGTTGCTAACCAATTTACTTCATATGGTAATTTAGCGAAGAGTTATGCCACCGTATCTGTATGCATTATTGGATTTATTTTATTTCAGCTTGTCGTTTAAAGTGAATGGCTGTTGTTTGATATCCCTGGTATGGTTGCGCTTGATGTGTATGTTGACAAGGTGCCTACCTGTCTATTACCCACTACATCGTTCATACTGGCTCCAGGAGACAGTTGGTCGTTGCTGGAGGGGACGGGGTGCACGGTTCTTGTGGCCGTGCTAGGCTCAAAGAGCGGTTCCATGCACTCAGTGTGGAGCGGACTACAGTCCAGCCACCGCCTTGTGTGCGCTTGATTCCCCAAATACAGCGTGCTTGTGTTTACCTGTGAAGGAGTGTGGGCCGGCTCCGTTGATGAAACGTGGTTCCCATCCGCATGCCTCCCGGTCTTATTCCTTCGGGTTTACACTGGATATGGGGTATGTGGTTGAAGCTGTGGGTGGTGCAGCGCAAGCCATCCATGGTCCCTCTGTAGGCGCAGGCGTCCTGTGGCTTGCCACAGTGACAGGCAAATCCGAAACCGGATGCCGCCAATCATGTAGTATATATAGTTCAACGGCAGTGTTCCAGGACGTGGTGGGTTTTTGCCTGGCAAGCGTTCCCCTACAAAAAGCCACAAAGGACGGTCTAACAACCCTGCGATGTGGCGGTCATGACTCGCCACAAAAAGGTCACTGCCCCTTGGATAGCCGGATAATCCTTTCTAGTCCACGGACACCAAGCGTCTACTCGCACATTGCTGACAATATCAAACCTTCAAGAATGGAGCAGCACAATTAAAAGCACAAGCTATACAGCTACATACACACAGACAATTACCTACTTACATATTCCCCTACACAAACATTATACTGTTATGGCAAACCTATCGGACTTTCGCACAGTATTGAGCACCCATAGTTATGTTAAATTGATCAGCCCTGTAAATGCGTGCCACGCCTTGTAGAGAATAAAAGCTTTAGTTATTTGTATATTTATTTATGTAAGTCATCTTGCTGTGTGAACTGGTTGATATTACTATGAATATGCGAGGTTGTTCGGCTAATGCGCCAATATAGGAATGGATCAGATGAAATCGTTGAAGTGGTTGAAGTTCGTGGAATGGGTAAGATCCTCCGGTGTGGTAAGAGACAATGACTTAATTTAGTGGCGAACATTCTCCGGCACCTCACAGTGTTCTTAAGCAAACAAATGTGGTTGTTGCTGGGGTGAACGCTCATCAGGCGAAACACAGCAGGTTCTGGAACACTGCTGCCAAACTATTAGCTCGAGAGAGACTAACTTGTACCACCCAGCTGGCACCACTTGAAGGTGGTTCAGCTAGCCAGCCAAAAGCGGTTTGAAATTCAGGAGAGAATAAAAATGTTGCTATCCTTTACCAGAAGTTCATTTATCGGTTCCCGTAAACCGTGCACTTCGGACACAAAAGCGCGGTACTGGCTGATCAACCACAAGAAGAATCTGAGCCCCGCGACATTGGCAGAGATAAGCATCTGTTTGATGGCACTTATGTTGGAAGGATCCGGACAGCAGCCATCCTATTCGTTGATTACGCCAAAATACTTTATACACTTCATGCCGGTATTGCACTTTTCTGCTTGTATGTGGAACCCGTCGTCCTTAACGCGGTGGAGAACTGATTTCAGTCTTTCCGTCAGCACTCGATGGGTACAACATTTGACCATGATGTTGACGGAATAAGCTGTGACTCCTGGAAACCCACCTAACATCGTATGAACAATTTGTTAAAAAAGCGTGGACGCTAATTTGACACCAAACGGGAACCGGTTGAATTGGTAATGTCCTTGGTGCTTATTGATTGCCGGCAACTCCTTGGAAGCATCGTCGACTTCAAGTTGAAGATAAGCGTCTGACACATCAAGCTCGGCTAAGTAAGCGTCACCTCTGAGCAAGGCAAATAAATCTTCTGGGACTGGCAAAGGATACTGGTTCATTTTCAAAGCAGCCTTCAATCCCGTGGAGTAGTCAGCACACATTCCAACGTCACCATTAGTCCTCTTGGTGATAACAATGGTGCCTCCAATGACAAATATGTTACAGCCTGGATGACCTCGCCCCGTTCTAAATACCCCAATTCCGCATCAGATATCTGACACGCAGCATATGGTACCGGTATTTTGGGTCGGCAGACAGGTTTGGCACAGTCTTTGTGAATAAGGCTTGTTTTGGTCATTGTACTTCTTCCAAAGCCGTTGCGAAACACCGACGGGAATTTTTTTTGTAGCTGCGCCATCAGCTTATTGTTTGCTTCACCCACTTAAAAAAGGAGTTCGTGTGTCCGAACCCGAGGATATTGCAGACTAGACTCAGTGTAATGTTGAACAGGTGGTGCTTCTGGATCCAGTCAAGTCAAAGCAGTTTCAAATGGGACAGCTCCGTAATGTACATGATGCCGTTTGCCCGAGCAACGCCAAAAAGCATTTCACACTGCAGCACATCAATGAGACTAAATTGCCTTCCTGAAGCGTTAAATGCAACATTTGTCGTTCGGCTAATTGGCGGAGTATCAATACACAGCAAAGTTTTGCGGGAGATATTTGTGATGTCCGAGGCTTATCCAGCTGGAGACGCACTTGTTAACCGTTCAGTTGTACTCTAATATACTTTATGCAAGCCACTTGTTTAGCAGAGTAGGTAGCTTGAACCGTACTACAGCTACTGAAGCTTTTGGGAACGTTCCAATTCGGTCGCAAAAGTCTATCCCACTTGGATAGCAGTCTGGATCGGCAGTGCGTTCCCTTCGGACACTTGCAACAAACACGTTTTTTAGGAATAGACATACTCGAACAAAAGGCCACCCATCAACCGTCAAACAGGCAGTCGAGGTTTGGGATTCCCGCTGGGCTACTAGCGGCCAGTTCCACTTAAAAGTTATTGCTTTCCAGCGCCATTCATTTTATTAAGGCTTGCGGTTGCCTGTATTCTGTCCAACCTGAGCATTCGTGCTTGAGGTTTAGTTATCTTTGGACTCCAGTTTTGATGCACTGCGGAGTCATTTGCGGGTCTTGTACAAGTTTCCTCAGCGGCCATGGGCAAATCGCTGCAACCAGCGGTGAATGTAAGATACAGGGGAAAACCAGGTATTTGAACTGATCTGCCGTAATGGCACTTATGTCAAATTTTGCGCACTCACGTTTGACGATGCCTGTGTCCTTACCGTAGACGTCAGCCTCCATGTTGGTGCTCTTCTGGCATTACGATCGCCTGTAAAGATTGAGGACTGCTCTACAACTATTTGGTCCAAGCAGCTGGCAGTCTCAAAAAGTGCCGTCTGGATTATGCTATTGCAACAGAAAATTGACATACCTGGAGTGACCCGTAGTTGTAACCTTGCTTTCCCGAAATCGGACGTTCCTATCGTCATTATGGCCTCCACGTTCAACGCGGAACACATCTACATAAAGCTGGAACCAGAATTCGGGCTGAGGACAGGAGCAGGCTCGTACGAAGATTGCGTAAAGCTGTTTTGTTGGCGTCTACCGATGCGGATGGCTTAACGGTTGCAGACTGTGAACCGGCCTGTATTGAAACTTGGAGCGTAAGAGTTTCAGTCTGCCTAAGTTGAGATGCGTCAAATTGTGCTTGGTGCGGCTACAAAACGGCCTTGAGCTCGTCAGCTGATACGGATTGCTTGCTTAGAGTTCACTCCTTCGCCGTATGAAGTGGTCGTCCGTCGTCTGAATTGATGCTTGATTCGCAATCTAACGCAAGGTCGCTGGTCCCCATAGAAAAAGAAAAGACCGGACCGGACGAGCAGAGGCACAGGGATGTGTAGTGAACCACACCGATTATTCAGAAGATAAGATCGAAATTCCGTAAACGGCAGTTAAAGCTCGCATGGATAACTCCAGCCGGGTCAACCTACGTCCAATTAAGTGTATCTAGGCTGCTTCACCCGGTTGACTATCCTTTTGGCCCCCTTCGGTGCGGATTAGTTGGTTGCATTTGCGGTGCTTTGCCCCCGTAACGGCGATTGGCGCCACGGTTGTTCGCTTATCGGTTTCCTTTTAACGTGTACCGATCGATTCATACTTTGGCCTCATGCTATGACACTACAGATGTTTCGGCTGAAACATTTGCCGGAACATTCATCAAATCGTAGATACCCATGTTCCGCACGCCTGTCACTATCACCACGGACACAGGTTCTTATTCCATCTCTGCATTGTTCCGTAATCTCAACCGCATGCTCGGTTTTACACGTCGACACGCAACAGCTCACCACCCCAGCTAGTCGGACGCTTCTACCGAAGCCCAAGGTTGCACTTACTGCAAAGCAATCGTACGCGCAAGGTCCAAACGTCTACCGATCATTCTCCTTCGTGTTCGTAACACCGTAAAGGAAGACAACTGTTGCTGTCCAGCCTTACTAGGCTTAGGCACTACACTTAGGTTTCCTGAGGAAATCGGACTAGGTTCGAGAGGCACCAGCAAATTGGACCCTGTTTCGTATGTTGCACGCTTAAAGCAACACATTAGTTCCCTTCGACTAACTCCACCGCGACTTAACTCTTGATTTGCGCACCTGCCCATTTGTCTACGCTCGCGTTGAGTACGACCGTAAACCACTGACACCGCCTTGCAACCCTCCCTTC
Source organism: Dicrocoelium dendriticum (assembly GCA_944474145.2). Taxonomy (NCBI): domain Eukaryota; kingdom Metazoa; phylum Platyhelminthes; class Trematoda; order Plagiorchiida; family Dicrocoeliidae; genus Dicrocoelium; species Dicrocoelium dendriticum. Next base: position 48,199,110 of record OX104060.1, read on the forward strand.
ATTTTCCTAGCTCGTAAGGAGAAATACTCCGTGTTGGACAAGAATGGCTGTTTATATTCTGTTAGCCTTGATCACCTGGTCGCTGCCTATGTCGAACTGCAACCGATCAGCAGTCGCCTGACACCTATGTTCCTGAACAGACTTTGCTACAATGCTCCTTTCGCACTTAGCCAACGTGCGACCCAAGTGTTTCTTCCTAAGCCTCACTCACCCTTGTCGCAAACCCCGATAAATTTCGCGGATGCGCTCCATATGTAAAGAAGTTGTTCATTCTCCACTTTTGACTTATGCAAGTTAGAGCCAATCGAGCATTCGCTCCTACGACTCAAGCTCTAGTGGGGGTTTCTGAAGTGTTTGTACATGATTTCTTTATGGTTGTACAGGCTTATTCTTATTCGCCTCTTTATTTCACAGCTTGTTTTCACTAACTCGATCGATTGATCTGTACCCTTAAGGTTGCAGCCTCCAACCAGTCTAGAAATATACCTATTTAGTTATTTATTTGTTATTTATATAACTTATGCTTCGACTCGCACTCTACGGAGTACGACGCATGGCATCTCACATTATCAATGGTTTGTCGTGCAAACTCTTGTACATCTGCAGGTTTCGGCAAGCCGAAATGCAATCCGACAATGAAAAAGGATGAAGGCGGATCAGTGCCTCTGGCCAAGACAGCGTACAATTATTAACGCAAACGGCGAAGCATTGTGTGTCCATCTATGCGCAGTTGCAGCTGCAAATACGACATGACAGTAGCTTCAGTGGTTTGCAACACGCGGCTTATTTCTGTGATCAGTCCAACTTGCACCTACTAACCACCCGTAACAATGCTAACTGGCATCCACATGGTGTACCTAGCCATGTGCGTGGAGTGCACTGTAATTCAGGGTGCATCAGGCTTATCGTTCTAGCTGGTAAATATCCATCTATCGCGACACCGCGGCAGATTGCAGTAATGCTTGGCAACTGAGGCGTTGCTATCACTGGAGGTAATCCACAGGCAGTGCTTTAAGTATGTCACGCGTTTAGAAAGTTTGTTTAACAATACTCGACTCTAAAGGTGTCGCCTGGAAATCATGTGAAGCAGAACGAATAATGTCCACGGAATCAATTACTGGCTGTGTGGAAGTACCAGCAACTTTCTCATGGTTTATAGAAAGCGAGGGGCACACAACCCGTCGGACCCGCTTGGGGAAACATCTGAAACCTTTAACTTAAAACACATGCGCATACAGAAGGTAGCATTGTTCTGCATTACGGCTCCGTAAGCATGTTTTCTGAGACGATAGAGGTTAGCCCAAGAGCCACCAGTGTAAGCTCCGCGAGGCATAACTACAAACATTCACCGCGATAGCAATGACAAGAAAATGTCCAATAGCTGACTTTCTGGTACAGTTAAACAAACTTGCAGCGTGGGAAAATCAGATTTGTAACATTATTTGAATAGCCTTTCTTGTTCACAATGTTACAGCCAAACTGACTGTGCAGTTTCTTTCATATTTAATCTTTATTTTACGGGTGACAAAAATGACTCCCACATGGGACGCTTGACCGTCCACCTGTACGGACAGGGACGCTGTCGCTTCGGCCTGATCCGTGCGTCTTCGTTGTACTTGTTCGGAGCGATGAACTTCGTTCAAAGGACTAAGAACTATCGTACTGTTTGTGCCATCATACACACCGGATCTTATCACTATACTGAGAAATCACTAACAGTCGGAAGCCTACAGTGCGTCAGTGTCTGTTTTTGCTTAAGCCGCATGTGTTCTGACTAAGACATTTTTGTGAAAAATCTTTGCTACAATACTGCATGTGTTAAGCTATATGGCATACTTCTGGATAAGTATCTCTATATGGCATTTATAACGGTTCGCGAAATTTATCCCTTATCTTATTTTTCGGTATCACCGTGCAAAAACAAAAGACATTTTCAGCTATAAAATTTCCTGACGTTATTCGTGGACTTCAATCCAAGCGCGAATATCGCAAGAACTACTGCACCTTTTACAATAGTTTTACTTTTATCATGATCAGCGATAAAAAATGTTGTTCAATATATACCCTATTAGTTATATTTTTTGGAACATTCTTGGTTTAAATAACATTTTCCTTTCCTTTGTAGATGTACTCTGGTATTATTGTTTCCAAGGTCATATTTCAGTCCGCAAGGTTTTGTTAAACATTGCTTTATTTTTTGGTCTTCCAGGTAAGCGTGCCACCTTCTATGGTAATAGGTTGAACCATTATCTGCTTTTTATTAGTTATCTTTACCCTTTCCTCATTCTTTCTAAAGCCGCAGCTCACTTGTTTCTTTCCACGAGCCCACACTTAAATTGAGTTACTAAATGCACTGAGGTATTCCACAAGAATTTAGGTGAATTCGGCAAGAAGTGTAACCTGTTTCATACTCTAATGGTGAAAACGTACGTCTGTGCCCCAGGTCATCACGGTTACAATCAGGGAGCATAAATTTCCCCAGAAAAACCAGGTGTAAACCACGGTGATCACGGCGCGTACATCGCTGCAACCCCGTTTAACAGCATTCATAAAGGAGCCTGCGAATAGGTTTCGGTAGCCGGAATATTAGCACTATACAACTGCCAATGGCTGCAAGCAACTCGGTAGAATGCAGAGCTTCACTAATTGGTGTAGAAATCGCGTACAAGTATGGCATTCGTGTACAGGTTGATTTGATCCCTTGCGGACAGAGCTTCTGGCCAAAATTTCAGCAAGATACCGTTATATTTTATTTACTTATTTACTTATTTGCACGCATGGGTCCCGGTTAAAAATGTGCCAAAATGTGAACTGGAGCCACATAAGGATGAGCGCAGGTTACGGCCAAGCGGAGGTAAATACTGAGCAGCACACGTCCAACTGTTCAGAAGGTGCTTAGGTACAGGACTATATGAGAGGAATCGGAGAAAGAATTGCGTTTGAAGCGCAAAACGATGAGGGTTGCGTCCGTAGCTACTTTGTCTTTTAGTTTGATGACTCCATAGCGCGTCAGTGTAGCGGTAGCAGGACAACAGACATGTTGTCGTCCAACGTAGTCTGTATTGTGAGCGTCGTTTATTCTTTGCTTTGCTTTCCCATTTCAGCTTCCTTGGTGTTGTATTAGCCAACCATCGTACGCTTTAACGCCATCCATCTAGTCGCCTCGAGCTCGGTCCTCTATCGGCATCTGTGACAGTACCGCCCAGCTAGCTAAGAGTTAAATAAATAAATAGATAAATAGGTATATTTCTAGACTGGCTAGAGGCTGCGCCCGTAAGGGATCAGAACAACGTTTACGTTATTCCTATGCTCTTGCATGGGAGTAGGAAAACTGTGATTATATGTACCTGGTTGGCAATCACGACTGCATTGGCTTAAAATTCTGCTGGCACATTTATGCGATATAGAGCTCCTTGATTTTATTTGCTGTGAAAGTTGCGCAGAGCATTAGTGGTGCAGGTTTTCTTTGGCACCAGGAACCAATTCAGCACAACTTCACTATAAAGTTTTGAACGATTTCGGCCCTCTCAATCGTCACATTTACTGGTGCGGACATGCAAAGTAATAAGAGCGGAGGAATTCTAAAGAACATGAAAAGGTTAAAACTTATTTATAGAAATGCAAATAAAATTGAACCGCCTTCGTTAGAGAGACATAATAAGGCGGAGTACTTTTCTAGGAAAATACAAATTAACAAAAAATATTACCAAAATGTATCGCGCCAAATTTGATCGCTGGCGCCAAATTTTCGTCGCGGGGAATTCTTCTACCGCGGGGACATTATATAGCCCGCGGTAGACCTGGAGGTGGCGGGTACTTAAAGGTTGAAAATTTGTCTACCACTGGTTTTAGTGGAAAGGAGAAAACTATGAGCGACTTGATGCCGTAAATGGCAATCTTTTACCCCTGGAAACCTTAGGTACTCGGAGATGCGGGGCAACATTGGATACTTAATAAGCTGTCTACTCTAGATGAGCCTCCCCGTTTAACCGAGATTACAAAGAGGATACAGTCTCTAAATGGTAAGTTGCCAACGCAGGATAATGTGACACCGGCCATGAATGCAGTGTGTAAAGCGATTTTGGGAAAGGGTTTATTGGTGACTATCTACACTTGTTAACCGGAAGCTCATACGGAGCTGTATTTTTCGCGTAAAGTAAGTGGTGGCTGACAAAGGTAAGCACGTAGATGCGCGAGAATATTCCGGGTATATGAACAATATTGTGATGACCCATATATATTCTTCTGGAAATAAAGACATAACTGATTGACTTTTGAAATCATAATTTGGAATAACGATGCATGGTGTGTACCATGTACAGAACTACCGCGATCCGTAAAGCCATTTACAACCACTATGTTAATGTTGTAAGTCAGCAAAGGCACCTCAGTTATTGGTACAACGGCTAAATGAACATGAGTTGGCTTGGTAGCGCTATTCTGAACGTTGGTACATAGATTCACATAGCCCGAAGCAACCGTTTTATAGATAGGATTTCTCAGCCAAGCCATCATTTGATGGCTTTGTTTTGAACTTTTGTCGACGTTTCTTAGCTTCACTTAGCCTAATGCAACCATTTTGCAAATGTTTTATCTAAGTTAAGCCATTGCTTTGTACCTCAATTGTGATCTGTGGACGATACTACCTAGTAGCACGAAGACTGTTGGAACCAGTTTGTAAATGGTCTATCTCAGCCAAGCCAGCGCTTTCTAGCTTTATTCTGAATTTTGGGACGAGGTTCGTTGATTCACTTAGCCTAGTGCGACCAGTTTTAAACGTTCTATCTATGCTAAACCGTTGTTTCTTTCTCTAATCTGACCTTGGACGATGTTAACTGGATTCCCAAAGCCTGCCACTACCATTTCATAAATGATCCAACCCAGCCAAGTTATCGCTTGGTACTTCTATGTTGAACTTTGCCGGATTTTACCTAGGTTTATATATCCCTATGCAACCGTTTTATAAACGCTCCACCCCTGCCGATCCATCGTTTGATCACTATTCCGATCGGTGGACGATGCCGCCTAGATTCAAGAAGCCGGCTGCTACCATTGTATAGATGGTCCATCTCTGTTAAGCCGTCTGTTCTTAGCCCTATTCTGACCCTTTGGATGATGCTGCCTAGATGCAACATGCTAGCTGCTTCCATTTTATTCGTGGTCCATCTTTGCCAAGCTACCGGTGTTTAGCTCTATGCTCACCTTGGAATATCCTACTAAGTTTCACATAGCCCAAAGCAACAATTTTATAGATGATCTAGTTCAGCGAAGCCATCGCTTGGTAGCTACCTTCTGCTCTGTGGACGATGATACGTGCAATCACGTGGCATGATGCAGCCGTTTAATACTTGGTGTATCTAAGGCAAAATATTGCTTGGTTGCTGTATTCTCATCTGTGGACGATGGTACATGCAATCACAATGTCCGCTGTAACCGCTTTACATTTTGTCCATCAGCGAAGCCATCGCTTGGTACCTCTAATTTTTTCGGTTGATTATGTTAGCTGACATCCCTAAGCCTGATGCAGCTGTTTCATAATTGGCCCCTCTCGGCCAAACGAACGCGCGATGGATGCGTTTCCTTGTCTGGGTCATGGCATAGAGGCTTAGGATATTGCGCATTTAAGTATACGGTGATCAGTAATCGTTCGCATTTTCCAGTGAGGTTCCGCTTGTATAATGACTTCCCTTTGGTATTCCCTTTATAAAGTTTCCGGACAGTTTCTTAGTAATAACTGTACAACCATCGCAAGAATGTGCTTACGCTGTACAGACCTGATAACCCATACCTCAGTGATGTAGTGTTTGGCCGGTGTTCCCTACAAGTTCGCCGCATATACATGGTTACTTTGAGCGGGATTGAGCGTCCACGGTAGGTATTTGTTGCATTTCTTTTAGAACTGCCCCTTCCTGCTAGGTAGGATTACGGCATGTATATTTTGTGTCCTACTGACGCAGCAACCCCTCTAACTACCTGTGTAGCCCATGTATTATACCTACATAAGCGCTTTCGGCCGCATCCCCGGCTCTGTCACTATGCACACTGTTGCCGACTGCGCCAAGTAGTCTTCGCATACGCAATACCATCAACGTATTCACGACGTACCTTGACTGGTTAGGAAACATGAACTGAGGCTTAAATTCCCTCCCCTCCGAGTAAGACTGCTCAGGGCTTCCTACTAGGACCGATGCTCTTGTCTCTAATCATGCATGACCTACTAGGTCATCTATGTGTATCATCCACATTGTTTGCGCAACACCTAATGCTATGGACCCTAACCACCGCATTTGAACTTGGTGCTTTGGATCAGACTTGTGCTGGCTATTTGGCCTGGCTACGGTGGTATTGTCTTCTTGGTCATCCCATAAAAACCCACAAGCTGTTTGCAGACTACATCACGGTTAGGATGTAGTTATCTGATGCTCCACCGACTTATCCTCCACACGCTAGCTCCGCACTCTTGTGCGTAGCATCTCAAGTAGCAGGCTTTGTTCCCACTTATATCTTTATCGCGAAGCTGACATCATTATTTCTTATAATTCTTAACCTATGGATCAAAACACTATGGAATATTCCCTTTTAATCCTGTTTCCTTTTATCGCATGTTCTTACTATTTCCCTTACCTGTTTTGCTTTGGCTTTCCTCTCCTCCTAGGCACCAGCTATCTACGGCCCCGAAACGACCTATATTTCTCAATGTAGCTCCGCACCTTCTTGCGTATGACCTCAAGTATCTGGCCAGGCTGCCTGACCATCCCTTCTCTCGTCCTAATTCTTCACTTATCTCTTTTACTCTGGCTCATTTAGTCTTACGAACCACCAAGCTCCAATGCTCCATTGACATACTTTTCACACCCTAGCGCCGCACTTTTGTGCGTATGACCTCACGTACCAGGATACCTTGCCAAGCTGCCATAGTACTCTCTTATAATTGCTACCCCATGCACCATAATACCATTGAATATCCTCTTTGAATCCCACTTCCATTTACCCCATATTCATACTATTTTACTTACATGTTAAACTCTGACTTCCTCTTCTCCTAGGCACCACCTACCTACGGTGCTGCCGCGGCTTATCTTTTACACTGTAACTCCACACTTATTTGCGTGGCACCGCATCCATATCTTTTCACATTTACGGGAATATGGCATCGCTGAATCCTCGTTTCCACCTCACCCTCAACTGCAGACATAGATTAAATAAACCTGCGCTTCTCTTTTTAAATGACTTCTCGGCAGTGCATGTCCAGCACTCTCTTACATATGGTCGGATTCTTTTACGTATTAAATCCCGAAACATTCCTCTTAGTTATCTCTGTCCATTTGACTTACCTGTGACACCGTAGTGCGCTACCTTCGGGAGGCTCACTTAGTCTATTGAGGCGCCGCTGTGCCATTTTATCTCATAGTTAGCTCTAATGGTTTGCCGGCACCTCCACGGTTTCATTGCTGCAGCATTTGGTCTACTTACTCACCGCTCCAATGAGATAGTCTATTTTGTCACAAATGTGTACTGCACCTTCTTTCCTTTGATGTACTGCTCCACATCTCATGACACCTAGTTTCTGTACACGGATTTCCTATTATCATCTGTAATATTCGAAGGCACATACAAACAGATGACGCCATGGTTTATAAATATACATATATAACGAGATACAATGTTTGGTAAGGCTCGAGGTCGCCAGTTCCCTTTACTCCTTTTTATAAGTTCGAAATCATTCCTTTCTGTGACCTACTTTCCTCGGCCACCCACGAGACCTGCATAGAACTTGCTGAATAAACTTACCTGAATGGTCCTGTCTATAAATATGACCTATAGACATATATGGGCAGCTCATGCCACCCCCACGGACATTCTGTCCCCTGGCAATGCATCATCTAGCGGTTTGAACGACTGGGTTCAAATCATTTTCGCCTTCGGAACATCACCTCAAGAAAGATCCATCCACCTGCAAGTGTTCAACTTACTTGCCATGTCATGGCGTTATGTTTCGTCCACCTCGCTATTGGATTATTTATGTTACCAGACCCTTCATATGCTTGGCGCCAATATTCGATGGATACGTTAACAACCTCGCCAGCGTTTGCTGCCATAAAGTCTAAGTGTCTGGAAGCTTATCTATTATGGAAGCTTTTGATCCGTATCTTCCACGGGTTTAAACAATTGGGTTCAAATTATTATTTTCTCCGGAACATCACTTAACCAGTTTCAACTCCCTGCAAGTGATCAACCTATTTGCAATAGCCAGGGGTTATGCTCCCCCCACCTCGACAGTGGATAATTTCTCCTGAAAGCCTTTTGATCCGTGTCCACCATGGGTCTGAACAATTTGGATCAAATCCGTATGATTGTTGGAACATCTGAGAAAAACAACTTCATCGCCTAGCAAGTGTTCAACTTACTAGCGATTCCATGACGTTATGCTCCGTCCACATCGCCAGTTTTATTTCTTCCTGGTACCAGAATCCCCATCTAATTGGCATCAGTATGCAATGGATAATTCACCCAACTCGCCAGTGTGGTATGAAGGTTTTATACATTTCGGGAGTATATTGTCTGTGGTCTATACTACTGCGCTCGGGTATACTTAATTCCAAAGACAACGGCAAGCTCCTCGACCGTTCCAATCATCCTGTCCATGCAAGCGTCCCACTTAGCTGCGATGGTTACCTCTCGTGGACCTACCAGCGACACCCACCTGGCCCGTGGGCTATTTGCTCGGACAAGGATACTCCTTATGCTTTGAGTTCCATACTCACCTGAATAACGCAGCGCCGCAATTTACACAGCTTACCTCCGAACAGTACCGCTGTCCCTAACCTTTCCTGATGAATCCTGACTAAGCCTTCCGCCGAGCCAACGGAAAATCGGGTGTACCATGATGGCGATTAGCTGTTCGGAAAACCGGTCCTACAAAAGCGTTACAAGCATCTCAAAGTTATTTACATTGTGCTGAATGACAGTGCTTAAGGAAGTGGTGGGCTTTGGCCTAGCAAACGTTTCCCGTATAAACAGTTACAAAAGTCTGTTTAATGACACTGCGACGTGGCTCGCCACCGGAATAAAGTCACTTCTCACTGCTTCACATGAAGAATGATCTCAATATCTCATATTTGCGAGCATGTGTTTATCAAACACCCTACCGGCCCACTACGCCTAAGTAAAAACGAAGCTCAATCTCCGGAACCATTTAAACCCGCACCCAGCTTTTGGGTGACAGAAACACTTAGTGCTCTAAAGCGCTTTGGTGCCAGATTCCTCGTTGGCACCAATGAGCAAGCCGTTTATCCCTGCCTCATTCCGATGCAAAATTATATGCAAACATCAAGCCATGTATTTTGGTAACACGTATTTTGTCATGTGGTTTACACACGTTATTAGTGTTTCTATGGCTCTGTCAAGCAGTTAATCACGTCTGTACTGGTGTGTCCCGTTCCGTCGAGAATATAAGTGTGTATTAATTTAGTTATAAGTTCGTCGAGGATGGCTGGCTCGGAACTTTGGCTACGGGCACCAGAGAAGCAGTTAGAGTCTGTGGACCGTGGTGTGTCTCCGGATGCGGCACGCTCAATGAGCGCAACGTTGATAGGTCTGCTTATGATAGATATAGTCAGCATAGTCGGGCATTTTACATTTCAGCATCCACACCGTGGTTGTTTAAGGTGTTTGATAGGGCGCCCGAGATTTCACTCTCCTATTACCTTCGCTACGCCGCTGTCCCATTGAGCTTGTACCTAAGATATATGCCATATCATTTTCGCATGGATTCCGTTGCCGTTGTTAAAAGCTACACGGATTGGGTGTGTTAGCGGGATCGGGATGGAAAAGGTTTACTGATAATGTGTTCAGAATCCAACAAGCTCTTGTGTAAAGGTGTACAGTGTAAACGTGTACAATGGCCGGTAAGATCATCGTAGTCTGAGACAAGCCTGGGAGCAGGTGACCGCTCGGACGAGACTGGAATAGTCGACACATTGAGGTAAACAGAGATGGGCAGGTTTGTGTTGCAAGCGCCCATATATATATATCGGGTAAGCAAGTCAGGCAGGCTCGCGATGTGAGTGAAGTTGTGTTGCTTATGCAGAGCCTAAAAGGTTTACATTTCGCAATTCGGAAGGGAGTCAAGAAGGAGAGTAAATAAATAAACAAATAAAATTTTATTATCGACAGTGCGAGGCAAAACTTTACAGGCATGATAATATTTAGCTAACACAATGTGCTCAAATTCTACAAAAGACATGTTTGGCATAACAGTGTATGTAAGTATATCGGTGTATATAAGTATGTAATTGTGTAGGAATGTGGCTTGTGTTTGTGAACGCGCCGCAGACATTATTACTGTTTGCTATCCACAGAAATGTGAGAATAAGCGATTGATATTCGTGGGTTAGATAGCATTTTCCGAATATGCACGAGGAACTGACTCGTCAGCTGAGCATAGGCTAGGGCAAGGAACGGAGATTTGACTGTCCGATTAAAGAAGGATTAAAAACAGAGACAGCAGCAAGGAAACGACACGGTCGGGATGGAAAGGCTTTACTGCTAACGTGTGGCGAATCCAACGAGGCGCCCGTGTATCTGACAAGCATCTTATAGTAGGCGTTCATCCGAATTTCCAACTCCAGAACCGAGCATGCTATGCAGTAGCCATCCCTAATTAACCTAATCGGCATTAATACGATATTTTAAGAGACAGAAGTGCGTGAACTTGCTTTTATTCTACGATGCTAAAGCTACAAATTTGCTAGGTCGGATACCGCATCTATAGGCGTAAGCTGCGTGTTAGGTATTACTGAAATTCATCCAAAATAGCCTGGGCTAACAACTTGCAAGTATTAGGCTTGTCCTCGCTGCACACATCTAATCCCGGTATAGGTAATTTTCCTGGTTGCCAAAAATATTGGCGTGGAGATGTATCCTCAACAAGACGTAATAGTCTCTAAGAAGGAACCTGAAAATATGCGCAAAATGGTAGTGTGGCTTTTGGAATAGGAGCCAGTTCTTTTCTAACTACTAGTATACAACGTAGGTAAAACGCAGAGCAATGCTTCACTGTGCTACTCACGGTGAAAGGATAGTGCAAAAGTTGGAGAGAATAACCCTAAACTTTCAATGCTGAATGCAACCGAAACGCTTTCAAACTCCTCCCTAAGGCAATCGGGTTAATCTATACCAGTTTTGGAACGGTCCGTAACGCAAACAAATCTCGTACTACTGCCGCAAACGCCCCAAAGCGCATACCACTCGTTGAGTGACCAACAGCAAACTGAACTAAAGCATATCAGGCGATTTTATAACTTGCGTTACAAGAAGACATATGGCTGTGTTGCTGCTCGCGTGTGAATAGGTGGGTGCCCTGTCGCGCTCAAAGCTCGTATTCCGGCAAGATTACCTGCACAGAAGCTGCACTCATGCTAGGTGGCGTATATTTACAAATCATCTGGCGCCACCTGGGTTAACAATAACGCGTGCTCATGGTGGTTTGCGCCTGACATATTAGGCCTTTGCGTTTCTACATGGAATTTGATTACGCGGTTTCCGCGCACGCCATCCCTGGGCTGCGCATCGTACGCCAGGCCCGCACCTGACTGCATATAAATGACGACCGTCGTGAATAATGATAAGAACGTCTTTCACACATTACTTTGTCGAGGATCGGCTGGCTCGGGACTTTGGCTACTGGCACCAGAGAAGCAGTGAGAGTCTGTGGACCGTGGTGTGTCTCCGGATGCGGCACGCTCAATGAGCGCAACGTTGGTAGGTCTGCGTTTGATAGATATAGTCAGCATATTTGGGCATTTTACACTTCAGCATCCACACCGTGGTTGTTTAAGGTGTTTGATAGGGCGCCCGAGTTTTCACTCTCTTATTGCCTTCGTTACGCCGCTGTCCTATTGAGCTTGTACCTAAGATATATGCCATATCATTTTCGCATGGTTTCCGTTGCGGTTGTTAAGAGCTACACGGGATTGGGTGTGTTAGCGAACCGCACATTAACCAGCTATATATATTGTTGCGCAATAGATCGAATTCGGTAGGTCGTCCCAGGGGCGGTACACAAGAAGAGAACATAGACATCCACAACACTCCGGGCCAGTTTCATGGAATGATCTCAGCTAGGTGTTATTGATAATCAGTATTAAAGATTGGCTCACCTAAGTTAGGTATCTCAGGGCAATATAATCGGTGGCAAGTTGTCAGCTAATCAGCAATATCCATGTTTCTGTCATTTTCATGTAACCTATTACACGTACCAACGACGCAATTGGAGACGTGACAGTCAGTCTGTTCCTGCTCAGTGACATCGCGCTCCAGGTGAGGTTGGCTTGCTGGACTTGTATTATCTACTTTCTAGTTCCTAGCTTGTTACAAAATTTATGTTTGCTCAGATCAACTTTAGACGACAGAGAACTGTATAGCATGCGTTTCGTACCGACGGGCTTTGATGGTCTGGTATCGTATGCAGTGTATCTGTCACGCCAGCAGGCGCCCTACACACGATATTGAGTCCTTCGGCTGCACAGCTGTCTAATTTGGTAAACAATTTACAAATAGCCACTGTCTTTATTAGTAAATTTTACCACAGCGCTAAACTAGACACTATTCTCGTAAGCAGAGACAAGTCTCAGATTCATACAACCTACTCCACCACTACGTAATAGAACCTCCAACCCCAGCGCGACGCGACTGGAGCATAACTTGGCACGATGATTTGCGTGCATCGAGTATGCGTGTTTTGTGCTGAAGGCCCTCTTGTGGAAGCAAACGACAGATGGAAGTCCGTTTCATCAATCCAAACTGCTTGCAACCGTTCAGCTTCCCGATCCAAGAATTACCTAACGTACGGCTTCCTTCGCTTCTTCCACTCAAGCGAATACATTTACACCGGTACTACCTTAACGATTTCATGTAATGAGCTGACAATCTAAATATCCTGTTACTGTGCTGACGCTTCCTTCCACATCGAACGTTACTTCAACTCAGTAAGGAAGACATTCCAAGTTTATAATGGGCTCCACATACAAAAATTCCGCCAGAAAACCCATGTGAATATCAGTGACTCTCCACCTACCCCGCCACGTTCTTCTCTTGGTTCGTTTGACTCTGACGTTTTATGCGACATCAGCAAGTCATCAGATTGAAAGCAAGCACACTTGCCACATGATTTCAGTGATTTTCTTCTACATACGTGCTCTGAGACCGATACTGTTCACATGGCCTGGGAAAAACTTAAGGCTAACCTCGTCGACATTTCTGCACTTCACATTTCACTGGTAAAAAGAAGGGAATCGAGAGCGCATCCTCTGTGGATAGATTCCGAGGGGAAGGGTCTGCTAAAGAAGCGGTCTAGATGTTGGCGAGCATAACGGACCGCTGCGTCGAACAGCACGTTTGACAAGTATCAGTTGGTTTGAAATGAGTGCAAAACACATCTTAGGTTGGCCCGGCTTCAGTATAAAAAGGGCTTAGCAAAAGCTGCCTCGTAAAATTCTAAGAAATTCTTCGTTTGCGTTAAAAGTCGCTGTGGTGCAAACTCGCCCATACCACCATAGCTTCAAGGAGATGGGACCCATGCCTTTAGCGACTATGACAAGGCATGCGTGCTTGGTAAGCAATACTCAAGCGTCTTTGTCCGCGAAACAAATACGCCATGAAAAGAGTTAGCTTCCAGATTCTCTGCGGACTGTTGTCTGGATTAAATTCCTGTAACTGAGTCCCAAGTTCTCCGGTTGCTAAGAAAGGTTAACCCAACTAAGGCTTCCAGGCCAGATTCCGCTCATCCAAAATTGTTGCATGAATTGGCAATGGAACTCAGTGGACCTCTGACTTGTGTGTTTCAGAAGTCACTCAACAGCTGTATCTTGCCTACCGAATGGAAGGAGGCTGTTGTCTGCCCGATTTTCATGTACGGTGCTAAAGACCTACCGGCTAATTACAGGCCCGTCAGCTTGACTAGCGTGGTCGTTAAGTTACTTGAAAAATTAGTACGGGATACAGTGGAAAACAAGCTAAATAGGTTTAACCTGTTTTGCGTCGAGCAACATGGTTTCCGCAAAGGATTTTCGTGTCAGATGAACTTGCTGGTAGCTCTTGAGAGTTGGGCTGAAACCGTAGACAGTGGACATGCGGTGGAGGTGGTGTTCATTGACTTCGCCAAGGCCTTTGACACTGTCCCCCATTCGCCACTCTCACTAAAGTAGAGGTCGTATGGAATAGCTGGTCGCGCTCTCCAGTGGGTGTCAGCTTTTCTGGATGGACGGGAACACTGTACTGGTGTGGGAAGCAGTCTTTCGTTTCGACAAGCTGTACTTAGCGGCGTTCCGCAAGGCTCTGTCCTAGGTCCGCTGCTTTTTTCTGTCTACGTGAATGATTTGCCGGAGGAGCTTGAGGTACCATCGCTCCTATTTGCTGATGACGTAAAGCTCTGGAATATTGCTGATATCCGTGGAGGTTCTGTGGCTCTTCAACGGGCTCTGGATAGACGCTGGGAATGGTCTGTCCTGTGGTTGCTGCCCATAAACCGGGCAAAGTGTTCCGTGCTGCGTATCGGAGCGTCTGCTTCCTCCACAAGTTATGTGCTCGATGGGAGTGAACTTCCTCACGTGCCTCATCAGGTTGATCTAGGTGTCGTCCACTGTTCCACACCACACACTGGCGACAACTGGAAGAAGGCGGCTAGTAAAGGGTTCCGGATGTTGCGGTTCATCCATCGTTCTTTCGGGACCCTAACCGCTGATGTGTTTGTAGAGCTTTTCTCAGCGCTTGTGCGACCCAACCTAGAATATTGCGTCCAGGCCTGTCCATCATGCCGCGTCCGGGGCAAAATGGCACTAGAAAGGGTGTTGCGTGTCGGTACTAGGTTGGTCAATGGATTCCGAGCGCAAACGTACCCCGCACGCCTACTTAGTTTGGGAATGCAGTCAATGCACGGTCGAAGGATTAGAGGGGACTTTATCCTAACCTACCTTATTTTGACTGGGAAGGTTGGTCCAGATTTGTCCATGCTATTTAGTCCTGATAGATTACCTGGTATTCGCGGGCATTGTATGAAACTGGACAAATCGCGGTCTGATCGAGTTAGATCAGAGACACGGTT
The DNA here is from genome assembly GCA_944474145.2 of Dicrocoelium dendriticum. Lineage (NCBI taxonomy): Eukaryota > Metazoa > Platyhelminthes > Trematoda > Plagiorchiida > Dicrocoeliidae > Dicrocoelium > Dicrocoelium dendriticum. The sequence goes on from OX104060.1 coordinate 48,214,213, forward strand.
ATCACGTTGAGTCATCGAGCACCGGAACCTGCTTCCAGAACATGTTGTCAAGGAATCTACGGTTAAGGGGTTCGAGCGTCAACTAGACGCACTTGGGTGGCAATACGGAACCTTTCCTTCTTCCTGACTCATTCCCATCTCCCTACTTCGATTCTATTTTCTATACTTTTCCTCGCCATTGGTATTATTCTCTTCTTTTAACTGATTTTCCCTCCTCTCTTACCTTTGCTGTTTCTTCCTATCTTACTTACTTCACGTAACTGACAGCTGGGACAGCTAATGTAACAAACGTGGACATTAAATTGGTGGACCAGGGTGTTTTCGGGTGTTTTTTAGACCCATCAAGAAGTCGGAGCACCCCTATCAACGCCTGGATCGACGACCTGCTCAAGAAGGAACACTTACGAGATTCATCCTATCGTTCCATTCCCACTTGAACTTGAAGCTGAACTTAATAATCTGGTCTTAACCCCCGTCGGCTAGCAGTTCCTTTCACCTCCTCTCGCTATAGGGTGTAGAGCGACATAACCGCTGGCTAGCCGAATACCGTCTACACAGTGTCAGCTGGGCACTCCAGAATAATGCAGTTCCAGCAGATCGTTTACGGGTAATAGACCGGGACGGGTCAGGTTATCGACTGGCCTTCGATCTCCCTATAAAACGCCGTAACGTTTATATATTTATATACTTAATGTGTTGTGCTATAGAATAACCCAAGCAAACAGAACTTTCGTTACAAGCTGGGAACTAGCAAGTAGATAATACAAGTCCAGCGAGACAATCTTACCTGGAGCGCGATGTCACTGAGCAGGAACAGACTGACTGTCACGTCTCCAATTGCGTCGTTGGTACGTGTAATAGGTTACATGAAAATGACGGAAACACGGATATTGCTGATTAGCTGACAACTTGCCACCGATTATATTGTCCTGAGATACCTAACTTAGGTGAGCCAATCTTTAATACTGATTATCAATAACACCTAGCTGAGATCATTCCATGAAACTGGCCCGGAGTGTTGTGGATGTCTATGTTCTCTTCTTGTGTACCGCCCCTGGGACGACCTACCGAATTCGATCTATTGCGCAACAATATATATAGCTGGTTTATGTACGGTTCGCTAACACACCCAATCCCGTGTAGCTCTTAACAACCGCAACGGAAACCATGCAAAAATGATATGGCATATATCTTGGGTACAAGCTCAATAGGACAGCGGCATAACCAAGGCACTAATAGAGGGAAATCTCGGGCGCCCTATCAAACACCTTAAACAACCACGGTGAGGATGCTGAAGTGCAAAATTCCCGATTATGCTGACTATATCGATCAAACGCAGACCTATCAACGTTACGCTCATTGAGCGTGCCGCATCCGGAGACACACCACGGTCCACAGACTCGCACTGCTTCTCTGGTGCCAGTAGCCGAAGTTCCGAGCCAGCCGATCCTCCACAAAGTAATGTGTGAAAGACGTTCTTATCATTATTCACAACGGTCGTCGTTCATATGCAGTCAGGTGCGGGCCTGGCGTACGATGCACAGCCCAGGGATGGCGTGCGCGGAAACCGCGTAATCAAATTCCATGTAGAAACGCAAAGGCCTAATATGTCAAGCGCAAACCACCATGAGCACGCGTTATTGTTAACCCAGGTGGCGCCAGATGATTTGTAAATATACGCCACCTAGCATGAGTGCAGCTACTGTGCAGGTAATCTTGCCGGAATACGAGCTTTGAGCGCGACGGGGCACCCACCTATTCACACGCGAGCAGCAACACAGCCATATGTCTTCTTGTAACGCACGTTATAAAATCGCCTGATATGCTTTAGTTCAGTTTGCTGTTGGTCACTCAACGAGTGGTATGCGCTTTGAGGCGTTTGCGGCAGTAGCATGAGATTTGTTTGCGTTACGGACCGTTCCAAAACTGGTATAGATTAACCCGATTGCCTTAGGGAGGAGTTTGAAAGCGTTTCGGTTGCATTCAGTATTAAACGTTTACGGTTATTTCCTTCAACTTTTGCACTATCCTTTCACCGTGAGTTGCACAGTGAAGCATTGCTCTGAGTTTTACCTACGTTGCATACTAATAGATAGAAAAGAATTGTCAGATACACGGGCGCCTCGTTGGATTCGCCACACGTTAGCAGTAAAGCACTTCCATCCCGTTCGTGTCGTTTCCTTGCTGCCGTCTCTGTTTTTATTCCTTCTTTATATCGGACAGTCAAATCACCGTTCCTTGCCCTAGCCTATGCTCAGCTGACGAGTCAGTTCCTCGTGCATATTCGGAAAATGCTATCCAACCCACGAATATCAATCGCTTGTTCTCACATTCCTGACGATAGCAAACAGTAATAATGTCTGCGGCGCATTCACAAACACAAGCTACATTCCTACACAATTACGTACGTATATACACCCATATACTTACATTCACTGTTATGCCAAACATGTCTTTTGTACAATTTGAGCACACTGTGTTAGCTAAATATTATCATGCCTGTAAAGTTTTGCCTCGCGTTGTCGAGAATAAAATTTTATTTGTTTATTTATTTACTCTCCTCCTTGACTCCCTTCCGACTAGCGAAATGTAAACCTTTTAGGCTCTGCATAAGCAACACAACTTCACTCACATCGCGAGCCTGCCTGACTTGCTTACCCGATATATATATTATATGGGCGCTTGCAACACAAACCTGCCCATCTCTGCTTACCTCAATGTGTCGACTATTCCAGTCTCGTCCTGAGCGGTCACCTGCTCCCAGGCTTGTCTCAGACTACGATGACTTTACCGGCCATTGTACACCTTTACACTGTACACCTTTACACAAGAGCTTGTCGGATTCTCCACACTTTATCAGTAAACTTTTTCCATCTCGATCCTGTCATTTTCTTTCTGCGCTCTCTGTTTTCAATCCTTCTTCCACCAGGCAGCAAAATCTCAGTGCCCTGACCTAATCTAGCCTCAGCTGACGAGCCTGTTCCTCTGTGACTTATTCCAGACTATCGGGGCGTTAACGGTCTAGGCTCTGCGGACTAGATGCTATGCTTTTAATACCTCGAGCATTTTCTGGTCTTGCTCATCCAATATAAATACAGCCTCTTCCCTCTCTTTCGGACTCTTTTCTCCTGATCCACTCTATTTTCTTTCCACCTTAATTGTGCAACTCAATCGCGACGCACCGAATATTCATCTTTTGGTTGATCAGTTTCCCTCACTTCATGCGCATTGCCTGACGTAATCACCCTTGTATAACATAGCCCCTGATATTTACCCTGTCTATTTCCGCTGCTCCTGCCCGCAGTTATGCTCACCACATTTGTACGACCCAATCTTTGTGCGAAGACTAACCTATTCTTATCGGAACAGTCTTCTGCCCTTCTACTAATCCCAGACGTCCGTGCCATTTCTAAGTATCGTTAACAGTGGCTTCGCTCTCTTCCACTTACGCCTAGATCCCCGTTGCTCTTATTTTCCACTTATCCATGGCCTTATCTGCTATTGCGCTCCGATTTTAGTCCCTCTCCTATGGTACGGCTTACCCTCATCGCGTCGAACTAAGTTATCCTCGTGCGTATGGTCTCCTCCGCTCCGACCTCGCTCCTGCTTACTTGGGGCACTCTGACCATTGTTACGTATTTCTTGGCTATTACTTCTATAACTAAATAAATATATAAATGGTATACTCTCGGTAAATTGTGACGCTCCTGTGAAGGCGCAATCAGATATGCATGCAAACATAGCTTCTTTGGAATATTAAAACATTTCGTTTTAATGAAAGATGTAACCGAAAAGATGTAGTCTATACGAGTAAGCATTTTGTCAGGTAATAGTCAGACCAAGGAACATGATGGCGCTGGGGCGCATAAATTTCGGTCATAACTGTTGTGTCAAGGTACCAGTTTGGCGTGAGTTCGCTATGTGGTAATTCATGAGCACAGGAGCCCAAAGAAGGATTTGGTGCAATCAATGAACATTAAGAAATCGGAATGTACTGTGCACCGTCAAAGCATTCTTCATAGTACAAGCAGTTGTACAGGCGGCATGTAGCAGTATGAGGACAGCGTCAGTGTGAAATGTTCAGCTGTGACGTTATTCAGTGGTGAGTCAAATCCGCCACGTTGCAGTGTAGTTAAGCGGACATTTGTGGCTTTTTATAGCGAGAGCGCTTGCCAGACGACAATCCACCACGTCCTGGAACACTGTCGTAGCTTCCGTTGAATAGTAGTGCTAGCTGGCTATGCATCGTACAGACTGACCTTGCACACCATAATTCGCAGTCAGTTGACAGCCAAAATTCTTCCTTGCTTGACCGATTGCCTTGATAATGATCCGGCAGTATTTGTTGAAACCGGTCAATGATGCAAAAGAGTCGCAGCGTCAAATGATAAATGGTGCAGGTGAGTAAAGACATTGTTAATAGATGCTGGCGTTTGCCGTTACGTACTTGTGCACTTCGAAAACCGTGTCCAGCTATCCACGCCGGACTCGTCATGGAAATGGTGAGTACAGTTGTTTCTTGTGGCTGAATCCATCCACAAAAGGCGAAAGGGTCATTCCTTTGTCCAATGCGGGATCGCTAGGAGTCTTTTACTCCCCAGAATGGAGCCGGAATTCCTTCAAACATCAGTAAGTGTACTTATCTCCATGGTCAAGAGAAAACTCCATGAAAGGCCCTCAGAAAAGCCACTTATACGAGCGCAAAGCTATCCGTGAAATGACATCGGAAAAGCTCCAGTAGAATGAAGAATCTGAATAAATAAATAAATCTTTTATTCTCAACAAAGTGAGGCACGCCTTTATAGGCATGAGCATTTTGACATAACGATGCATGATCAATAATATGCAAAAATCCGATATGTTTGCCATAGCAGTTTGTTTTTGTGTAGGGGGTACGCATGTATGTCATTGTGTGTGTATGTGTCTGTAGCTGTGTATTTTGTGCTTGTAGTTGTGCTGCTCCAAGCTGCAAGGTTTGATATCGTTATCAATATGCGAGTAGGAGATTGGTGTTCGTGGGTTGGATAGAATTATCCGGATATCCACGGGGCAGTGACTTTATTTTGGGGCGAGTCACGACCGCCACGTCACAGTGTTGTTAAGCAGACATTTGTGGCTTTTTATAGGGAGAACGCTTGCCAGGCGAAACCCACCACGTCCTGGAACACTGCCGCCGAACTATTTGCTGGAACGGGTTAAACCCAAACCACCCAGCTGACACCAAGAGGAGGTTGTTCAGCTAGCCAGCCGGAACAGTAAGGTACCGAAACCAATTCGTTGAACGCCGGTGAAAATAAGCAAAGCTAACCGAGGCAGTGAATTTAATCACGCCAGCATGGTTCGTCTTCCGTTGTGGAGCAGGGGATCCATGTAAATATATTATTCCCGAGGAGTAACCTGCAGTGCAACAGAAAACATGCTCTTTCAGTATATTATAACATTGGATTTATGGTTGTTTTAACCTTCGAAACGTCCAGCTGTTTTACTGACTGCACGTCTGTTGTCACAAACCGTTTTGGTGAGTTCCTCGCTGCACGTTTCTCGCTCTGTCTGATACGCTTCCCATTCTTGTAGCCTGCACAATACACGTTGGGTTCAGTCTCCTCCGACTTCTGTACTGTCGTATTTGACACGTCTTACGTGTCATTGCTTACCGACTAGTATCCCAGGCTCCGCCCAACAATTGGTGACCCCCTGTCAGGAACACGCCGCCCGCCATTTTGCATTTTCATTCTGGTGAGCTCGTTCCAGTGATTTTGTGATTCATTACTTGTGATCATATCGTTTTCTCACCTACCACATATTTTATCTGCTTTTTGCAATGGATAATCTAGAGGATAAGCGGTCTCCATGCGCGGTTAACGCCGTTCAGCCTGCCATGGTCAATTCGGTTTCATTGGCCCCTCCTTTTTGGTAGAATGATCCTTTATTATGATTTTGGCATTTAGAATCCGCATTTTATATTCGTAAGCTTTCTTCTGATTTCGCCATGTATAATCAGTTAATATCTTGCCTTCCTTATAGTATTTCCTCGCAGGTGAGAGACATCATACTTTGCCCCCCTCTAGTAAGGAAATACGAGACACTTAAACAGGCTATTATTCAGCGAATCACGCCTTCTGACAAGTTCCGTCTGCAGCAACTATTTAGTGATCTGCAGCTAGGAGATAGGATGCCCTCAGCCTTGTTGCGCGAAATGCAACAGCTCATCGGCACGTCTAACATAGACGTAGGAATTCTCCGTGAGCTGTGGATGCAACGCCTTCCTGCAAGCACTCAAGCTATCCTTGCAGTAGCAAGTGACTTGTCAATCACGGCAATTGCAGATCTAGCAGACCGCGACATCGAACGGCACCAACCAGAGACTGAAACCAAAGCACCCAAGCAGCTTTGCGCTGGCGCAACCACGACAGGCGCGACTAGCCCTCCGTCGGCAATAGACGCATTATCATTGCAGATAGCGTCGCTTCAGCGCCAGATCAAAGAACTCACCTTAAAACGTAAGCACTGCAACCGCTCTGGATCATCACACCGTCGCACAAAACCTGATGCCTCAGGTTACTGCTTATACCACTCGCGTTTCGATACTAAAGCCCGTAAGTGCGTACAGCCGTGTAGCTACGCCGCTATAGATGATCCGCCACGCCGGCCTGTAATGGCCACGAACGTCAGCAAAGCTCAAAGTCGTCTCATCTACATTAGGGATTATGACTCCGATACCCAGTTCTTAGTTGATACCGGGGCGCAAGTCAGCGTCATTCCCCCTATGCCAGGTGAGCCTACCGCTTCTCTGTCGACAAGCCTCAGTGCCGCCAATGGCACGCCAATTGCCACCTATGGTCGTCGGTCACTTACCCTGGACCTAGATCTTCGGCGCACGTTCCGCTGGGTATTCACCGTCGCTGCAGTCCCATTTGCCATCATCGGCATTGACTTTCTCAGGCATTTCGACCACTTGGTCGATGCGAAACGCCAGATGATAGTCGACACTGCAATGAAAATCAGTGTACGTGGCAGCACCGCCGATGTGACATCTAAATCCCCGGTCTATGCATTTCCCCATACCTCGTCAGCCTACGCTAATCTCCTTTCTCAGTATCCCAAGCTCGTTCAGCCAATGAACGCAGCTTTGCCCGTCGCAGCTCAAGTCACGCACCACATACGAACGAACGACCCACATGTACCATGCCGTCCACGCCGACTATCGCCTGAGAAACTAAAGGTAGCTAGGGCGGAGTTTGAGCACATGCTTGAACTTGGAATAATCCGCCCTTCCGACAGCCCTTGGTCCTCGCCCCTGTAGATGGTCCCCAAGAAATCTGGTGACTGGCGCCCTTGCGGTGATTACCGCGCACTCAATCGCCTAACCGTCCCAGATAGGTATCCCATCCCACACATGCAGGACCTTACCGCATGCCTCACAGGTAAGACGATCTTCAGCAAGATCGATCTGGTTCGCGCCTATCACCAGATACCTGTGGAAGACAATGACATTCCTAAAACAGCCGTCATTACTTCTTTCGGCTTGTTTGAATTTTTAAGAATGCCATTTGGACTGTGTAACGACGCACAAACCTTCCAACGCTTCATCCACGATGTCACTCGTGGCCTTGACTTCGCATATTCCTACCTCGATGATATCTTAGTAGCCAGTTCATCGGAGCAAGAGCACCTCGAGCATCTTCGAACTCTCTTCCAGCGCTTAACCCAACAAGGTGTCACAGTCAACCCGACTAAGTGCGAACTCGGCAAATCAACGGTAGAATTCCTAGGCCACCTCGTTTCATCGTCTGGTATCGAAGTCCTTCCTGATAAGATCCAGGCAATCAAGGACTTCCCAGCTCCGACTTCCTTAAAGCACCTCCGTCGATTTTGTGGTTTGGTCAACTACTATCGACGCTTCATTCCGCGATGCTCTCAGCACATGCAGCCACTGACTGACCTACTCAGAGGAACTGAACGTAAGTTGGCATTCCCTGACGCAGCACAGGCAGCCTTCGCCGAGCTCAAGGATGCTATCTCCAACACAGTCCTCCTTGCTCATTCCGTATCGACTGCACCTCTTTCTATTACGACTGATGCCTCAGACGTCGCGGTAGGAGCCGTCCTCCAACAACACGTTGGTGGGCAATGGCAACCCCTTGAGTTCTTCTCCAAGCGCCTGCAGCCAGCGGAATCCTGCTACAGCACGTTTGGCAGAGAACTGCTGGCCATTTACCTAGCGATACGTCACTTCCGGCACACACTCGAAGGCCGCGCTTTCACGGTCTACACTGACCACAAGCCCCTTATCTTTGCCTTTAACTCTGCTAGCGACAAATACTCACCACTGGAAACAAGACACCTAGACTTTGTCACGCAGTTCACTGCTGACATACGTCATGTCTCAGGTGTCGATAATCCCGTCGCCGACGCTCTCTCACGCGTCAACCTCACTCTGCAGTCTTTACCTACTGTCGACCTTGCCGCCATGGCATCGGCACAGGCTCAAGACGAAGATATACAGCGCACTCTGCAGTCCACTTCGCTGCATGTGCAACCTGTTCATCTCCAAACCACGGAAGGAACCATTCTCTGTGACACTTCCACAGGTTTTCCTAGACCTCTCGTGCCCGTCTCCTTCAGACGCACAGTCTTTGACGCACTGCACTCCCTATCACATCCTGGTATTCGTGCATCTTTGAAACTGGTCACCGAACGTTTCGTTTGGCCACGCGTAAACAAAGATGTTCGTACCTTGGCTCGCGCCTGCCTTCAATGCCAGAGCTCCAAAGTACATCGTCACACCCGCAGTCCTCTTGGTTCATTTCCTGCCCCGGACTCTCGGTTCTCACATGTACACTTAGACCTGGTAGGTCCATTGCCTCCGTCGCGCGGATTCGTATACATTCTGACATGTGTCGACCGCTTCACAAGATGGCCAGAAGCCGTTCCCGTAACAGACTGCACAGCTGAGACTGTTATCCGAGCCTTCTTAGATCGGTGGGTCTCGCACTACGGATGCCCATACACCATCACAACCGACCGAAGAACGCCTTTCGAACCTTCACAATTCGATACGTTCTGCAACTTCTTAGGCTGTCGCCGCATTCCTACCACAGCGTATCACCCAGCAGCCAACGGGTTAGTTGAACGCTTCCATAGACAGCTTAAAGCCTCGCTCTGCGCCTCCTCCGACCCTAGCTGGAGCAAAAACATTTCGCTCGTACTCTTAGGCATTCGCAGCAGTATCAAAGCTGACTTGCAATGTGCACCAGCAGCGTTGGTTTACGGCACGACGCTCAAGTTGCCAGGAGAATTCATTTTGCCTCCCGGATCGTTGGGTATGCCTCCGCCTAACTTTGCGTCCTCCCTAGCTCAACGCATGCGTTCACTACGCCCGACCCCGCCCCGTGAACAGACCTGAGATGTGCAAATGCACAGCGGACTCTCTACCTGCACTCACGTCTTCCTCCGCACCGACGCAGTGCGGCGCCCTCTCCAGCCTCCCTACACTGGCCCTTTCAGAGTTCTGCAACGGACTCCGAAACATGTTACTATAGACCAGAATGGTCATCGAACAAAGGTGTCCATCGACCGACTCAAAGTGGCTTTCTTTGACGAGCCACTTGCAGCCCATCCTGATGCTCTCCCACAAGCACCCGCACCTGTGGTGACGTCCCGAGCACTGGATAATCCGGATCCCTCCGTACCCCTTGACCCGCAACCTATCCCGCAGCAACCCCAGGCAACCGACCGACGCGGTAGACAGGTCAAACGTCCGGTCCGTTTTTCCGATTTTGTAAGCGTTTGCTATTTACATTAACACGCCTTTTTCGTCTTAAATGGTTATCCTGCGTCTCACCCACAAACGTTTTGCGAACTCGACAAAATAACCCAAAACATTTTGAAAACCTAAAAGCGTTTTGCTTTTATCATACATACCATGTTCCCTCTCCGGCGGCAAGCCACTTCCCCTACCCTTGCCAACCCCCTCTGATTTTTACTTTCCAGAAACTCAACCGCCAGAACTGCCCAGGCAACCCTCGAGTGACTCGCCAGCCGGCTCAATGCAACCCTGGAGTGACTCGCCAGCCGTCCCAAAGCCCCCTTCCTCATCCAAGGAACAGACAGTCGCCCTAGACCGCAGACACCCACGAACGGATTGGTCCCAAAACGCCGCCCAGGCATTGCCGACGAAGACGCCGGATTCCTTCGTGGGACGAGGACGCCTGGATTTCTTCGTGGGACGAGGACCGTGGACTAAAGTGCGGTGGGGGGAGTGACACCTCCCAAGCGCACCGTCGGGTCTGCAGCAAAGGGAAGGTCCTGTCGGCCATTTTTCTGGACTAGCCAGTTTTTTTGCAGTCCGACCAGCCCGCCCCGACGGCCCACCGATGATGCACTCTGGTCCACACGATCGGCAAAATAATAACTAACAAAGGCTGGACCCAGCAAAATCTGCTACACAACCCACTTTGGAAACTCTTACTCAAACCTCTGCAAATATTCACATCCCCCTCACCTTCCATTTCCCCCACTAACAGCTCTATCGAAGGCTTCCATCCTTCAGCCTTCTAGGGGAGGCCCTTGTAGTGCAACAGAAAACATGCTCTTTCAGTATCTTATAACATTGGATTTATGGTTGTTTTAACCTTCGAAACGTCCAGCTGTTTTACTGACTGCACGTCTGTTGTCACAAACCGTTTTGGTGAGTTCCTCGCTGCACGTTTCTCGCTCTGTCTGATTCGCTTCCCATTCTTGTAGCCTGCACAATACACGTTGGGTTCAGTCTCCTCCGACTTCTATACTGTCGTATTTGACACGTCTTACGTGTCATTGCTTACCGACTAGTATCCCAGGCTCCGCCCAACAAAGCCGTGATACGGTGAGTACGAGGCGAACTGAACCCATTTGTTTAGACCCCGTGAAATTGGCGTCACCAAAATGGTGGAAAGAACTCCATTTGGAACGATGCGGGGGTTCTTCATCTTCCGTTGAGAGGATCAAGTGTTTAAGCCAACTGGCTATTGAGAACGAGTCTGCCAGTCCTAGTGGATAACCCTTCTTGTTTTGGCCGATGTAACTGGAAATCTCGGAAAAATGCGGACAACGAACCAGAGGCAGCCAAACAGACTGACTGTATTAAATTAACAAGCACTGTCGGAAGCCTGGTGGTGCGCAACGGTGCCTAAGCTACGTTAAAACCTATGTAATTTTGCTTACTATACATGACTTGCAAGCGCGTTCTTTACCTCACGTCGCTGGTGTGGCTCAGGCTACAACTAGTATTTAGGAAGAACGTTCTGCACGCGCTTTGTCAAGAGATCGATATGACAAATCGTGTTTACAGAATTGAGCGAATAATACGATTGTTGGAGAGGAAGAGATTAAACGATGATGATTATGACAGCAGTCCAAATGCGAGAGGCATCTTAGGTGAAACTAAGGCAAACTAGGTGGAGACCGAATCCGGGAGCAACAGTATGTAAAGCAACGTGCCAAGAGGTAAAGCAAGTTAAAAGAATCGGCTAGGATCGGTTAAATGCGAACGGCGGTGCGGTGAGTAGCTCGCGGGAGAAGTTGCGCCAAAGCACTCATCATTCCATAGTCCAAGCGCCGTCAGAATCTAGAGAAAATGGTCACAGAGTGCCAGAGCTTCCGTGCCTTGGGAGTCGTTATCCCACGCATGGTCCCATTAATAGGCAAATGCGAACATACCTTAAAAAGAGCAGAGGCATATGAAGGGAGGCAATGTGTGCATACTAACAGAAGTTATAGTCAAGCAACACAGCGATGGTCCAAGTGCCGCCAGAAATCGTGAGCGAGGTCGGAGCGGTGGAGACCCTAAGCATTAGGATAACTTGTTTCGGCGCAATGAGTGTAAGCCGTGGAACAAAAAGTGGAGCGCAATAACACAGAAGGCCATGAATATCAGGAAAATAAAAGCAATAAGGGTCTAGACGTAAGTGGACGTCAAGGAAGTCGCTGTCAGACCCTGGTCGGAAGTGGCACGTGCATCTGAGTAGTAGGAGGGGAGGAGACCGTTTAGGTAAGGATAGTTTAGTCTGGGCACTGAGTTTGGGTAGTACAGTTGTGGTGAGAAAAACGGTGGGGAGGGTCAGCGGAAATAGACAGGTTAAATATCAAGGTGGCTATATTATATAGGGGTGATGAGGTCCGGCAAGCCTCTCGAAGTGAGGGCGACCGATCAGGCGAAACTTGATTAGTCGGTGCATTGAGATTGGGTCGTACAGATCAAATGGAAAGAAAATAGAGAGGATCAGCAATAATGGGTAGGAAAAAGAGGGAAGAGGCTGTTTTGACATTACATGTTCAAATTCAGTAGATACTTGAGGTAATACAAACAGCATTGAGCCTTCAGAGTCTAGACCGATAACATCCCGGTGGCCTGGAATAGATCACATAGAAGCAGACTAGTCAGATGAGGCTAGGTTAAAGAAGATCACTGCGATTTGGCTGCCCGATTGAAGAATTGAAAACAAAAAGCGCAACAAGAAGCTTACATTCAGGATGAAAACGGTTTGCAGCTCACGTGTAGAGAAGCCAACGATGCTCTGGTGGGAAGAAGTATGAATCGTTCAATTCTGAACAATCGCCGGTAACATCCCTTTAGTCGGATAAAATTCGTTGAGCAGGAGATTGATCAGGCGAGGCTGGATTGGTCGTCACATTGCGAGTAGGTCGTACAGGTAATGTGGGAAGAATAATAAAGTGTCAGCAGAGATGGATAGGTTTGGGATGGAAGAGGATATATGTATATGGGGTATGCCACCTCAAGTCACGCAGGCTCGCAATGTGAGAGACGTTGCGTGTTGGTTACGCAAAGCCTAAAACGTGTACACTTTGTTAGTCTGGAAGCAGTCAAATGGAGACCAAGGCAGGGCATTGAGAGCTTGCTTTCCGCGCGATAAAGAGAGGAACGTTGGAGATAGATAAGGAGTAAAGATCAGCAATTAGAAAGTTAACGGCGGTTTCGCGGTAATGGGAACAGAACGTTACAGTAGTCGGTGGGAAAGAGACAGATCAGATGAGACTGGATTATTCGGCGCATTTTGATTGAGACTTACAGTTAATTAGGGAAGGTAAATGGTATGAGTCAGTGGGACTGGACAGGTCAGAGATAGAAGTGGCTATATTAACATGTGGCAAACACGTCCAGCAGGCTTTCGATGTGTGGGAGACACTGCTTTGATTCGACCGAGCCTGGACCGCTAATACCTCTGTAGCTTTGTAGTAATCCCAGAGAATTTGCCTGATCAGATGAGGCTAAAGTATGGCAAGGCACTGAAGGTTGGTCGTCCGTTTGAAGAAGGATTGAAGGTACAGGTTAGAGATGAAAGTGCCTATATTAATAAAGGGCAACAAGTCTAGCAGGCTGTCAGCGCAAAGGAGACATAGTTTTGCGTCTAAAGAGCCTAGACCGGTTAAATCTTGCTGGTCTGGAAAAGATCAAAGAAGCAGACAGGTCACATAAATCTAGGTTATTGCAGGGCACTGAGAGTTGGCAGCCCGATTAAAGAAGAAATGAAAGCACGGGGCGCCATAAGGAGAGAAGGGGGCCCAGATAGAAAGAAGTTTACTTATAAGGTGTGGAAATGTCGATGAGGCTCACGAGGTAATGGGGACAGTGCGTTCGGTCTTCCGAACAAATGCCGGTAGCGTCACGGCAGTCTGAGAGAATTTGGAGAGCAGCGGACAAAGCAGAGGAGACCAAATTAGTCGGCACATTGAGAACAACCCGTACAGTTAAGGTGGGGAGAAAAATAAGGATTTAGCAGAGCTGGACAGGTTTGGGATGGAAGGGGCTATATGAATATAAGGTATGCAAGACAGGAGGGCCCGCCATTTGAGCGTAGTTGTGTGTTGATGAAGCAGAGCCTATTACTTTAGTTCGGTAGTCAGGACTCAGTCAAAGAGAAGAATAGGACAGAGCACCGAGAACTCGTTCTTTGGTTGCAGAAGAAATAATGACAGCGAGCGCGATAATGAGAGGACAGAGTCGAGAGTAAACGTTTATGATAAGAAATGCAACAGTTAACGTATACGCAATTCAAGCAGCCTGTCAATGTGTAGTGGACTCAGCAATAACTGCAAATCCCGGACCGTTTTCTATGTCTGTAGTCCTGGATGCATTCAGCGACTGGTCAAATGAGACTAGGTTATGCAGGGCACCGAGTTTGCCGGCCGATTACAAAAGAAAAGAAGGCAAAGAGCACATAAGGAGCGGACAGATTCAGAATGAAAAAAGCTTTATTGCTGCTGACTGAAGCATCTCACAAGTCTGTACGCACATTAAAATTATTCCGCGCAATGAGTTGGATTTGTAGGAAAGTCTATATATGATCGGGGCCGTTCTCGCAGAGCTCGGCCCCGGGGTTGCAGCTGCCCAGGATCTCTGCTACTTTTGTGACTCTTAATAGTCTAGTTATGACCGTGGCGAATTGCTTGCTACCATCAGATGCTCTGACGGCTTCCAGTAGCTTATTCCATACGTGCGCATATCTATAGAGGAAGAAGTTGGAACGCATGGAGCAACGTGCGTTGTGTAGTGCGAATGAGTAAAGGATAAGGTAAAGGATAACGTGTAACACCATACAGCAGGAAAACTAGCGACACATGAGTCCGAGGTTTTGATTAGCTTATATAGAAGGTTCGTTTTAATTCGTCGCAGCCAAAATGCTTCCAGTCCAAGCTACTTGCAGCGGCACTGGTATTTGAGCGCATGGGATACTGGAAGACGCTTAGTGAACGAAAGCTGTACATCCTCAGTAATCATCCCGTCACGTTTCCATGAGTTGGCCACAACTACTGAGCAGTACCCTACTACAGGTAGGGCCCACAACTTATAAAGCAAGAGTCGAGATTCTAGCAAGCACATTGACTTTAGTATGTAGCTTATGATAAACCTGGCTTTGGCTGAGCTATAGCTCGCTTGTTCCGCAAAATTCAACGAACTGGAATAGTGTGAACCGTAGTCGCGCCCAGTGAAGCTGTTATCTAGTAGTGTACCATTAAGCGTTAATATGTTTGGGGTACAAAGCATCGATAGGAAAGGACGCTGTGTTTCGTTTGTGGGCACTATTTTCCATAGAGCACACTATGTTTCAGGAGCACCGAGATCGATTTGAATGCTAGAGGCTATTACGTAGATAGCTAGGATCAAATGAGAAAATAACTTTTAAGTCACCGGCAAAAGGCTGCGGCGTGCAGTGTTTGAAGACCTAAAATACATCACTACTGTACAGCAAAAACAGCAGAAGACCCAGGAGGTTGCCTTGGAATACTTCGCTGGTTACGGATGCCTTTTGGATGACAAGTCGCCCGGTTGCACTGACTGCGTTCGGTTGGAAAGGCAAGATGAAAAGCATGAAATTAGGCGGCTGGAGACACTGAATGCTTCTAGTTTAGTCATTAAACCATTGCGTGGAACCCGGTCAAACGCTTTTATCATGTCCATGAGGATAATGACCAGCGCCTAACCTAGGTCGATGGAGTGTGTTGCGTGGTTTAAGAATTCAAACTGGCAGGTTTGATGGGCTTTACTCGGCAAGTACCCATGTTGGGACGTATTGCTGTTGGGTTGCAATAAATGCGAAGCATCCCGTCCTTTATTATTCTTTCCGATAGGCGAGACGCAGTATTTGTGTAACCAATAGGACCATAATTGTCAATATCTTGGCGCAGCCTCGTTTTTATCGTGGTATCACGGTTGCGGGCTTCCAATTGGACGGGTAGTGAGCACACTTCCTTGAGACGGTGAAGACATTGAGGAGAAGGACTGGCATGTCCGGGCCTCGGAGTATCAAAATGAAAGAAAGTACACCGTCAGGATCTGAGTGGTGTGACAATTTCAACGAGCGATGTACTCGCTTGATATTGCAGTGGTCAAAGTTAGTAGTGTGTATTTGATCTTCAGTATACTTGGGGATCGTATTTGGTAATGCCAAGTCATTGCTAGTGAAGGCGGTACAAAACTATGTGTCAGTGAACTCGCAGAAATCAACCGCATCAGTGACCATAATGTTATCAGGACGCACGAGGGTAGTAATCGGGATACCTTGGCTTCCACCACGCTGCTTCTTTAGTCGAATAAGAGACTTTGCCTTGTTTTCAGTACAAAGCGCTGCATGCTCTAATAAGATACGCGCATTACTTTGTGCTTTTCTCCAATCGGCTAACACTTCGTTCATACGGATGATTAGATGAAAGCTTTTGTTCTTGATGTAGCGGGAGCGCATTTTCTTACCCCCTCTGGGCCAATTGCTTGAGGACGCGTCATCAAGAGTTTGACGCTTTCTGGTCTTCCGCTGAGTTGGAGTTAGGGCATCTAAGCAGTAGGTGAAATTGTTATAAAGCACGTTGATCGCAGTAGCTATGTTGTCGGAGAGGAAGAAATCCTCCCATGGTGATGCTCGAAGAAGGGGGAGAAGATTTTCCAGTTGATGCTATGTAGGGGCCGAAATACCTCATATTTCGTGACTGTATGTTGCGGGAATTTGAGGAGCGCGAAGGACAACTTCACCACCTTGTGGTCGCTGCCCTGTAGGTTGTCTAACACACTGGCGCCTTCATGTGAGATACCGTTAGTGAATATAAGGTCTACTGTGTTCGCTTGTCTAGTCGGTACCTTCTCGTGCTGTGTCCATTCGTGAGTGGAAATGGTGTCAACAAGGACCCTGCACTTGGGTGGGGCTGACTGTCTGAGCCACGAAACATGAGGTATATTGAAGTCTCCAGCAATAAGCTTATGGCACGCAGGGAGGAATGAGACTTCCTGAAAGCGTCTGACCAATTTGTGAAAGCTAGCAAAAAGGAGTGCGATGGGTTGTATAAACAGCCTATCCAGAGGTCAAGATGACCTCCAACGGCTTGAATCCAGACTGAGTCTTCAGAGTTGACAGGAGATATAGTGTGGAAAGTTGATGCGTAAAACTTGTTCTTTGATGTACATGAGGCATCCGCCCCCACGTTTACTGGCACGTTCATTACAGAAAGTATGGACCCTGGAATATGGAGCGGTGCGTCAGAAGCGTCGGTCGAGTGCCAAGTTTCTGTTATCAGCAACACATGCGGGCTTGACAGAAGAATAAAGAGACCTAAGGTGCCTTTTATTTTTAATTGATCGTACATTGCAGAGGAGGAAAGTATACGAGTCGTATTCGCATCTTCCCGTCATCGAGTCGCCAGGTTTAGTAGTAGGGTCGTAACCAAACAGTGGTAGAGGCGCTTCCGCTACACTATTATCTACGGTTCCCGGGCTACATGCATCAGTTGATATCGCAGCAATACTTTGGATACTTGTATGGGGAGAAATCTAACAGATGTAGGAACTCAGCAGACGTTGGCGTGGGAGGGTGTGTGTGCTTGACGAATGTGACGTGGCGGGGCGTGTCCCGGCTAGTTCGATAAGAAAGGGGTTGTAACAAACTGAAGAATTTGGGCAGCTTTCCTGTATTGGCAAACAGTGATATGGCGTCCAGAATGCGGGGTAACATAGGCGCGGAATGGTGTGGATATGAGGGTTGTCCCTTAAATGTGTTCAAGACAAGCTGGAGCGGGTGTGAACGTGGTGGGTGAAACAACTGCGTCCTAACGAGGCCAAGATGGGTAGGTGTTGGTTACTTTGCTATCAACCTGATAAAGAAATGGGTAGTATGGGAATTGATAACTAGCAAGACATTCTGTGTGAAATAGTATGACGTTGGATTTTTCAAGAGAACGTTCGTAGCTAGAGTGTTTATATGTTACCAACTGTGGGTCGGTAGAAGGCTGCATGACGTTGAGACTGGCTGTAGACTGTTGGTTACAAAAGGGGCAAAAGTGGAGTTAGATGGAACTGCATAGATTGAGATATATACCGCGGGCCGTGTCCTACATTGCCCATAAAAACTGGTAGAATTCTTGGGTGCCAAGGTGATCTGCCTTAGCTGAGGTGCGTATTTGGTCTGGTAGGTACGGCCATCTTGTTTAGGCGACCGTGGCTCAGGTTGGTAGCTGGCCTTATTAAGTAAACTATTCGGCCGCGTCCGACTACGATTCGTCCGCGATATATGAAGCTCATGTGGTCGCAAGTAAGCGTTGTTGCGACTAGAAATGACCTGGTTAGCAATTTGGTTTGACGACGCGATCGGTGTATGTGAAACGGTATGGAGGTATGGCGAAGTAGCGCTGCTTACACTAGTGCAGTTGCGGCCGCTATTGGGCCCTGTAATGTGGGATATTTCAAATAGATAAGGTTTGTGAGGTGAGAAGATGCTTTGAGGCCCTACCACATCCACAAATGTTGGTGATTTCTGCGGCGATCTGCGCTCCTGTTCATCTGCGCTGTGATTATTGGCTTTGGCGGTGTAATGGTATCTCATTGGCTTTGATAGTCGCGCTTTGTTGGTTTCTCTGTTGTTAGACTGCCGTGAGTTTCTCAAGACTCCCTGAGTTGGAAGCCAAGTACAACTCGTGGATCCGTTGTTGTCATTAACCAACAGAGCAGCAGAATCGGGGTATTCAACAGATAACGTTTTCGGGGTGGAATGCGCTGGGGTGTTACTACTTTCATAACTGGAGGCGATGGCTGTGGGGATCTGCGCACCAATGCTCCTACGTTGTGAATATTAGAATTGGGGTTGTTTCTGTACCGCGCTGGTGTTGAAAGCCATGCGTTTTGGCGTTTCCTGTTGTTGAGTTGACGTGAGTTTTTCGGGGCTCCTTGGGTTTGAGGCTGATTGCGACTATTGTTGTCAGTAGGCAGGTGAACAACAGCATCAGGCCAACTTGGCTGGCCTACAAGGCCAATAGTTGGCTCAACACTCATGTCCGAGATGCTATGACAAATTACTTGCAGTATCGAAGGCAACGGCGGTGAGTGAATGTGATAAGGACCTGTTCAATGCATACTGAAATAAGCGTTCTGTTATGGTGGGTTTCGCGGTGCGAGGGTTGTTCTGCTTAGGGTCGGTGACAGCAGGCAGTGGAGTAGCCAAGTTAGATACCCAGTTAAGAATGCGATTAGATGGTTGACAACGACGGCGTCAGTGTCATGCATGTCTGGGTAGCTAGACGTCACATCGCTCGTAGAATCGATGCCCATAGCAGCCAGTGCAGACGAGGATCCTTCAATAACTTCATTCTAAAGGAACCTTTGCGCTGTTGCAGGTTTCGCATTCATAGTGAAATCTTGTTTTGGCGACAAATCAAGGTCCATCGTTGGCACGATGGTCGGTTGGGCCGGAGGTTCTGCAGGTGAGTCAATAAGATCATTACGCTTGCCCGCTGCCTTGATTGACGACATTAAGGAACCTTGAACAGGTCTTTTGGCAGGCTTAGTGATAATCAGCCTAAGGTTTGCCCCAGTGGACACAGTCTGCCTACGGCCTATAAATGCTTTAGCAAGTAGTGGAGTACGGAAGTCAAAACTATGGGGCAAGTGCGAGCTTTACCGGACTTGCGTAGCCCCTTGCACACACAGCAATCTGGTGGTGTGTTGTATACTCTCATAAGAGAAGGCTTCACTTTTCCAAGTGGCAAGCGATCAGTTACGTTGAATATGACGGCGTTCTGAGGACGACGTAGACGTTATGTTACTTCGTCTCTAAGTACTGCTAGTAATTCGGTGGCTGCGTTCAGTTCATTTGGATTATCAGTTTTCATGAATCCCGACCGAACCGACAGCGTTTTAAAGTTCTCCAAAGTTGCATTCATCGTACGCAGCTCATTTTTAAGCATGCTAAGCAGTTTCTACTTGGTGAAGTTTGGCTTGAGCTACACCAAGTATGTCATTAACTATGACCCTGCAATCCTTCACCACAGATGAATATGCCGAGGGCGCTTTCGTTGCTGCTGTTTGCACTGCCACCTTGGCAGAAAGTGAGGGACTACGACGCTTAGCAAGCATTGACAAGGAGTAAACATAGAATGACAAAGCAATAGACAGCGTGAAAAAGGTAAAAATTTGTACGACACGAAAAACGACCAAAAGTTGCAAAAACGAGGATGGAGGTAGTATAGAATAAATGGTGTTCCTGATTAGTAACACAAAAAGATCGACAAAGTAGGTATAAGCAAATTTCGAACATCTGAACAGCAACGCGCAAAAATCGCACCGTTACAAGTTCGCGCCACCAATTCGTGCCCAAGTTACTTCTCTTCATTTGCATCTGCTCTTTGCCTCATGTTCACAGTTGCCTATCAGGGTGACCGTAACCTGGCTAACGACTCCTAATATATGGTAATTTTGGACCCTGTGACCCTTTTCTCTAGGTTTTGACAACTTTCAGACTATCGAAGTATGGGCACATCAGCGTTAATTATTCGCACCAACTACTCTTAGTACTACCGACCGCAGTCATCCGTTCCTCGCCGATTTTCTGTACTTCCTTTTCTTCTTGGAACGCTTTACGTACGGGTTGCTACCACTTTCGGTCTCAAACAAGTTGGCCTTGCGTTCACCTAACCTGTCTCGCGCACTCGCTTCGTTATCCTGGTTTTACGAACCTGCGCGTGCAGAACATTCTTCCTACGTAGTAACTGCAGTCTGCGACACACCAGCCACTTGATGTAAAGAAGCTGCTTGCAAAGCGTGTATACTAAACCAAATTACATGTGGCTTAGTGTATCACAAGTACCTAGGTGTGCCATCAGTCTTTCGATAGCGCTAGTTGAGTCATTGCTGTCTGGCTGTTTGGCTGCCTCTTGTCCGTTGCTCGTTTTTCCCGAGTTTTCCACGGTTACATCGGCCCAAAGTAGAAGGTTAAGCCACTGGGACTGGCTTTCTCATTCTCAGTAGCCAACTAGCTTAAACGGTTGTTCCTTTCACCAGGATATGAAAAACGCACTCATCGTTCTAAGTGGAGCTCGTTTCTCCATTCTGGAGAGGCCACTTTTAAGGGGACTGAACAAATCGGTTTAGCTCGCCTCGTACCTACAGTATAACAATTTACTCACCTGGGGTACTATATTTACATAGATCACCTGCTTCACAACAGAAAATAACTAACTCTGTCGTGAGTACTTTAACTGCCACGGACAGTTTTGCTTATTCACGTCAGGATTAAAATTTGTTTTTGGTGCCTTACATTTCCGGAAGAACATTCTGATTCTTCCTCCAACGGAAGCCTTCCCATGTTAGTTCAGGGATAGCTTTGCTATCCCTCAATGGAGCACAAATAACTCGCTACCTGCAGTTTTTCCGATGGTCTTTCATAGGGTTTGTACTTGATCTTGGAGACAATTACACCCGATTATTACCTACATGTAAAGGAATTCTGATCCTATTTTGTGGACTAAAATTCGTTATGATACCGCATGAGCCAAAGGAATGGCCTTTACGCCTGGTGTGGAAATATTTATTCCTAAGTAGCAACTGTACTCACCATCCCCATCACAAGTCAAGTGTGGATAGCTGGACACGTTTTGCGCAGCCGGAAAAGAATGTAACAGCCTCCATTGATAATATTTTTCTCAACTGCACCACTCAGCATCCAACTCGGCTACGCTTTTGCATCCCTGACCGCTTTTAACGACTACTGCCGGGTCGTTACCTAGCCAATAGTTCAACCAAGGAAGAAATCTGGCAGTCAACTGACTGCGAATAATAGAGTGCATAATCGGTCTATATGACGCCTTGCCGGCTTGAACTACTTTTCAATAGAACCTACGGCAGTGTTCCAGGACTTGTTGGGTATTCGCTAGGCAACCGTTCTCCCTATAAAACCCACAGATGTCCGTTTAACAACACGGCAGCGCGGCGGATGTAACCCGTCACGTGATAAGTTCACAGCTGATTATTGCATACTGACACAGTCATCAGACATTTACATACAACCTGTGGAACCGATTTTACTATGGAAACTGCTTGGATGGAGAACCGAAATTTCCGAGTTTTTATTGGACACCGATGGCATCAAAAGCTTACTTTGGCTCCTGTGCTCTAGGACTGGTTTTTATGTGCCACAGCGCCATCATGTTCCCTGGTCGGAAGCGTACCCGACCAAATGCTCACATGTAGAAACTAAAACATTTCGGTTATATCTTTCATCAACGCGAAATGTTTTACTATTGCAAAGTAGCTACGATTTATGCATATTTGCTCGCGCCTCGTTTTACCGAAGATATATCATTTGGTTGTTAACTTATCTATTGATTTTATAGGATTTTGTAGAATAAACCAAGTTCATCACGAATTCTAGTGTCTACAGGGAGAGAGTTTGTCCGGATTTTCCTGCAGATGCAAAACATGAGCACTCGTTTTTTAGAAGCCAGCTCGCCATACTACGTGTAAGACATCACTCTGTGTCTTACATCCAACCCTGGAGCCACTGGCCGGACTGGAAACCTTCGGCGGTTGGTCCAAAATCTACTTTTCGTCTTTGAGCATCAAAACGTAAAAGAAACTTTCTTTCGTAACGATTAGAAAATCGCCACTAGCAAGTCCACAAGCAATGCGCATTTTGAATTGTTGGTAAAGTTGTACAGTTTTCATAGAAGTTAAACGAAGTTAGCTGAAGCACAGCAATTGTTCAATTAGACCCTATATGTGAAAGTAAAGTTTACAATGATCAGACCGTTTTCTTGTCATGAAATCTTTCGCAGGAAACTTTAAGTGCTCTGCTTCTTTGGCACTGCTTTTACATGTTTGGGCTTATCGCTTTACAGTGATCATATCTGACTTCCTGAGTAAAGCCACCGAAGTCTTTTATATTTCAGGATGTGGTATAATTTTTGTAGCGGAAATATAAGACCTAAAACTATAAGTTGCATTTCACAGAAACTAAATGGTTTTTAATCAAAATCCCTCTATCCACACACCATAAATAATAAAGCTTAGTTACAGTTATTTGACCTAACCTGTCAGGCATCTTTTAGGGGTGACAACGTAACTAACAGTTGTCGTAAGGCAAGCTCCGAAGCGGTGCAACATTAAGGAGAAAAGTGCCAGTCGCGGAAAACGCTTACCCAACGGGTGTCATCAGCTGCACAGAGAATGGTCCTGTTCACCTAAACTGAGATCAACGTGTGTAAGGTTTAAATTTATGAGACAAATTCACGTTGCTCTAAGCAACATAAATAATAGTATGCGTCCTCTCATAAACCTAGGATGTTGTCCTAGAAAGCAAAGCAAAGGGCCAATTTATTGACACTATAACCATCGTCGACGACCAATGAGCGCAGGATATAAAATGTGGAATACTTAGTTAACTTATGTTACCTGCAAAGCACCTTTCCACCAATTTCCTCCCATAGATTAATCTGTTTTAGCTACATATTTCCCTTTCTTTGGTTCTTTTAGCATACCGCATCAGTGGCTTGCTTTTATCTCAGGAAATTCGCACAAAAACCTTATTACCATCGTTATTTCCTTTATAGTAACACGGTTAATGCTAGAGGATCAGCGGAAATTCTGTCATTTCAGGGAATTGGATTCCTCTAGGTATACGGGTAAATGCCGTGGGAAAAGTCCAATACGCAGGTATTATACGCGCACGAAATCCACTTTTCCTAAGAAAGAAGCTATGTAAGCCTAGACTGTCTTCCTCGCTTGATGAAAGAATTATTGGGCCACAAGAGTGTACCGTGTTTAGAATTAGGTGCCTAACCGTAGCAGCGTTGTTAATTGTACGGAAACGATACACTGCTGACAAATAGGGAGCTTGAAGATGAAAAACTTAGATTAAGGAACTGCAATCTAGGATAACCTATTTCCCTGCTGGGGCACGGAGAGATATTGTATCTGCTAAGGAAGTCCAGTAGAAAGTGCGGCTTACATGGCGTCAATAATGCCGCGTGGTTATAGTTTGTTTTGCAGACTAGATTTCTTGATTTGCTTATGGATCCCGAACGGCAGTAGGATAGATTTGATATCAGACCGATTTTCCAAACCTCCGGTGGGAATAAATATATGTTCCATGCACGGGAATGTCATAGAGCAGCAGCTTCCTGTGGATATCCATTAAGATACTGCTTTGATATTATTCAAGGATTATGTATATTTTATAGAGATTCAATCATATCAGACCACGTATAAAGTACGCTGAGGCCAGTTCATAACCTACAGGCTGCTTTCGTTTTTGCTATTTTTATTTGTGGAAACAGGGCGAGACAAACTTATGGCAAAGAGCCAAATGTCCTGGTTGTTTAACGGACATGAAAAGCGGGCTGCTTGCTGGTTAGAAGAGCATTGTTCTCAGAAGGCCTGATCTAGGTGTATAGCCAACCAGGTGGTCATCGAATGTTGACATTATTACGGACCATAGTTTTAAGACGCGTTAACATTATTTATATGTGTAATCAGCACGAGGAACGTGGTGCCTACCGTAACTCTTCCTTCAGGTTTACTGAACCAGCTCTGCAGACCCCGCTATTCTGCCCGCCGCAACGTTTACTGCGGACACTCCATCCTGTGTTTCGTTGTTTTTGGCTATTCGGCAACTGCTAGTTGTTGGCTTCTTTGTGCATTTGAGTTATTTGCATGTCATCCGGTCACCTGCTACCTACACTACTTATCGGATGCGGAAGACACGAATAATATTACATATTTCTCTACTTGACCAGAAGAACCGAAATGCGCCCAGCAGAAAGGCGGACGCAATAAGTGAACAAATGCCACTAACCATGATGGAAGGTTAAACAAGCGGGCAGTCCAAAGCTGAGTGGTTCGTGAAAATCAAGTTCATAATATTCCCTTGGGAAGATGTATGCATGAAGTTGCACCCGACTGCTTTCTTGGACCTCGTTCCAATGCAGAAGTAAGACCATGTAGTGTTTTACTGTTGTTGGGAACGACAAACGTTCCCGCGCGTGAGCCGAATTTTGTATCACGAAATGCGCTAGCGCCACTTAGTATGCTGGGTGCAGAAAACATATTTTATGTTGGCTGCGGAAGATGGTGTTGCTGCGGTAGTCAACAAGGATACGTTCTCGTGAATTAAAGCAACGCTGTTGCCGATTTTTGCAAAAAGTTGGCTCATGCACTCCTCTTGCGCTAGCGAAAACAATTAGCGGAATAGCCATTTTTCCTTGTTCCTTGCCGAGTTGCGACAGCTGGCACTAGCCGCGTGTACCAACGTCCAGCAGGGAGGCAAGTCACTGATGTGCCTTAAATCTAAGCCTCTTAGTAACCATCGAAACTCAACATACCGCGTAAAGCTTTGAAGCCAAATTCACCGAAAAGAAAGTACCCAAGCACCCACCCTTGGCACGGATAGCCAATTCGCGACGGATTGGTCCAAGGTTGCTAAGGTGAACCAGAAGGGTGGACCAAATATCACCTCTTCATCAGGCAAGTTAGCGAAACTCTGACTGCGGGCTGTATAATCGAAGAGCCCAACCTCCGAAAAATTGTCTTTCGAAAACCGAGCCACCTACCCGGTAACCACCAGACTACCCCCTTACAGAAGCGTTGAAACTACTGTACAAGCGTACTGACGCGATGCAAACTGTGAGCCATAGCGTTTCATTGCAAATGCCCTTCCTCTCTGCTTTACGTATTATCGTTACCACTATTGCAGTTGGGCACATGTAGACTAGGTAAGTGTAAGGTTTGTTAGACACCAGCGCTGCACGCTTTATGGTTCAAAAGCGTACAATAATTAAATAAGCAGATATAAATAAAGGTACATTTTTAAGCCTGCTAGATGCAGTGCCTGCGCTGGATCAAATAGATGGATGATCAGATAACATTCTCTATCATGGATAGTGAAAACCATGCGTACCTCTCCTTGTAGGTGAACCTCATACCAAGCTGTGGTGCACTGCATCTTACAGTGTCTTTTGCAACACTTGGAAGTTTGAAAACCTCCCTATACTGGCCGCCGTAAAGCATACCGAGACTTCTTTAAGTGTAATATTGCATATGTTCGACACAAATGTCTGCTTAACAACATAGTAACATGGAGGATGTGACCCGTCACTAACTAAAGCCGCAGCCCAAGCTTACGCGGACAAGCCAATCAGACCCATAGGCGTCGGACGTTCCTTCAGACACGGGCAAAAAGCTTAAACTCATTCAAAAGTACAGGGACAGATTTACCAACACAAGCAACCAGCCTACCTACATACTTAAGTTTATAAATCCCCGTTTATGAAAATCCTATCATACTATTGCACATTTCTTCCTAGTTGCCGTACTATTACTATGATCATGCCTTTAATGGCGGGCCTCGCGAAGCCAAGAATAACAAGTTAGTTAGTTAGTTATTTCTATAGTTCGCGAGGAATTTCACGCTAGATCCTTTTACATTCCGCAGAAAATTTAGTGCGCTCTATTATTAGTGGTTTTGTGTAAACAAATAAGGCAGAGGAGCCATTGGAAATGTTTAAAGGTAATAATGCTTACTAGTAAGCATAATGGATAAGTAAAAATGTTCAGACCATTAGTGGCATAATGAGGCTTCGTATTTAGCTAGGAAACTACCAATTAACTTAAAGTACAGGCAATATATTTTGGACTAAAGTATTGCCTCATGTCCCAAACTTCAAAAATGAGTCAATGGCATAGAACAGATAAAACATTTTTAAGCGAGGATATTGCTGAAAACAAAACGAAAGTAAGGTAATCGAAATATGTTTCTTTTCGCTGATTACCATAAGATTAAAATCTCTGTTGTACTGCAATAATCCGCGAGTTAATGGCTGTCTGCTAATAATGCCATTATTATTATTTGACTAAACGTTCTTTCCGCTTTGCAAGCGGATACCGAATAGATAAAAGAATATATATGTAGTGGCGTAACGTTATAAGTGCTAAATAAGGATATGGATAGAGAAGTGCACAATATAGCCAAAAATTTGTCGCCTTAACTAAGTCCGAAGTAGTGGGGCGAAAAGTGAATTTTCTAGGCGTACATAGTTAAAGATAGACACATTTAAGTTTACGCCCAAATGTTTGGAATCTAGAAGGAAATATTACATATGTAAGAAATCAAAAAGTCCCTTGTAGTTAGACCGCCGTCAAACGATATCATTGAGCCGTTTCCAGAAGATATTTTGCCACAAAGAAGAGTATGGAATTAGTGTTGATAACTCTTTGAGCGTTTAATTGTTGGTGTGGATTGGTTCTGGACTACCTTTGCCAAGTACATAAGGATAAGTCAGAAAATTTAGAGTTCCTTTGATGCACCTGAGCCTGTGACACCCATACACTTCTTGGGTTTTTATAGAAACTTTCAGCAGTTCATTATATTTTAAACATATGTAAGCATATTCCGCTATAGTGTCTTACAAATTGCCATAAACTGCTGAACGTTTACATTGAGTGTGCTTAATCGCAGTCAGGTAACAATTAAGCTATCTCAGCAAACCTGTCTGGTATTACAGACGGTGAAAGCGAACGCCGATCCGTTAACAGAGATCCAATGACCGTTGCGCAACAAACACATCACAATCCAACGCCGCACAGCATCACCGAAACAAGAAAACGGGCGAAATTGGCAGAAGAGGCTATCAGGATGGCTTTTTAACACTAATCTAAAATAAATTACGAAAAATAAAATAGGAAGTTGCAATGAAACTTGTGAAAGAATCATAAACACTATTGGATTCCCTCATTGGCGTGGGCCGGTGAAGCGTACGTTTGATACTTGTGTCAGTGGTCGGTGGAAGGCAAAACGATGGCGCGTCCCCAGCATGTGTGCCTTGGTGTGCACGGTTCTCGCACTTGTACGAAGGTTTTGTGATGTTTTAGTTTCGACTAACGCATGGATTAAGCGATCAAATCCGACGGAAGCCTTAGAACCGTTTCCATCCAATACAAATTGCTGCCTTTTTGCGAGCAAAATCTTGGGAGGGGTCTCACACAGCGGTGTCAAGGGTTTACACATCGCACCGACGAGCACAAAAACACAAGGGCAAGTATGCAAATCAGCGTGGGTTTGCTGATTTCGAGGGCTGAAACTGGGCGGTGTTAACCAGAGTGAAGTAACTTGGTGTCGCAAAGGTACCACGTTTGAAGCTGCTCCTGGTGCGCCAGTGATGTTGGAATCTAACACCAGCTCACCGGGAAGCTTAAGTGTTGTGCAGAAAACCCGTTCAACGGGGCAACGACCTAGGTCTTCTTTGACCTTGTTGCGAATGCCGAGAAGGATAACTGTTAGGCGTTCGGACCGTTGGGCACTCGATTGTGAGGCGGAACTCGCGGATTTCATTTGACGAAAAACCTCAACAAGGCATTTGGCGGCTGGATGGTCTACAGTTGCTCGCAGATAGGAACAGCCGAGTAAACCGTTCAGGTCCCGAAATAGAGTGGAATTGAACTAAGGATCTCTTCTTGTTGTGAGCGCAGCTGGGGTGCAAACCACACATACCCCGGTTTCAACGAACGTCCGCGAAACATTTTCCGTGGTAACCTCCCTTATAGGTACCGCATGTGGCCATCGGGTGAACCGAGTGGTACAAGGCAACAAATCTTCGAAACGATTAGATAAGGGAAGTGGTTCAACGACGTCAAAGTGCACATTTTTAAATATAGCATCGGGTAGCGCTAATGTTCCAGTTAGCGTGATTGTGTGCCGAGGTGTCTTGTTCGTCTGATGCGTGTTCCAACACTTAAATAAATAAATAAATGGTATATTCTCTGTAAAACGAGCAGCTTATGATATTGGAACGCATAGTGTGCCATAAAATGCGGTCGGCGAATAACTAGACATTGGCTGGAATGCCAGGAGTAGAAAGACATGTAGGTAGTCAAAAATCAATTATCCTGTACTGCCGTGGAACGAAAGGTCTTGGCTTTCCGGTCGATATATCACAATAGACGTCATAGTTAGGGTTAAAATCGACGACTGATAGAGATATTGTGTAGTGTTTGCACTCAGGACCGCAAAATCAGAAGCGCCTTGCTGGCTTGCAATATCCTCGCTTTTAATAGCATGCTGCAAGAGATGGTGAAGCTTGACACGCGACCTTGCGATAGCAAGCGTTGCTAGTGGCATCAACCTCACGAACGCCCGTCGTAAATTGCGATATCTAGTCAGCATGATGCGGCTCACGAGGTAACCATTGCTAGGAGGAACCTCAAAAGGCAAAACTCGCAGCTTGTGATCCGTAAGGTCAATGAGGCATGCTTTTCAAATAGCTGAAATAAGCGCTTAATAGCAAGACAACTAGCCAGCAATTCTCTGCCGAAAGTGCTGTACTGGATTTGAGGAAAATGAAGCATTTTGGAGAAAGAAGACAAAAGTTAAGGTTAGTTGTTGGTAATTTGCCGTAAAGCAGCTCCAACGGCAGTTTGAGATGTATCCGTCCAGAGAACGAAAATTTCGGCAACGTCGGTGCTCATGAGGCTAAGCGCGGTGGCGTTTTATTACACGTGCTTGTCCTTAACCAGCTCTATAGCTGCTTTTGCCTTTGGCTAAATGTTTTGGATCTGTCTTTTAGTAAAGTTGCCTGTGGTTGAAGTAGCCTGGAGCAATCTGGAATAGAACAGTTGCACTAGCTGACTATCCCAAGGAACCTACGCCAACTTTTGAAGGATTGTGGAATAAGGTAATCTGCGATTGCCTGCGTATTCTCGGAAAGTGGGATTTTACAATCACGGTCCATCCAGGGCCAAAGCAAATTAACAGATTTGGCAGAAATTGCTGTTGCCGACTTTAATCAGCACTGAATTACATGCTCGAAGCTCAGAGGGAGATGTAACACGTTTCCAACTCGTTCGAACTGGCGTAGAGAACATCGTCAATGTAAGCTAAAACAAACCTAGCCCTCTAGGGACTTGCTCAAAGAATTGCCAGAAGGTCTGGACAGCGTTTGGCAGTCCGAAGGGCATAGGGCCATGTTCATCGAGACCGAAGGGCGAGTAACGGAGTAGTTGGAAGGTCGTCTAGCGCAACAGCAATGTGATGGGATGCACAAACTAGGTCGCTTGTGCAGGAAAGCGCCTTTCTGTGCAAATAAGATAGGGAGAGTGGGTATCTATCGGGAACAGTGACACAGTTACGCGCCTGATGGTCACCATTTGGCCTTCAATAGCTTGCCTTTTTAGGCAGCAGGTTAAGCGGAGATTCAGATCTGCTTTTGTAAGGGCGAACAACTATGAGGTAAAGCATGTGTTCGAAATTCTGCTCGGCAGCTTATAGTTTGTCCGGTGCAAAGCCTCTTGACTTGGTGGAAATAGGAGGACCGTTTGCAAAGATTTGGAGACAAATAGCGCGCCGTCCTCTGCTCCAACGCGGGAAGGAAAATGATGCCATAATGTCGTGTGACGCGACTCTTGTGGCACAAATACTTGATTCCTAATGGAATTGACCGTAGCGAGCTGCTCGAAAATATTAACGAGATAGCACTGTCCCGCAGCATGCCACGTCGCAGTTTTACGACGAGAACGATTTCCGTAAGAAAGTAGTTACAAATAATGGGCTTTGGTGCATCCACAATAAAAAGCATAATAGGGGAAGTACGTCGTAATACATATTTAAACTTGAACGGACTCTAACCATAGGTAACGATCTTGCTTTGGGTATCCGCCCATTACGTAATTACGGTTGGCAGCAGCGCGCGTTTTCTTAAGGATAGATGTATAACGTTTGCCTGTGCTTCAGTATCTACCAAACAGTGAAGTTTGATGGTGGAATCAATGACGTACAAAAGCTAACTAATGTTGTGGCCTGCAGCAGTCGTCACCAACAATGGCTGGCGTTATCATTTCCCTGCCGAGAATCCAAAAAAGCCTTAAGGTAGTTGCTACGTTGACGACTACAACGAGCAGCATCCCCGAAATGGCGACGGAATTGGAAATACGATCGTACTTTCATAATGCGAGATTGACTACGGCGCCTACTTCTTGAGACCAATCTACGGTTTGGCTTATGAGTGGGGTAAAAGGGCTAGTACCAATCGATATAGCCTTTCCCTCTCAGCAGTAAGTGAGATACTTTCAGCTGGACTGGTTGTTTGCATGTCAGTCACACCACTCCCAGTAGACTTAAATGAGTGTCCATGGAATTTGTCGACCGCTTCGGCCAGTTTGTCCGATTGAATTTCATCAGCCAGGTCTGCTAAAGTCGCTGTGGTATTGGTTGAAAAACACTTAGTCCAGAGTTGTCAAAGCATTGCATCCTCCAAGGTCAAGGCACGCTCAAGTGTCTGCATGGGTCGGATGAGCTGAGACCGACTACGAACTCCAAGCTCTATGCCTGGAAGTAACAGGTGTAATCGTGCTTCATCGGAAGTCATACTGCTGCTTTAAGTTGTCATACGCTTTGCGGTCAGCAAGTGATCATGGATGCGAATTACATCTGAGGCTATCTGAGGCGAAAGATGAGCGGTGATGTGCGGTACCATCGACGGTCGCGGTGCCATTATGAAACCAATATATGGCATTCACCTTAAGAAACTGGCCACCAGGGGCTGAAACTCCAGAGATGGGTAAGAAAAGCCAAGATAATTTTTACACGATTCGTTGGCAGAGTAGTCCGACGTTACGGAAGAAACAAAAGAAAAAACAATAAAAAACAAAGAAATATATTGTTTCGCCAATGATAGGGCTTGACAAAGTGTTATAAACCGCTGTAAGTTTACGTCGAGTAAGACCTTTGTGCGTGAGCTTGCAGTCCAAGTTCAATAACTATATAGCGGTGAAACTGCCCGGTAGAAAGGACGGAGAAAGAGCACGCTGATCCTTAAAACGGGATACAACAACCGTTGCGAAGCAAAAACACCGCGATCCAACATCGCCCAACGCCAATGAAACCAGAAGTCGAACGAAATTCGAAGAAGCTTCTATCTGGATGTGTGACTTAAAGCGAGTCTACAATAATGAGGAAAATAGAACAGGAAGTTACAGTAAAGCTTTGAAGGATTTGTTGACGCTATACGACCACAGCCAATAAGCTACAAGAAGCTGCCACTAATTGAATAGAAAGGAGCAACCGAAACGTTAGCAAAATGCTTTGAAACGCGAATGGTAAATGAACCTACATTGGTGTTATTAACAACTTTGATTTTATGGGTCGATGTTTGTTGAATACGAATGAACATATTCACAGTTTTCGATGTTTCTGCATATTACCTTTAGAGGTTAATGTCAATGCCAACGGTGCCTAGCATGGTGACATTTTAATTTAACGGTAGGATGCACTAGCGATCACCATACATGTGGTTCAGGCTTCAGCTCACCCAATTCAACAGGCAGCATGCACTACTACTACTACTACTACTATAAAGCAAGCGTCTGGTAAAGCTTAAATAATGCATAGTAGAAGTTGGAGGCAAGTAAGAGGGACATTTACTAGCCGAAGGCCTTATAACTTTATTAATAAAACATTGCGTTTAACTATGTAGCTGCTAGCGCTTCCAAGTTTAATTTCGCAGGCTGTGGCACAGATGACAGTCAGCTTAGCAACAGTTAGGTTAGCCGCAACTATTACTGATTAGTAAGGTCATGTGTAAAGTGAGGTGGCCCAGTGATTTTCATGACATCTTGGGTACCAAGATTAAGCTGCTAAAGAAGACAAAACTTCGTAGTAATCATTCACTAACGTTTAAACCCAACATTTATTCGATGCTGGCCTGCACCTTGGGGAGCAATCCAGTACCGATGCCAAATAGAATCCAGACGGCAGAACTACCATATACCACCTATGTCGCTGTTGAAACACGTTTGAATAGATAGCCCCAAGCATCCTCGTTTTGTGACGGCGATTCAGGACAACTTAATTGTACAAATCACTGCTCTGAGACAAGCAATGCGCTACCATGCTGCAAACCGCCGATAAGAGTTAATAAAACCTGAAAGTTTTAGACAACCCAAGTCGACCCAGGCAAACGCAACCTTGTCAGAAAGAGAAGTGGTTCACCTCGGTACAGTTCAAACTATCGCAAGTAAGCCCAGTTGCACAGCGGGATCCATTCCAACCATAAGGATTGGACCATCCTATGAAACTGCTTGCAAGGTTTTGTTGGTTCACGAAGTTGTATCTGTCATCAATTTATTACTAGGTTGCTTTCCACACAGGCGAGATGTGAAAGTCGGCCTTTTCCGTTAAATCCAACCAATTTGAGACTAAGACCAAGCCATGCGGTTTGACGAATGTCACTGCCAATTTTCAACAGTTGGTACATGCAACAATAACTGGGCTAAGGACAAAATGTTTTTAAGTATACATTGACGATACCATAGTTCGCGGTAAATGGTATAGGTATACAACCAACCGCTCATTCTGGTACTTGATTCAATAGTACAATTGGGTTTAGACGGAAAACCAGTAATTGTCGGTTTATAAAGAAGCAGGTGACTAGGTCTTGTAGCATCGTGTTTGTGCGGAACCGCTCATGGCCATGCGCCGCGAGTTGTCTCGGATTGCGCAGTATTCTCAACAGTTCTTCCAGTTATCAAGGTTGCTTACAGGGCTTTGCTACCACGCACAACCTAAGTACAAACCATCTGCAGGTTCAGGCTATTGGTTTGAAACGGCACAGCAACATACATAACTAAATAGTTTATTTACGGCAGCGTGTGGCGCGCCAGCGAAGGCGTGATCATGCTAATACAAACAGGTATGATTTTTAACTACATAAAAATATAGCTTGTTAACCAGTGACATAATGGATTTGTTTGTGTGCATATAAGTAAGCAGATGTGTTAATGGGTATGGTAAGAGAAATTGTAAAGTTGTGGCTGCACGCGTGAGTTTGTTTGCTGTGTTCGTCCTCGTAAAAATGGTTTTAATCTTACACCTCGAAATCGGCCGACGTTTGTGAAGTGGGGATCCTCCGAAATGGATACAAGTAGCGAGCTTGTTTATTGGCGAGTCACATCCGCAGAGTTGTTAATCAACCCTTGGTGGGTTTTTATAGGGGAAGCGCTCTCCAGGCGAAAACCCGGCACGCCCTGGAACACTGCCGCTGAAATGTTTGCTTGAACGGGATTAACCTGAACTACCTAGCTAGCATCATATGGAGATTGCTCGGCTAGCTAGCCAAGATGTTAAAATTTTCTGACGTTCGTTCCTCCTTTGATGTTTCTTTGTTGATGCTAACGTCAGCAACACCGGTATCAGTGCTGCATTATTCCTGTGTAGAGTGGGTAGTACTAAGCCGGTAATCGCACGCGCGAGCAGAAGCTTATCACAGCTGAAAGGTAATCATTGCTTGTATGGCTCTCTTTTCATAAGACACTTCTGTCACTGGATTCAGCGCCGCATGTTTAAGGTTTGCACGCATCATAAATAAATAAATTCTCTAGTCTCGGCCGATGCGAATCACGCCTATATTAGCATGCTCATAACAAAGATACAACTAAATGGTGGGGGACATAGAGAAATGGCGCAAGTGAGCCATAAACAGTGGTGCTGTGGGTTCAAACATTTATGTTGGAGTGCATGTGGCTAGATTTTATTCGGGTTTGTATACGTGCCGCTGTACTTGTGATTGAACATGTGGATAGTGTGAGAAGAGACGACTGACATCCGTGGTGGGTTTGTGATTGACTGGGTAACCATGAGGCGAGGCATAGCCGCCTCGTTGCATTGCCAGTAAACACACCATAGAAGCTGTTTATAGGAAGAAGGCTGGCCAGGTGAAAACTCAATACATCCTGGAGCCCTGTAGCCGAACATTTGCTTGAACAGGGTAGGCCCGCAAAACCCAGCTTGTGCCGCAGGATGTCATAGCTGCGTTGTCGGTTAAAGTGCCTGATTGCTAACAAACCATAAGTGTGTGCTTGGATACTTGGCAGTCAGGATCACACGTTCGGTAGTTAAGGTCCTAGCCCCAAACGCCTGGTAGGGCGCCTTGGTACGTTCCTGATATTATCTTCAAGGCATGCACCATTATCCACGGGCTTCAAGCTTTTCAATAGCCCAAAAGTACAACTCGCCTTTTGGCGGTGCATGTCGAGGAATAATTATTATTTTGCCAAGGTTTCCCTAGGTCGTAATATGTAAATGCGAATGCCCTATCGTGTGAACATTCAGGTGCCATGGAGCTTGTCCATCCCGTGTAGCTTCTAATCTCGTTGTCCTTGTCGGCGATCCACGGAAAAGCAAGGGTCGGTTTTAAGCTTATTGCATGAATCGAAACTTGCACCCACGGCACACCCGCACCGTACGCCGTGCCGGCTGACCGACGCACATTGAAACGGTCGGCGTTATAGTAAAAAGGAAGTTTCGCTGCTCTCTGCGAACACACCTACGGACACTGGTTAGCATAATGTATAACAAGAACACGCGGTTGCAGTAACGTAAATTTAACCCCTATATAGCTACAACTAAATTCATTCGAGGTACAAGAATCGTTAAGCCACGCTGTGCAGATTAGACATGAAGTTGTAATTCAACGTTGGTTCTGTTGACCCCATTTACAGCTTTACCTCGCTATATATTGCCAATAAGGCGCCGAAAGCTGAAGGATTAAGTAACCCACAACAGAGCTTCGCGGTACATTGCAACTAATGACGGCGGCCTATCCAAACATAATGGTGGGTATAGACGTCGTTGGACCAACCTTAGTGGGTGCTATGTGTCAACGTTACATTTCGCTCCGGCGGATTACTTTACCAACTAGTACGAAACAGCACTCATACAGAAAGTGAACAAATATTGTGTAAGATTAGCTTTCTTCCGCGATTAAGTGGCAAGGTGGTTGCCCTTTTACTAGGTACGCTGAGGCCAAGGAGCCAACTTTGAATGCAGGCCAAAAAACGAGCCGTACTACATATTGAAATTGCTTATTCTCGATAGCATCGAGGCATCCCTTATCATGCATGGTAAAATTTTACAGACAATGTTTCGCAGTAGGCGTATTGTGTTGCGTGCATAAAGGGAAAAAGTAAATGTGAGGAATTCATCAAATGTGAAGTGGAAATGTTCTGCCCTCATGTGTATATGCCGTAGTGTGGAAAGTTGTGGGCCGTGACTTCAGCATGTTCCGTAGTGGTGTAAAATAGTTCAGGTTAACCAGTTACCTACTGGGTGTGTGGGTCTGCATATATGTAAGTATATATGGTAATGTGCAGGGTAAGTGAAATTGTAAATTATGACTGTACGCGTGAGTTGGTTTGCTGTGTTCGCCCTCGTAAGAAGGGATTAATGTAACTGCTCGCTATCGGCTGACGTTTGTGAAGTGAGGATCCTCCGGAATGGGAACAAGCAATGAGCTTATTTAGTGCCGAGTCACATCCGCAGTATTATTACTCGTACCTTGGTGGCATTTTAGGGAGAATGCTCGCCAGGCAAAAACCCAACACATCTTAGAACACTGCCGCCGAACAATTCGCTTGAACGGGATTAATCCGAACCACACAGCCAGCAACATTTGGAGTTTGTTCGGCTAGTAATAAAACAGCCTGCATAGGGTGATACGTTTGACCGACTACGACACATGGGGAACGTCTAAGCTATAAATACTAGCCCATAGGACTAGCGGACCATACCGAGCCTAAGACACATTGTGTCAAACTGTTTACTAGCTTATCAAAAGTACGTTCCTGTATTCATTAATAAATAAATAAATAGTTTATTCTCAAAGTTATCAAGACACACCAAATCAGGCACGGTGAAAATTTACGGGCCATGTTTCGCAACAGACATGTTGCAGTGTAGGTAATCGGCAGTGGCCAAAACTTTTACTGGATGCGGAAATCAAAGAAGGAATTATGGGGATGCATTTGTCAATGAATGACGATAGTTTGGGTTCAAGTGTGGGTAGTGTACACATGCAAGGCACTATAATTGTAGTAAAGACTAGGTGTAGATAGAGAATAGCTTACTCTTGTACGTGTCAAGAAAGTAAAAATATGACTCTAGTCGACGTGCCAGTATGTAAGTTTGGGCAGTGAATTTATTCAGTGACGGGTCACGTCCGCCACTTCGCTGCGTCGTTAAACGGAAATATGTAACTTTGATAAAGCAAACGCTTGCCCGGCAAAAGCCCACAACGTCCGACAAAACTACCGTAAATACTTTTGTATCCAAATGTACAACTAGCAAAGCCGCTTGCCGACTAATTTCACCTTAATTTATTCGCAGTCAATTGACTTACAATTTCCTTCATTGGCATTTCAAGTGGCTTGATCAGAGCCGCCGTAATCGCTGAGGCCGGTCGAGGAGGAGATTCACGTAGAGTCGTCTTGTTTCTGGTCAAGGTGGGGAAAAATTTCACAGTTTTTCTTGTCTGGATTTTTAAGGTCATGTATACTTTTCGGGTGTGTGAAGGCATCGTGAGTAGCTATCCACACCGGGCAATGGCCGTGGTGGTGCTCGCAAGTGTATCCGTTTGGTAGACAGTTATAGTCCAGGTAGGTCCTTGTGAGTTATTAGGTCCTCTGTCGAGCGAAAACTCTGTTCCTCAGTCCAATACCTGGTCCCCAAGTAGTGCCGGACTTTGGAGACAATGGAAAGGAAGGGACAATGGCGCTTGGTCAACCAACACACCCTATTATGAAGGGCAGTAAGTGTCGATGTCAACAACTACTTTACCGCAGACGGCCCACTATGAACCTGCAGTCATATGAAAGCATATAAGTTGCTTATAGACAAGCCTCTTGCAAGCCCACCATTTGTCCCCCCCAACGCAACCGCCAAACTAAGCGTGACGCCAGGAGGCTTAATTAAACTGAAAGTCCTTCGTAAGTCCCCAAACTTGGTGATACCATCAGGCTCAAAACAATGGTCACAATAACAAGCGTCCACGCAAAAATCTGGCAAAGCTTTGAAGGACTGTTCGTCGAATAAGCAGTGTAGTCGTAATTAACCTACTGAATCATGAGTCGAAGCGTTCCTGCTTTATTAACCTTTGTGCGCTTCAGGGAGTAAGAACCAGCTGTGTATTCCAAGTGTTGAAGAGGGGCCTGGTCATGGCAGCGTGATGATTATTACGTTTAGTTTTTATCGGTAACCGCCCTTCTCCCCGCCGCAACTTCGATGCGGCCGCTTCACGCTGTACTTTGCTGCCATCAACATTTATGCAATTATTTTCTGTCGGCTTCTCAGTGGGCACTAGACAAGTTGGTAGGCAATAATCGTTCCGACTATGATGTGTGGGGTTTAAATCCGGCCACCTTGCGTTCCCTATGCTTTCAATGGTTGGTCGTTAGCTCAAGTGCAAAATATTCGACATAACAAATGCGCAGTTTCGACAGTTCGAAACCGGAAAACTTTACGCGTACTCCTTGGCAGGCGTATGCACTGACAGCCTAATACGCCATATCATGAGTCCGGTTTATGGGCGTTGCGAAAAAGCAGTAAATGTGGCTGGTCCTAATGCTCAAGGCTAGGTTTACTAATCCGCTAACACATGAACGCTCAAGCAAGCCCAGAAAATTGCTGACGACTAACAGTATTAAATTAAGTTACTGCGGCTCATTGTTAAATAATGAAAACTAGGGCGGTTTTATGCTGCAACTGCCCATGATTTACCCCATAAACTGAATTTCTATAATTGGCATATTTATGCTTGCTAGGCAAGCCCAGAGCCTGTCCTACTTATTGCTTGGAACTGCCGAATTTTTCCCGCCTACCTATTAGACTTAAGCGCCAATGTACTGGCGGTCAATGTATATTTGACATTACATAATTGCTTTTGCCTTCGTCGGCTTGTCTCGGGTATACTACGAGAAATATTATTCAGCGCTTCATAGTAATTTGCGAGAGGTACTATACTTAATTAGTTATTAATAGCCATAGATTTCTATAGCTCACTGCTAGTTGTGGCACCTACTTATGGATATGCAAAACAGGATAAATGAAACAACACGCGATATGGCACGGAAGTATGTGCCTCTTTTAGGCTAATCAAAGCCAAATACTAAAATTTTCTTCGGGCTTATCCATCCGAGCAATGCATACGCAGTCCTGGTATGTTATACGCATAAACTTACTGGTTTAGAAGATGGAGGATTATAACTTTAACCTAGTATATCGGCCCACCACACTCTGAAAAAGGTAGCAGGAGCTTTTTCGACCCTAAGAGCGTTGGACTGCGCGCTGCAGATCAGAAACCAACGAGTGTTCAAGCTTAAAATTATTCTACCAGGGCTTACCGCTTAACGGCAACGTATATGCGCAATTTTGTGCCGTGTGACAACCAAGCGTCCCGTTGACGACATAAACCAGAAGACGCGGGACAGTGATTGCTCTTTCACTATAAGCCTGCCTAGTTATCAAAGACCATGTAAGCAATGTGGCAGTTTGCGAATGTTTTACGGGTCCGAAATGAAGGAAAGCTGGCACTCAAGTAACTTACGTAAACAATGTTGCGAAAACCTGGTTCTTACTCGTCCATCGTAAACAAGTGTTGTAAAGCTGTCTTAGTGCAGCTGCACTACGGCAAGCCTTCGCCTGCGAAGCAACGACCGCCTGATTGCCCAGACGCGCGCTCATGGAACCGACAGGATACAGGAGGCCAAGACTCGGTAAACAAGAAGTCTATTCTACACGATGTTTCAGATCTATTTATTGGTGAACGAAATATACTAATTTTGGAAGTGTATGGTCCTCAGCCAATATAAGTTAATTCCGTCCCACGGATTTTCCATATTTGGCAGAAGGGTTCGCATTCGTTGACTCTGGCGTGTATTTGCTGCCCAATCAAATTGCACCCGAAGCCAAAGTTAGTACAACCGTCGAAGGGTGTTCCACGCTGGTGCTTGTGACCTACGCTTGCAGCAGACAGCTTAGTGCTGCGCGGTAAGCCTTGCTGGACCTCGTATCTGGACATTGGCACCGCTTGCGTCTCTAGTACCTCCCCTTTGAATGGATTGCTCCTACCTGTATTGCGCACTTGGCCTTGGTCGTAGCTTGTTCCCTGGGGTCCACTTGTAGCCATCGCAGTCGGCCGGTGGTCGAGTGGTCTGCGCGTTTGCATTGCAGCCATAAGCTCACCGGTTCGAATCCGCGTAGGGGTGTGCGTCCTCGCGATATCCTCAGCCCGCGCGCGACTAGTGGTGGTCGCTCGGCAGCGAAGCGCTGTTACGGCGTACAGCTGACGCATGATTATTATTTTAATATTATCGCAGTTGCATTCCTCTGCTATTTGGCCTGCATATTACGTCGTGTGGCGTCTGTGAGGCCGGCTGTGTTCCGCGTTGGGGATCAGTTCTGTTTTCTGAAGCAAATGTTTCCAGTAGTATGTCCCACTGTGGTGTCACTGGTTCTTGATGCCTTTGTGATTTGTCATGCGGCTGTCGTAGATGATTGATGCGTCTGGTTCACTTGTCCTTCCGAACATTAGCTCATAAGTTTACCCCTTTTTTCCTCTAACCGTACTGCTAACCCAGCTTTCCGGGGGCTGCAAGTTTCGTGCACACACCAAGTCGCCAATCCTGAACGTGCGAAGCCTGGTGTCCTGCCACTCTCTCGGTTGTCCGTTGCGTTTTCCAACTTTCCGGGGAATCAATCCATCAAATGTCGTTCTAATTTTTCGTCCAAATAGACATCTAGAAAGGGCTTTACACTCCGGTGCGTTTGGCTTCGCAGTGTTTCTATACATTCACAAAACGGCTGCATTGCATCTCGTGATACCCTCGTTACTTTCGCTTTGAGACGATCACGTTTAAAGGTATGGACAGAACGTTCGGCTTGCCCGTTCGATCGTGGATGGTACGGCGGCGAAAGCCTGTGCTAGGTTCCGTTTTGCATGAAAATCCCCGGAACTTCGTTAAGGTGAACTGAGCTCCGTTGTCTGTAACCAACAGACCGGGGTGCCAAAATACTGGAACAGTTTGTTCAGCTCATAGATAGTGCACGTGGCGGAGGGCTTTCGCATCGGAATTACGTCGGTCCATTTTGTGTAGGAATCAAGCAAAAGCAAATAATGATGACCGTTGATTGGTCTCGCATCATCCAAGTTTATTCTCTGCCAGGGCTTCTGCTACTCGGGCCAAGGTTGCCACAAACCTTTTGGAGGTGCCTTTGCCGCTCGTTAACAACCTTCACAACCTTGGCCGAACAGCTCGATTTCTTCATCCAGTTAAGGCCAATTCACAAAACCTCACGCGAATGCCTTCATTTGGCTGGGTCCCGGATGTCCTGAATGAAACTGCTGTAGTATTTGTTTCCGAAAATTCCTTAGTATCACGCCTCGGTCTGCGAACGTTAGACAATTGTCAACGACCGAAAGGGATCCGAGTCGCTTAACGAAAGGTTGTAATTCGTTCGAAATTCTGACATTAGTCCAACTGGACTGCACAAACCCTATCACTTTCAGCAAGGTAGCACTTGAGTCGTCTCTGCACGACTCGTGTCCGCCTTTAATGACAACACCCTTACACTGTCTACCAGGATACGCGGAACTGCAGACCCGAATTTGACAGATGCAATCGCACAGTCATGGTTTTTCTTCAAGTGGAAACTGAGGAGAAAGATAGAGCGGCAGCTTGGTCGAGATGTTGTGCAGCTCGGTAGTGTATACTGAAACCGTAAGCCAGAAGTACAGTTGCCCATCTCTGTAACCGATTTGCTGTGTACGCAGGAGTACCCCTCTTTGATCCAAATATCAAGAGAAGAGTTTTGTGGTCTCTGGTTAGTTTGAAATGTCTATCATATAGCATCAGAAGAAACCGTTTCACTGCAAACATAATCGCCAGCGCTTCTTTTTCAATTTCGCTGTAATATTTCTCCGCCACTGCCAGCGACGGGGCTGCGTGCGCAAGGGCCTTCTCTTCTCCTCCTGGGAACACGTGGGAAGTGACAGCACCCACCCCATAATTGGAGACTTCCGTGGCCAAAACAATCTCCAAGTTTCTCGAGGACCGCATCCTGAATGGATATATTTGGGTGTTGCTCTTCCCAACACTGGCACCCCACGACCGCGGTTTCGTCTTGGTTTAGACTCGTCAGGTGGAGATAGCCTGAGCTGGGGTGGAACTCAGAGCTTAGTAGCTCATGGCTGACGCCCTGAACACTATGCTACTGAGATCCGCGAGCAAAGCTTGGCACAGCTGAAAATAATTCAAGTTGAATTTAGAAGCACGCTGTGTGGCTGGGTTGCGACTCGCAACCTCCATTCAGGATACGGTCCTCGAGATCGGAATGACCGAGGTTTACCTCAAAGTGTGCCGAGGTCTCAATAGAGGTTGCGAGTCGCAACCCAACCACACAGCGTGCTTCTAAATTCAACTTGAATTATTTTCAGCTGTGCCAAGCTTTGCTCGCGGATCTCAGTAGCATAGTGTTCAGGGCGTCAGCCATGAGCTACTAAGCTCTGAGTTCCACCCCAGCTCAGGCTATCTCCACCTGACGAGTCTAAACCAAGACGAAACCGCGGTCGTGGGGTGCCAGTGTTGGGAAGAGCAACACCCAAATATATCCATATAGGATACGGTCCTCGAGATCGGAATGACCGAGGTTTACCTCAAAGTGAGCCGAGGTCTCAATAGAGGTTGCGAGTCGCAACCCAACCACGCAGCGTGCTTCTAAATTCAACTTGAACCTTCAAGTTTGTGTAGAAGTGGGCCAAAAGTAAATCAGAACTGAACGCTGCTTTAACTATATCAAAGGCTTGTGGGCACTCCTTTGTCCATTGCCATTCTTTCCTTTTCATCAGCAACTCGTTCAGAAGGCCTCTTGGCTGGTGTAGACATGGCAGGAAGGCACTATAATGACTTATAAGACCGAGAAGTGAACGAAGTTCGGCAAACTCCCTTGGTGGCGGTATTAGTTTGAAGGCTTCTAAGAGATCCGGAAGTCGGCCATGTTTCTCAATGATGAACCCGAGCAACGTGAGAGTTCCCATCAGGCAATTGCATTTTTCCTCTCGTAACCGGAAGCCAGCTTTTTCTAGACCAGTGAGGACTTTCT
The DNA here is from genome assembly GCA_944474145.2 of Dicrocoelium dendriticum. NCBI lineage: Eukaryota > Metazoa > Platyhelminthes > Trematoda > Plagiorchiida > Dicrocoeliidae > Dicrocoelium > Dicrocoelium dendriticum. The sequence continues at coordinate 48,256,938 of OX104060.1, forward strand.
CTAACGTGGCCGGAAATGTTTGTGGGTCAGCCTCCATACTCAGTGCGTCATCCAGGTATGGTGCGAAACCCGGGGTTCCCGTTCAGCAGCCTATCCATGAGTTTTTGAAAAATGGCGGGAGCAGTTTCCACTCCGAAGTGCAACTGATTGTACTGAAAAAGACCCAGATGCGTGTTGACAGTCATCAGTGTTCTGCATTTCTCTGCTACTGGAACTCGTAAGTAAGCATTATCCAGATCGAGTTTCGCAAACCATTTTCCACAGTTAAGCTTGGTGAACAAATCTTTAGGTATAGGCAGGGGTACTGCTGGTTCTCCAACATGGAATTTAAGCCGGTCGAATAGTCAGCACAAATACGTACCTTACCGTTTCCTTTCTTTATCACAACGATGAGTGCCGTTCCTTCTGGGCAATGTACGCGCTGGATTATGCCTTTCGACTGCAACCGATTTAACTCAGACTCCACCATTGATTGTGTTACATTGGACGTTTTGGTCTAAAGACTTATCTGGCAGCTGGTTTGAGGTTCAGCTCAGCTTTGGCTATCCGGCAGTATACGAGCCCGGGTTGGAACAAGCTTTTGTGGCGTCGCTTCAGTTCTGCAAGTTAACTGTAAAGCTCGAGGTTCATATTCCGCGTCTCTGCGGGTTTATCAACTTGTAGTTTCTAGCTGATACTGAGTAGTCAAGGAATTTTAATTCCGCCATCCAATCGAGACCCAGAAAATTCAATTCTGGTTGATCTGTCACAAAACGGGTACGAATGTGCTGATCACGGAAACTGACATAACAATGCAACTCTCTGGGAAGTTTCAAAATACAGCCGGATGCGTTTCGTGCTGTGTGGTCTGTGTGGACAAGCGGTGGTCGTCCCAGCATACACAATATGTCTCGACAACTCAGTGATGTTCGCCGCAGTACTTAGCTGCAGCTTACCTATTTTATCATAGATCTAAAACATCGTAAAATTACGCCTGCTGATGCCGTCAACCTTGAAATTCGCCCTCACAGTTTTGGCCTGGTTGTGGAATCGGAAGCGCACCGGGATTCGACACCGTATTCCGCTCAGCTTTGGTCGCTTCGCAAGCCAACACGACTCGTTGTGTCCTCGCTTACCATAGTGATTGTACATGTGATTTCGGAACGAGCAGTTACGAGCGAAGGGCCGTCCCTGCAAAACTAACAAGCCGAAGAGGGTTTAGAATGTGGTGAACTCACATGAACCGATGCTTTCCGAAGACTTCGGCTGACCCTGCAATCGATGCCTTGGCTACTCCTGATGAATGACCGTTAGATCACCGCAGCGTGGTGCTTCCAGTTCATCAAGCATGGGCATTCGTTCGTCACCTCCTGCGGTGTGTTCTCCGGATTTTGTTCAATTCTGCTCAGTAGCTTGTTCTGGTATCAGCAAGATGGTTGCTTGAAGACCACACACATAAATAAGGCACTTGTACTGCTCTGCTATCATCTTGTGAAACAGTGACCGTTCCCACTCACGATTTACGCAACTCGAGTAAGTGACACACTCTTATTCATCTCGCTTGGTTATAGTCAGGCCCTTGTATCGGATGTTGAATATTGAGGACTGCTTTCCAAATATCTGGGACAAAGTAGCAACCGCTTCATCGAATGTTAACTCGGTGCTCTTTTTGACATGATGAAATTCATAAACATTTCATGGTCCGTCGCACCCAAGTTCCGCGGCATACGGTGAACTCTCCTGTCCTCAGAAGCACCGGCTAAATAAACGCAAAAGGGCTCTGCGAATTTACGGAGTGGAGGTTCAATGATGATAGCGGCATCAGCATCGTAACCGAACTCACAAAGTTGCTGAGTCAAAATTTCTGCTGAGGGGCAACGTTCACTTGCTCCTGGTACCGAGTTTGCTTGTAGTGATAAATCCTTGGTCAGAGTCTCAAACACCTTGGTCAGTGATTTCTAAAACTTCGCCAGCTGCTGCAGAAACAGAGCCTGCAATTGTTCAAAACTGACGATCTTCTTGCGGTTCTGCTGTCCCTTGACGCCACTGTTGTAAAGCTGCCTTAGTGCAGCTGCACTACGGCTAGCCTTCGCCTGCAAAACAACGACCACCTGATTGCTCAGTCGCGCGCCCATCGAACCGACAGGATACAAAAGGCCAAGGCCCGGTAATCAGGAAGCCTATTCTACATGATATTTCCGTTTTATTTATTGGTGAACGAACTATACTAATTTTGGAAGCATATGGCCCTCAGCCAATGTAAGTTAATTCCGTCCCACGGATTTTCCATATTTGGCAGAAGGGTTCGCATTCGTTGACTCTGGCTTGTATTTGCTGCCCAATCAGTTTGCGCCCGATGCCAAAGGTTGGTAAAACCGTCGAAGGGCATTCCACGCTGGTGCTTGTGAGCTACGCTTGCAGCAAACAGCTTAGTGCTCCGCGGTTAACCTCGCAGAACCTCGTATCTGGACTTTGGCACCGCTTACCTCTCTATTACTTAGAATGATATGCAAGTATGTCATCGAAATACAGTGAGGTTTTCCTCTAAACCTACAGGCCTATAACTTTGTTACCGATTTCTTTTTGGAAGTCAACCTTGCGCGCTGGCCATCGCGACATCTATGTACACTTCCAAATTTATTATATGTGCCGTCGCTGCGAGTACAAACGGACACACCCAGGATCCGACCCCCGGCCGCACTGCTGCCAATCCTCCAGGTTTCGAATTGGCAATACTTGGGCTATACCTGCTGCTTATATGTTAACTGGAAAACCGTCCGTCAAAGCAATGGCAAACGAATTTCAACAACCGGTGTTCTTCATACTTTTTTAAAGATTTTGGTCAACAACAGTAGAGTACTAGTTAATATTGTCTCCTGGATGAACACAACCGGCACTTGCTTCGGAACCTATAATTGAAGAGAAATAACTCGAAATTCATCAAAGAGCTGCGCAGTAGTGTGCATCAACACCAGAGGCATAACAAACCCTCTAGTTCGAGCAAGTTCAATCACCAGAAGTAACGTTGGTAATGCCCACCAACGCAGATCAAAACGGATTTCAAGCCTAAAAGCAAGTTGCCAAATTTTACTAAATTTTCCCATACTCATTACTTTATTATTAGTGACATAGCCTTATGAATATAGAAAATCGGCTCTAAGGGATAACGCTTGCCATGTTTAGCTAAGAAATGTGTGTATTTTCCAGGCCAAATGTGTCAACGGATCCGAAAGTTCTCCTGGGGTACTCAGGTAGACGCGGCTCATACGGACTTGATACAAGCTTTAGAAACACCTAGAGGCTAAAAATACCAAACTCTATGTTCCTGATTGTTTACGTGGCTCAGGATCCACCGAAAATGTTATGCTGAGGCATTCTAACCGTGGGTTAAATATAAGCTCCCTTGCATTCCCATGTTGGCATAATATTCCTTACTGGATTTCTAGCGTTTTCGCGCAAGATTGTCGCTTATGTGCATATGTTTGCCATGTATGCCTGCAAAGTGTACCTTTCGGTCACCTACGCAGTCCCTAGTTGTCGCAGGGTATTACGAGCTAATTATAGCATTGCTGGATAGCTGTTCCCATTTAGAACATATACTGCTTCGCTACTTTATACATTATCTTTTCTTTTTTCTGCTATATGCTTACAAAGCAGAAAGCCATTTTTAGCAAAAAATGATAATGGCCTTAATCGTAGACCACCATTTAATTTCAAATAACTCGCAAACTACTGCACGTATTGCATTGATTTTACCGTCAGCGTATTTAGCGGTTAAAACCTGTCCAGACCGGTATGTTTTTGTGCTACTTTACACAGTATTCTAGCCTTAGGAAAGATTTTTCTTTTATTATGCGCTTTACTCAGATTAAATTTTGCGTCAGAAAGCAATATCAGCGCATGAAAAGCTTTGCTGCATTTTTTAATTTGTATTTTTCTAGTGAAGCACGCCGCCTTACTATGTCTCTTAACAAATCCTTTTTATTTTCTTCCGCATTTATTGAAATTATCTTTTAACTTACGTATCCCATATAATTTCGCTACTCTCATTTCTTCCATGTGCGATCCAACAATTGTGAAGACTGAACGGGCCAACCAGTGTCCAATGAATTTAAAGTGAACTTGTGCTCAATTGGAACCTGTTCAAAATGAAAAAGGCACAACTACACCTCTGCGAATCTTTCGCAACAAAAGAACAAGGAGCTCAATGTCGTCAGAAGGAACCAGAAAAATTTCAAGGTGGGCGCATACGAACCAGCAGCTGTACACCAAACAATGTTAATGCATTTGTAATTGCTAACGAGGAGCATATAATTGTATTTTGCCTACTTCCATGCAAGCGCATCGGATTAATGTAAAACTTGATCTGAACCCTTAAGGGTGCAGCCTCTAGCCGGTCTAGCAATATACCTATTTATTTATTTACAAACCTGCAGGAAACTATTTCAGCATTTATTTTGCATGTTTTCGCATAATTTGGTCGCTACATGCGGTAGCAACATTGTCCAGTACCATGATGGATAAATAGATTATGCGTTGCTTTATGACGGGTATTGAGGAAAAGAAAACGAAGTAGTCCATTCAGAACAGTTTTAGTGATTGTTCAGGTTATGAGTAAACTCCTTGTGGTACGTCCATTAGCTTACCTGCGATTTTTGTTTGCATGGCTTTCTATGAATAACGCCATTATAATTATTGCGCAACCTTCGCTTGCTGCTTTACGAACCGATACCGCCAACTCAGGCGTGAATAAACATTTCAAGCGTTTAGGTTGCGCATCAGGTAATTTAGAATGCACATAATGGACTGCATCCAAAAGTTGTGCGTTGCAAAAAAGGAGAAAGTACTCATTAGGTTCATAGACGTCAGTGGGGTGCCGATCAACTGGTTTCATGTGTGTGTAGTGTCGGACCGAGACACCCACATCTGAGTTTCCTAGCGGTGGGTTTCCTTCGGCAGCTATGCTAGGCCAACGAGAAGCCCGGCCGCTATGGGAAATATTGCATATATATATATATATATATATATATATATATATATATATATATATATATATATACATATATATATATACCATTTTCACTTTAAATTGGACATTTTTCAAAACACATTGGACATTTTGCAAACCAAATTGGACAATTTGCAAACCAAATTGGACATTTTGCAAACCAAATTGGACATTTTACAAACCACATTGGACATGTTGCAAACCACTTTGTACAATTTGCAAACCACTTTAGACAATTTGCAAAACATCTTGAACACTTTGCAAAACAAATTGGACACGTTGCAATCTAAGTAGCAACTCGCCAATTTGTTGGTAAGAAACGAGCAGTAAGACTGATGAATGATGCTCAGAATATACATTGTGATGACGCTAATACAACGGCATTATGTAAGCCGCGCGCTACACTGTAAAACATTTCCTTGATCGTGAGCAGCGACCGAAGTTCTGAACTACCCTCCCCTCTCCACATTGACATTCGCCTAGTTGGTGTGCAGTGCCCATACGCATCAACCTGTGTAGGTGTGTGACAATTGGAAAATCGGACGTCCGAATCGTAATTGTGCATCAATCATTTTGTGAGTGGATTGCGATGCGCAATCTCAAGGTGCACCGCTATTCTCATTAGAGGAAACCTTGTCCGATTCGGTCAATGGGACCATGTCGGATGAAGCAGGTAGGCGGTGTCCCAGCTTCGCCCGTCTGTCTATTAGCTTTCGCAACTGCCACGTTATTGTACCAGCGTAGGCTGTAATGACCCCCAGCAAAACCAGTCTAGATCTATATCCTATTGTTGCAACGTATCAACTACTGTGGAGTGGGCCGATTACACGATGTTCAGGCCACATTGTGGTCACGATAATGTAACCGAACTGCGTACGTAGCGGGTGATTGTGTACGCCCTTCTCTTGACATGAGTGCCGTTCGCCTCGGTCAAAATCGGTGACCTATTTTCCCCTACACCCCCCATAGGAATTCGCGCGGTTTGTCTGGGTGTGTGGACCGACCTATGAAGTGGTACCACTATTGGAGCCGAGCATACGATAATGGTTCCACACAACCCAACTTAGCTTTATTAGCTCCGTGCCGCACGAAACGACCAAAATGTGTGACGAACAGCAGGAGAGCTGGTGTCCGACGCGACGGCACTGCAGGCGAACATCATTTGCGCAGAGAGAAATTCTCACAAAACTTGTGCTGGTCGACGGCAAAACTACTCGGGAAGCCGCTGAAGTCGCCGGTGTTAACGCGAGTACGGCAAGGAACATCATTAATGCCTACAAGCGAGAAGGCTCAAATACACAGCGCGCCTGCGGTGGAAACAATAGGGAGAAGCTGACTCCCAATGTATTGCAGCGCGTCGAAGAAGCGGTTGAACGGCACTCTGAGGACACGTTGGTGCAGCTGCAGTAGCGCCTGAAAGAGAATGGGATAAACCTGTCAGTATCCTCTATCTTCAACGCCCTCAGAAGGCTAAAGAGAACTCTCAAATGGTGTTATTACGAGCTCGACCGAGTCAACAGTGCCACGACAATCGCTAGCCGACAGGCGTGCGCTCTCTAGTACTCGGCAAATGCACCTTCTTACAAGGAGAAATGCATCTTCATAGATGAGAGTGGTTTCAACCTTCATCTGAGGCGAACTCATGCTCGCTCAAGAAGAGGGACGCGCGCGAACGTCGTGTTACCCACAGTTAGAGGTCGCATGGTAACCCTGATTGTTGCAGTGAATAACCAATGCGTCATCCATTCAAAGATCATTAACGATGGCACCTGCAATGGTGTGAAGTTCTCAGCGTTCGTCGAGGAACTGGTGGCACGTGTAAGCTGCCTAGTTGAGATGAACGGCGCGTGGCTGATCATGGACAATGCCAGGATCCATATGCCTGATGAGCTAAGGAGGATCCTTGGTTCGTCTTATCACCTGCAGTTCTTGCCGCCCTACTCGTACATGCTAAGCCCGGTAGAACACGTCTTTTCAAAGGTGAAAGCGTCGGCGAGACGCCTGCTTATTAACCCCACATCTGAGCAGACGCTGAGCACGGTCAATCAGGACAGCTTTGGGATGGTAACGCAGCAGGACTGCATGAACTGCGTTCTCAATACAATGATGAACCTGACGAAAGCGACGGCCGGGCAACCCTTCGTCAACTGATCTTTGCTATGGTTACTGCCTTATTTTTTGTCAATACACCATTTCAATTTCAAAATGTGCGTTTCCAATATTAACAGTTGGCTTAGCGTGTAAGAGCGGGACGGTCACCGAGAATTCGAGAGCGTACGCCTGTCGGCTAGCGATTGTCATGGCACTGTTGACTCGGTCGAGCTCGCAATAACACCATTTGAGAGTTCTCTTTAGCCTTCTGAGAGCGTTGAAGATAGAGGATACTGATAGGTTTATCCCATTCTCTCTCAGGCGCAACTGCAGCTGCACCAACGTGTCCTTAGAGTGCCGTTCAACCGCTTCTTCGACGCGCTGCAATACATTGGGAGTCAGCTTCTCCCTATTGTTTCCACCGCAGGCGCGCTGTGTATTTGAGCCTTCTCGCTTGTAGGCATTAATGATGTTCCTTGCCGTACTCGCGTTAACACCGGCGACTTCAGCGGCTTCCCGAGTAGTTTTGCCGTCGACCAGCACAAGTTTTGTGAGAATTTCTCTCTGCGCAAATGATGTTCGCCTGCAGTGCCGTCGCGTCGGACACCGGCTCTCCTGCTGTTCGTCACACATTTTGGTCGTTTCGTGCGGCACGGAGCTAATAAAGCTAAGTTGGGTTGTGTGGAACCATTATCGTATGCTCGGCTCCAATAGTGGTACCACTTCATAGGTCGGTCCACACACCCAGACAAACCACGCGAATTCATATGGGGGGTGTAGGGGAAAATAGGTCACCGATTTTGACCGAGGCGAACGGCACTCATGTCAAGAGAAGGGCGTACACAATCACCCGCTACGTACGCAGTTCGGTTACATTATCGTGACCACAATGTGGCCTGAACATCACGTAATCGGCCCACTCCACAGTAGTTGATATGTTGCAACAATAGGATATAGATCTAGACTGGTTTTGCTGGGGGTCATTACAGCCTACGCTGGTACAATAACGTGGCAGTTGCGAAAGCTAATAGACAGACGGGCGAAGCTGGGATACTGCCTACCTGCTTCAGCCGACATGGTCCCATTGACCGAATCGGACAAGGTTCCCTCTAATGAGAATAGCGGTGCACCTTGAGATTGCGCATCGCAATCCACTCACAAAATGACTGATGCACAATTACGATTCGGACGTCCGATTTTCCAATTGTCACACACGTACACAGGTTGATACGTATGGGCACTGCACACCAACTAGGCGAATGTCAATGTGGAGGGGAGGGCAGTCCAGAACTTCGGTCGCTGCTCACGATCAAGGAAATGTTTTACAGTGTAGCGCGCGGTTTACATAATGCCGTTGTATTGGCGTCATCACAATGTATATTCTGAACGTCATTAATCAATCTTACTGCTCGTTTCTTACCAACAAATTGGCGAGTTGCTACTTAGATTGCAGCGTGTCCAATTTGTTTTGCAAAGTGTTCAAAATGTTTTGCAAGTTGTCTAAAGTGGTTTTTAAATTGTACAAAGTGGTTTGCAACATGTCCAATGTGGTTTGTAAAATGTCCAATTTGGTTTGCAAAATGTCCAATTTGGTTTGCAAAATGTCCAATGTAGTTTGAATAATGTCCAATTAATGTGAAAAGTAGATATATATGTATATATATATATATATATGTATATGGAGTGCACTTGTTAACGCTGTGTACATTTTGTATGCAATGAGGTCATTATGATTATCATCGTTCGTTGTTTTGCAAGACTACTTTAGTACTGTAAATCACTTTGCGCCACATTTCTAACTGTCATCATGGTGGATGCTTCCGACAGGTTCTGACTGCTGCTGCGTACACATTATCAGAAATTTGAGGAGGTTGTGTGTGATGTGAGGATATTTCAATTTGCTCCTGCCACACCTTTTAAAAGCGTACGGCGGTGACTCTGCCGCATCATGAATGGCAAACGGGAAGCAGTTGCCAGAGGGGTACCCGTACCAGTGCTTTCAGTATCGCTGTGTTCATGGTAAGCGTAGCAACGTTCGTGGGAAACGGTAATTTGATCTTCTCATGGTATAACAAATGCTATATAGTTACAGGTTGATGGATTGCAAGGCGCATTTTTCGTTCAAGTTGAAGGGCGAGTTTTACGAACTAGGTGAATCACATTTGTGTCATTGTCACGCTTTCCATGTTGGCAATCCATGGCTGTATCCGCAAAACAGGCGGTTGATGGAGCCGCAGGAAAAGGAAGTGTATTCCCTGATCTCCGTTTCCAAAAGTGGGAGGGAACTACGTAAATACATATCGATGGCACATGGGCGGACGTTTAACGCGGATGAGGTGAAGCTGCTTCGAAGGCGACACCGGAAGCGGAAAATAGGGGAGGTGGGGGAGATAACGGTATTGTTGGAGCGGCACGGCGTTTGTCGTGTGGTGAAAGAAGGCAAGGTGGTGCGATAGTTGTTCTTCGTACAGTCGGCAATGGAGACTATTGCGACACGATAATGCGAAGTGCTATTGGCGGGCGCGACGCACCAGGTGAATTATGAGGATATATTTTGTGGCACTGCATGCGGGTGGATGTAACAGGTGTGGGGTATTCTTTTTTCTATGCGGTACTGCCGAATGAAACATACCGCGGCTACTGGCAAGCTGTGGAAGCAATGAAAAAGATGCTACCATGCACGGAATCGGTACATACTGTTGTAATGGATAAATGCATGGCGCGGGTACGGGCAATGACGTTGGCGTATCCGAACGCGTCGGTGGTGTATTGTCGTTTTCTCGTGCTGCGGGATATGTTATTGATGGATAGTCCATTAGGTCTCAGTGACCAAGTCCACATAGCATCTGTTCAATGGCCGTATAGGTGCCTCTAACGTCAACGAAACTCACTAGCCCCCGTTTTATTCTCTTTGCTACCGTGGCACTCATCTTCCAACCTATTGGACTAGTCCGGCCTCTCAGGCTCCAAATGCCTATAGGTCTCAAGCCAAGGCTTCTCTTCCTCTGAAGATCGCCTGCCATCGATTACGGTTCTCAATGGTATAAGTAACGGCCTCATGATTCTCCTCTCCGTCCGATTCATTATCTGTACGCTTGGCCCCCTTACCGAAATAAAAACTTCCGGTCCTTGACTAATTTTGCCTCTCGGCACCACTACTATTCTTCTCAGCTCACAATTATCATCTCCCTCTCTTGTTTGGCCTCTCTTTTGGTCCATATTGCATCCGTTCAATGGTGGTGTAGGTACCACTAGCGTCAGCGCAACTACCTAGGCCTCGTTTGATTATCTTTCCTACTGTGGCACTCATTCTTAAACTTTTTGGACTAGTCCGGCCTCTCAGGCTCCAAATGCCTGTAGGTCTCAAGCCAAAGCCTCTCTTCTTTTGAGGATCGGCTGCCATCGATTACGGTTCTCAATGGTATAACTAACGGCCTGATGATTCTCGTCTCCGTCCGATGCATTATCTGTGTGCCTAATCCCAGGCGTCTCTATATGTTCTTGCTACTGTGGCTCTCATTCCTAAACCTTTTGGACCTGTCCGGCCTCTCAGACTCCAAATGCCTAGACGGTTCAAACCAAGGCTTCTATTCCTTTGAGCATCGATTAAATTCTCATTGACAAAAGTAACAGCCTTTTGTACTCGCCTCCATATGATACGTTATCAGTAGGCTTGGACCCTTGCAAAATTGCAATTTCAGGTCTCTGATTGAGTTTTGCCTCTCGGCTCCATTATCATGCACCTCAGCTTACAATTACGTTCCGCTCTGTTGTTTGGCCTCTCTTTTGGTCCATATCGCATCGGTTTAATGGCGGTATAGGTGCCTCTAACGTCAGCGCAACTTACTAGCCCTCGTTTGATTCTCTTTGCTGCTGTGGCACTCAGCTTCAAACCTATTGGACTAGTCCGACCTCTCAGGCTCCAAATGCCCATCGGTCTCAAAACAAGGCCTTTCTTATTTGAGCATCGGCTGCCATCGACAAAAGTTCTCGTTGGTATAAGTGACTGCCTCATGTACTCGCCTCCGTCTGAAACATTATCTGCATGCTTGTTCCTTCTACCGAAATTGCAATTTCAGGTCCCTGGTTGAATCTTGCCTCTCGGCTCCACTGTCATGCTTCTCAGCTCACCATTACGTTCTCCTCTCTTGTTTGGCCTCTCTTTTGGTCTATATCGCAACTGTTCAATGGTGATTTAGGTTCCCATAGCGCCAGCACAACATACTAGGCCACATTTGATTCGCTTTCCTATTGCGCCTCGCACTCTTAAACCTTCTGGACCATACCGGCCTCAGGCTCCAAATGCCTATAGGTATCAAACATAGGCTTCTATTCTTTTGAGAATCAGCTGCCATCGACTCAAGTTCTCATTGGTATAATTAACTACCTCACGTACTCGCCTCCGTCTGATACATTATCTGCATGCTTTGTCCTTCTACCGAAATTGCAATTTCAGGTCCCTGGTTGAGTTTTGCCTCTCGGCTCCACTCTCATGCTTCTCAGCACACAATTACGTCCCCTCTCTTGTTTGGCCTCTCTTTTGGGCTATATCGCAACAGTACAATGGCGGTATAGGTAGTACTAGCGTCAGCGCAACATCTCAGGCCTCTTTTGGTTATCTTTCCTACGCTGCCTCTCATTCCAAAACATTTTGGACAAGTCAGTCCTCTCAGGCTCCAAATGCCTATAGGTCTTAGACCAAGGCCTCGCTTATTTTTAGCATCGGTTGCCATCGACTAGTTTTCATAGGTATAAGTTACAACCTTATGATACTCGGCGTAATTACTTCACTGGCTATCGTACATGTACGAACGATAAGCTCCAGCACTGTCAACAGAGCGCTCAACTTATATCTTAAACGCTTATTAAACCACTCACTATGTTCTTCTGATTCCCTCAACTCATTTACCGGTTAACAACGCCTGATACTCACGGTTTCCAAACAGGACAACTGTTGCGTACGCTAGGCCACTTCGGCCAGCAGCTTCCTCTCACATTCAGCAAATATCGGGACTCGTGCTACAACGCAAATCTACGGATACAGATATGATGTACAACATATGCGGTCACTCCATTGCTTTCAACCAGCACAACGTTAGCATAAATTTTATATTTATACAATAACATAGTCCTGTTCAATTCTGTTGGCAGTTTGCTCGGTCCGTTTCTCTTCTCCCCCTTGTTCTACAGGATAACATTACCTGCACGGAACAACGCTGAAGACATACCTGCGACGCTCCCATGGGCACGGAATCAATAAAGAACAAAGAAAAAGCCCGCACTTCATAATCCCGACACACTACAGAACCTAAAAAACTGATCAACTCAATACAAGTCACCTGAGTCGTCCGACTTCAACAGCTCCAACCACTTGCACTGGACTCCGAAGGCGACTACACAGCCATGGGCAACAAATTGGCGTTACGTGACTGCAAATATCCGCGGGGGTAATCGGTCAGATACAATCCTGTCAATGTTATATCACCAGCCGGCAGTGTTCTATGACGTGGTGGGTCTTTTTCTGGCAAGCGTTTTCCCTACAAAAAGCCACAGATGTCTGTTTAACAACACTGCGACGTGGCGGATTTGACTAGCCACTCAATAAAGTCACCGCCCCCAACACATTGGCAAGTTGACCGACCTCACATTTACAAGCCCTGTGCATTTATCTGCTCTTGCACGAACACGCCTACAAATCTGAGTAGTGACATGCCACTATTCTTAAGTATGTTTCACCCGTTTCCTCATACTTCACTCACCTGACCCACACTGCGCACGGGACCTCATCGGACTAGTTCCTCATCAACATACCATATAAGTGATCTGATTACTATCTCTACCTCTCGCATTCTGTGTACATAGACTTCATACAAACTTTGGGCCCTATGGGCCCACACTACTGTCTCCAACTCTTCTACCACTGTTGGTGCAGCTTATTCTACTATCATGTTCAATAATGCAATATGCTGATCATGCCCAAAAAGGTGTGTCTCGCTTTGTCGAGAATAAAATATTTATTTATTTATAGGTAGTAATAACTTTTGACTATGTGTGTTATGCAGAGTATCCATCTGAACACTCGGAACTAACTTATACAATCACACGATACCACGTATTGAAAGAACTAGCCGACGCAGCTGCTTGGGAATTCTCAAGCAAAAGTCCCCTTGACGACGTTTGGGCAGAGTTCGTTAATACACTCAGCGACATCGTCAACAAAGCCTCAAAGACCAAACCCTTCGTCCCGCAAAAGGGCCTTTAATTATAAGGAGTAGGACTCGAAAATGCTTGGCAAAAAGGGATGCAGCATGGCGTGCCTAAAAGACTAACCCCGACTCAAAGACTTGGGGAAATTCCCTGACCCATCGCAACCATTTCGCTGCACTTGTCCGTGAGGACAAAGTAACTTATTAACAGTGCCTGGACAAAAAGTTCATGGTAAACAACAAAATGCTATATAAGCATGTCAATAAGCTTCGTATAGTGAAGTATGGAATACCCCCACTATTCACGACAGACGGTAGATTACAAAGCGCCGAAGAAGCAGCTAATGCCCTGCGGATGCAATACGCCCTAATTTTTGAACTCGCAACATCTACCTGTCACATAATATCAAGCACATTACCGACACCTTTGTTTACAAATGTTATTTTCAACCTATCAATTGTGCTAAGGATGTTACTCTCACTGCGTGAGCATAGTTCTCCAGGAGCTAACAACATCCGCCCAAAGGCACTGAAGGCTACGGACGCCATGCTAGCTTAGCCACTGTCACAGTTCTTTCAAAGATGCTTTGATGAACAACAAGCCCCCACTATGTGGAAGAGTGGCATCATAACCGCTCTTTTTAAAGGCAATAGCCTTTTCGATCCTGTAAACTATCGTCCAGTGACTCATCTCCATGTGCTCGCGAAGGTGATGGAAGCAGTCGTCGCTGAGGCTTTAATGGACTACCTGGAAAAATGCAACCTTTTGGTACGGGAACAGCATGGCTTCCGTCAACACCGGTCATGCACCACCAACCTGCTTACTGCACGAGGTAGTTGGACGGAAGTGACCGATGATGGGGTCGGAGTCGACGTTGTCTACCTGGACTTTTCCAAAGCTTTCGACCTCCTTGATCACCGCATCCTACTTCAAAGGCTACAAAGTTACGGAATCGGAGATCCTGTACTTGGTTGGATTGGCAACTTCCTTTACCAACGAAATCTTCAAGTATGTGTTAGGGGATCACTTTCTAACCCAATTGAGGTGGAATGTGGTGTCGCACAAGGCTCAGTGCTGGGACCGCGTTTATTCCTGGTGTTTAGCAACGACCTAGCAAGAGTCCTCTTCTCAAACTTCCTGCTTTTCGCCGATGACGTCAAGATATGGCGGGCGATTAGTAACAAGGCCGAGCAGGATCTACACCAACATGACCTAGATTGCATTTACGAATGGCCAAAATGGAACAAGCTTCAATTGAACATGGCTAAGTGCAAAGTGATGCATCTGCGTCACCAGCCGGTGAGCGCTTACAAGATTGGAGACCACACCTTGGCGAAGGTTTTTCAGGAGTGTGGCCTGGGTGTATTAGTACAGAAAGATCTCGGGTGTTTAAAACAAGCAGAGAAGGCTACGAGAACCGGAAATCAACACTTCGGCCTTCTTCGCAGAGCCTTCGGTCGGTATGAACCATCAATATTTCCCCAAATGCTTGACACTTACGTGCGACCTCACGTGGAATATGCTATTCAAGCGTGGCAGCCGTGGCAGAACCAGGATCTCGTTGCTCCCGAAACTCCTCAACGACGGGCAAGCAAGAACGTCAGGGGCCTCTTTCATCTGCCCTAACAGCTTAGACTGAAATCACTAAAAATGTACAGCAGTCGATATCGGTTTTTGCGCGGGGACCTCATAATTGTTTACCAGATTCTGAAGAACCCAAACCTCATTTGCCGTCCGCTGCTGGAATTGAACCACAACACTAAACTAAGAGGTCAACCTCTGAAACTGACAATTCATTATAGTCGTCTTGAATGACGAAGATATTTCTTTTCTCTCCGCGTGTGCCAGCCCTGGAACGCCCTCCCTAATTACGTCGTCTCTGCTCCCAATCTGGCGATATTTAAAGACGTGTTGCCGATGCATTGTCTCACTTACATTTGATTTTATTACTTGTTAGACAGGGGCTACAAAACGCAATCAAACGGTGCCTTGCCAAACGCCTAACTAATGGATTTATGGATTTATACGTTTAATACGCGCACCTCTCCACTATTCCACATAAGTCTATGGTGAGTCCACCACAACGCTTTTCACTTTATTATGCCATTGATTTTCGCAATAATTTCCATCCTACGGGACTTGTTAAACGATGCTTTTTACCCGTAATAAACCATTGTTCCACTGTTGTTCCATTGCTACGCCGGGTTACTCGCTTATCGGAGACGGGTTCGGCGGACAAAAGCGTTCTGCGGCACTGGCTGCATAATTGATCTGTACACGTGATGTGGAGCAATTCGACAAGCTACTTTGGGCAAACCGGGTGAGGAATGCGGAATGCTATGGTTACTTACAGCGAACGTGGCTGCCATGTACATCGTCCTGGGCTGCGCACAGGTTGCGGGATGTATGCTTATTAGTTTGCGCTACAACGAAGCGCAAAGAGAATGAGAACCAGCACCTGAAGTGGCAGCTTACGGAGCAGTCCTCGCTACATACTCTTTTTACGGTGGTGATTGATCGTTTAAACACCTTGATACAGGATAGGCAGCAAATTCTTGGGAGGCATAGCGCGTCCCCGTACATACCACCCCCGGAAATGTCCATGGCGGCACCGATGTCGGCCCGCTTTCTTCCGTTGGCTCGCAAACAATATCTGAAGCCTTGGAGGAGTGCAGGTATCGTAGTTGTCAGTGAACTCCGTCTGCACTGTTTGGTTCGTTGTGCTCGTGGTAGTGTTGCCAATTCCTACTCTGTGACAGTGGATTCCTGTGACTGCGAATTCCATCATCAGTGATGTGTGCCTTGTGCCCATATGTGTCACGTGACCGCAAGGCTAGGTACCGGTATGTCGACACTTTGGATTAATTGCCGATGGAACGTTCGGACACAGGATGCAGAGTGCAGTGTGTCGGAGGCGTCGTTGTTGCGCGATGTAACTATTCGTGAGACAGACCACATCCTGGAAGTCAGACCCGTGGGACAGGCCACGAACTTGCGGCAGGCGGAAGAGATTTTTCGGAGTTGAAAATACACACGTACAGCTTCGGCACATCGCAATTTTGGTAGTTGTTGCGAAGTTTTAAACGGCTGTCGGAGGTTTTGCTAGGGATAGCAATGTGAAGCTGTGCTGCACTACTGGACGGTGCACGGATCTGGTGCCGCTGAACAGTGATGAATATTACCGATTATTTGGCGGACGGGATACTGCCGCCTTAGGAAGTGTTTTACCCGTATTCGCACTCTCCTTGCCCAGTACTAACGATGTAACCTTGCCAAAGGACAACGGATTTGCGAATGGTGATGGTGCTTTAACAGGAACCATGCAGGATGTCAGTGTCACGCCGTGCTTACCTTCTAGCAAACGCAAGCCTCCCATTACGTTGCGTGTTACTGAGGTCCCGGAAGCATCAACAATGGCACGTGGCTTGTGCTTTCTTTATCTTAGCACCACTACTTCGGCGGTTTATCGCTCATCCGTTAACCAGAGAAAGCGTCGGACTCACTCTGTAAAGCTTCCGGAAATGGATGTATGTGGGGTATGTACGCGGGAGGATGATAACGAATCGGACGGTGTTGATGTTCAGTGGGTTTGTTGTGACAGCTGTGAAGCCTGGTTCCACCAATCCTGCGTTGAGTATTCGGGGGAAGGAGGGTTCACTTGTTTCCAGTGCAACGAATAACTACCGTTCTTGAAAAAGGAGATCCGCGTTCAACGGAAGGTACTTGGAAGGTAAGTGTACGAGAGTATGACGGTGATCTTTTCACGAGTAGAACATGGTGCACCACGTAGGCGCCTCAGAGTTGAATGAGCGTGTTGCTCCCAACAGTGCACCGCAGCTGATGCTTGTCCGTGTGAGATGCATGCATTACGACTTTACATGTATTATATGTCGCTCGTTGTTCTACATTTCTTAAGGTCCTCTCCTTGGATCTTATGGATGAATTAACGGTTATACTACGTGTTACTTGATCCACCCATTGGTTGCAAGTTATCCGAGCAGGTACGTTCTTTTTGTATTACATCACGAATGTTCCAGATGTGGCTCAGCAGTATGAATGACAGGCATTGTGTAGTAAGAATACCTCCACAGTTACATTGCAAGTGAAGGTGATAACGCTTATCTTATGTCCTTAAATCCCCATTCGTTGGGTTACATGATTTCAGGCCACCGCCTACAGTATCCGTCCGTGATTAGCGGAATAGGTAATCATAAGATATACCGCATGGTAAACTGTCCTCAGTTTCGCTGTGTGCCCCACCTGAGGAGCGGTGGTGAGTTTCTTTACACTTCAATGTGCCTAATCAGGTGTTAGGTAGGAGTCACCGCCCTCATTAGTTTTCGTGCCCCCGGGCGGGATTCCCTCTCAGTTGCACTACTTAAGGATGGAGGTGACGTCCTCCGCAGGGCAATGACCTCCGTATTCCAACGTATGTGAAGGGAAGAGATAGGGCAATCTAAAGAAAGGCGTTTCGTACAGACTGTGCGAAGCACAGGGGTGTTAGGGTAACGGCAGTTGCGCTTATATTGCTGTCCCCGCTTACGGTTGGTCGCGTCACTGCCAAACGGGAATGCCTCGTTATGAAAGAGCAGGTACGCTTCCGGCCAGCATCATCCTCATCAACAGGATCAACAGCAGTACCTAAAACCATTTGAACTGATGCTTCACTGCCATACAACCATGCGGACAAATGAAATAAAGAATAAAAATGGGAGAGATGGGTGACTGACCGGAAAACCTTAATGCCCTAAGCAAACCTTAATGGTCAAGGCGCCTACACCTTGTGTAGACAACATACCGTCACAAACAGCTGGCTACCGTACAAAGCTAACGCGGCATTGGTGAGGCAGCTTTCTTGCAACTTTCATTGCCACGCGTCCAAACCAGCTGCTACCTCGCAGCCAATTCACCACCAAGCACACTGCAAACCGACAATCCGAGTAAGAGGCGACAACAGACGCGTCACTGGTGTCTACTGCAAGCCGTGTCCTGTAAAGTCTCGAGCCAAGCACGAGCAAATCACATGGACTCCAGCTCCGAAGGCGAGACGGACCAACGGCACCCAGTTTGGTCGGGCGTGACTTCACTTCCCGCTGCCAAGTCAACTTCTATCCACCTCGAGCCTTGCACCACCCTACAGCTGGCAGAGTAATCTAGGTCCTCCTAGGTAAGCGGTGACCAGACCTGCATAGCATATCCCCGAGCCCATGCAACTTATTCAGCGCTAGCTGTTGTTCTAGGGAGGTAGCATGATTATCACCACCTAGTACTCGCCTACGCAACTCATCTTTGCGGAAAGGCTGGGGCAAACCGACACTATAAATGCCTCGCAGACAACAATGATTAAAGAGTTGAACGCGACTCAGATCTTCAGACGGAAGGGACCAAGTCTCACTGCCATAGAGCAAAACGGACTTCACTGTGGCCTTGTATACACGGACTTTTAAATGGAGGGAACTCCCTTCTGTCGCCAAAGATACCGCTGGTGCAAGAAGGCAACTCTGGCGTTTGCAATGCGTGGGTTGGCGTAGATTCTATGCTCCCATCATTGGTGATGCAGCTGCCAAGGTATCTGAAATGCTCAACTGCCTAGAATTAGTCGTTAGCAAGCGTGAAGTGGTCAGCAAGTGGCTCTAGGTCCTGCAAAAATACTTCGCAATTTGAAGGTACTAGTTGCATACCAAATCATGGGAGCATTACCGAGAGTCTACTCACGTTTGTTTGGGTCGCCGCGGCATTGCTCAAAAACAAGAAGCTATGGTACGCATGATGTAGATCAAGTAACGTTTCACCAAGCAGCAATTAAACGCGTTCATGGTCATATTTCCCCAGGGAACACTCCATGATAGAATCCACGACGAAATTGAACAAATATGGGGAAATCAGACAATGCTGACTGACGCCACTTGTGGTCAGAAAGCAATCGGATAGGCCACCATAGACGCTGACTCAGCCTGTCTTGCTCGAGTATAGATAACGAAGGATGTTCACATATTTCGTGGGAGCAGCTTTCCGCGCAAGTAGTTCGAACAGAATCGATCGATCGACTTCATCAAACGCGCACTTGTAATCAAGGAGCACTGCTATTTTCAGTCTGCGGTATACGTGGCGCTGCTCCACCACCCGCCGCAAAGTGATTATATGGTCAACACAGCGACGTCTTGGGCGGAAATCGGCCTGCTCCCCCCTAATCCGAGATTTGCGTTCCGCAGTAAGGCGACGAACGGGAACCGGGGCCAGTAACTGTCACAACTACCGTTAGACGATTACCCCTCCTGTTACAACAGTCCATGCGACCGCCCTATGTCATAAAACGAGCTCTGTAGTCCAGTGCAGAAACCAGCTGCCTTGGGGCAAGGTTTTGGAACCAAAGGCTTTGGTTGAGAACCCTAATCGTTCTCCTGTCTAGGTCTGGGCAACCTGACAGTATTCTGCCCAGGCAATACAATGAACCTTTCCTACAACAATTTCTTAATGCTCTGGCCGTCGCAGAAGATAATAAACGGCGCCGTATCTCTGCATCAAGCAGAGTGGGTAGGGGTATGGATGCTACTGCTCGGATCTTCCCCATCCTGCGCTTCTTTTTCCTTATCGTCCCGCTCCAACTTTGCTTCTATCCCCCATTTTCAATCCCCCAATTGTTGGCCCTCCCCCAGCTTACTTCAGTGATCGCTTGTCTTCTAATTTCAAATCATACCCAATCGCATGGCATTGCTCCAATCCGGTCGACAAGTGCATGTTCAACCAAGCGGACAACTTTAGTTCATCCGTTTCCCATTTGAGTCCTTGTGTCACGCTGACACTGGCATGCGTCAGCGTGTGCACTTTGCTGCAGATTGGCCAACTGGCAGCACATGCCGGCACACTGGAGACCCTGTCGATCGATATTTGCTGTTTATCTGAAACCCGCCTGCAAGTTTCGAGCTGCGCAGTTACCCTGAGATCCCCCACATGCGACAGTGGCGGCACATTCTCATTCCGCCCGTCTGCCGATGATGCAGCTTCAAATGCCCGTCAAGTTGGCGTTGGCATTGTCTTGAGTCCCCAGTCTGAAGCTGCCCAGAATCATTGGATCCCAGTAAATAGTAGGATGTGGGCCGTTGGCTTAGCTGGTTCGTTCCAGGATAAGAGGTCGCGCGCGGACAAACGGTGCCTGTTTGTCACTGCGGCCTACACCCCTACAAACTGTAGCACTGAATCGGTGAAAGCTAATTTCTATCACCAACTTCACGAGCTCCTTCGTTACAGAAGAAGCACGGACAGTCCCGACAGACCGATTTCCCTGAGGTCGGGGCTGCATGGACCACATCTTCACATTGCGTCAAGTGTAGGAACATCGCCATGTTTATTGGCGACCCACCGTTGTCGTGTTTCTTGACATAATAGGTGCCTTCGACTCAGTCGATCGATGTGCACTTTGGGACTGTCTGCTGAGGAAAGGTGTGCCTGATAAATGTGTAAACATTATCTAAGCGCTTTACGCACATAGTGCTGGCAGGGTGGGGGTTTACGGCAAACTGTTGCCAACCTTTGGTATTACCAGCAGTGCGAGACCAGGTTGCCCGCTGTCACCTTTCCTCTTTAACTTCGCTATTGATGAAGTCATGGAAACAGCGTTCGCTGGACGCGACCTAGAAGGTGTGGAGCTACTTCCTTGTGAGCGACTTCTTGATTTGGAGTTTGCGGACCATATTGCCCTAATCTGTGACAGCCTCCAAACATGCCAAAGAGCACTGGAGCGATTAGCACTGGCTGTCAATGGTTTTGGGCTATGCTTTGCTCCATCGAAATGCAAAGTACTTCTCCAAGATTAGCATGGACCCAACCCTGCACTAAAGCTTTGTGGTGATCTGCTATAACTCGTTCAGGAATTCAAGGTCCTGGGCAGCTATATTAGCACCCGTGGGATTGAAGATGAGGTTACGAACCGTGTAGCAAAAGCTCGAGGTGCTTTTGCCAATCTCCGCCACCTGTGGCGCGGACGCGACATTACTCTGGCCCCCAAGGGCAGAGTTTACAACGCAGCTGTCCGTTCAACTCTCCTATATGGTTGTGAAACCTGGCCGATCAGGTTGACAGACATGAAGAGGTTCGTCACATTCGATCATCGCTGCCTTCGTAGCTTAGCACATGTCTGGTGGGAACAACGCGTGAGCAATGAGCTTGTTCGATGTCGCGTATGTGGTGCAGGAACAGCGAGTGCACCGCTCAGCACCATTATATCGCCCACCACGCTCCGAGGGCTGGGCCACGTGTTGCGCATGCCAGCCCACGGACTCCCGCGACGTGCACTGTTTGTGCGTTGTGCGTGCGGTTGGAAGAGAAGGGGAGGCCAAGTGATGACTTGGTCGAGAGAAATGAAAACCCACACTTCGAAGTTGGCGTCGGTTGGTGCATCCCGACTGCGTGGCTGGGATCCTAAGGACGATGAAGACGTTTCGTTGGACACACTTGCTAGCATGGCGAAGAGCATGCCTCAATGGCGTTTGTGTTGTGAGTTCCTTTGTCCAATCCCCTCCTGTTTAGCATCCCCTCCAATCACGATCTCACTCGTTAGGTATAATATGACTCTCTTTTACGGCAGCCAGCTATTAGCTCTCCGGAACGATGTCCATCAGTTACTGGGGACTCAGCGGCCGTGCTACTGTTCTTTTATCTTTTCTTGTCTTTGGTATTGCGCACAATACCCGAGGTGTTTTCCACCTCCAGCTAACGTGTAATGAGGATAGGGATGTAGGTGGGAGGGAATCCCGGCCCGCGGCAGGGAAACCATTAAGGGCTTTACTTCAAGCTTATTAGTACGTCAGGTCACATTTTGTTCAGAGCCAGCCGGGAGATGTATCTAGATTGCAAAAGGTTCAACGACCTCCCGGATATCCAGTGACTGGTGCGTTAACGATGGATCCTAGGGGACGCTTTGTGCGCCTCCCAGTAAAGTTCCCGAGGAAACCACAGCGTACGAAGGCATGATCACAGTGCACACAGGTATTGCAGTACAAGCGGCAATCCAAGATGGAACCACACTATCTGTAAGTTACGCGTACGTGGTCAATATGGGTGCATCGTCGGCCAGCTACAGAATGACGCCAAGTTAGCGTCTGGACCTTCCGGATACCGTTAACGACCTAGTATCATCCAGTTGCTTGCAAGATCGCTGGTCGAAGAGGTATATGCTTTTTCACAATCCTTAAGGACAACAGGTAATGGAATGTAATCCCTCAGGGTTGTTTCAGTGATGCGTCCAAATTTCCATTTTACGTACCCTCTGTTTTCAAAGTAACAACTCGCCAATTCAGCCTCCGCCATGCCGCTGTGATATGTATTATCCTACGCAGACACCTGAAGTATGATGCTGCCGCCCGAAAACCAGTAACTGTTTATGTCTCACTCACTTATACTTCTACAGAAATAAATAAATAAGTAAATAAATAAATAGGTATATTTCTAGACCTGCTAGAGGCTGCACCCTAAAGGGTTCAGATCAATGCTTACATAAATCCGATGCGCTTGCATGGAAGTAGGTAAAATATAAGTATATGTTCATCGTTAGCAATTACAAATGCATTGGCATTGTTTGATATACAGCTACTGGGTCGCAGGCGCCCACCTTGACATTTTTCTGGTTCCTTCGGGCGATATTGAGCTCCTTGTTCTTTTATTGTGAAAACTTCGCGGAGGTGTAGTTGTGCCTTTTCTCCTTGGAACAGAATCCAATTCGCCGAAAGTTCAATTTAAATTGATCGCACATTAAATGGCCACTCAGTTGCCCCAATCGTTGTTGCGCACATGGAAGAAATGAGTGAAGGATTATAAGGCATACGAAAAGTTAAAAACAATTCCAATAAATGCAGGCAAAAATAAAAACAATTTGTTAAGAGAGAAAATAAAGCTGCGTGCTTCAGTAGAATATACCAATTAACAAAAAATATAGCCCTACTTTTCTTACGCTGATATTGCTCTCCGGCGCGAAATTTCAACCTGTGTAATTCTCAGATAAAAGAAAAAGCCTTTCCACAGTTAGAATACCGCTTAAAGTAGCACAAAATTACACTGGTCTGGACCAGCTTTAGAGCTTGAATACGTTGAACGTAAAAGCAACACAATACGTGCAGTAGTTTGCGAGTTATTTGCAATTAAATGATGGTCTACGAATAAGGCCATTTTTATTTTTCGCTAAAAATGGCTTTCTGCTTTGCAAGCAGATAGCAGAAAAAAGAAAGGAAAATATAAAAAGTGGGGAAGCGGCGTATGTTCTAGATAGGCATAGCTATCCAGTAATGCTCTAATTAGCCCGTAATACTCTGCGACAACTACGGACCGCGCAGGTGGCCGAATAGGAAACTTTGCAGGCATACATGACATATATGCAAATAAGGGATGATCTTGCGCGAAAACGCTAGAAATTTAGCAAGGAATATTTTATCTACATGGGAATTAGGGGAGATTGCAATTAACTCACGGTTAAAAGGCCACAGCATATCATTTTCAGTGGATACTGAGCAACATAAACAACCAGTAAAATAGAGTTTAGCATCTTTTATGCCTCTAAGCTTTTCTAAAGCAGTAGCCTTAGCCACCGTTCGCAGTCACAATGCAGCCTCCGATGCGCAATGGCAAGTGCATTAAATGTCTATCCTCTGCTTTTAGCCCAAGTAACACACCACCAACTTCTTCCGCCATGCCGCCGCGCTGTGCAGCATCCTCCGCAGACACATGCAGTATCATGCCACCTCCCGGAAAACAGTAAGTGTGTATGTCTCAGTCACTTATGCTTCCACAGAAATGGTAATGTTGCCCACTTTCAGCGAGAGCAGTAGCCTTGCCCACCGTTCGCAGTCACACTGATGCCTCCGAGGTGCATTGGCAAGTGCAAGAAATATCTATGCTCTGCTTTTAGCCCAAGTAACACACCACCAACGTCCCCCGCCATGCCGCCGTCTTATGTACCTTCTTCCGCTTACTTCGCCAGTTGCGGTAACCAGCACCAGCATGATCACACGTTAGTGCGCTCTTTGAATTCACCTTATACCTCCACAGAAATGGTAACCATGCCCACTTCCCACGCTGGCAGCAGCCGTACTCAGCGTCCCCATTATGTGTGCATTTCCGATAACTAACGCGTCCCCATCATCCAGCTATGCGTGAACGACCCAAAGGTCCTGTTCAGGGCCACTCACTGTCCCCTAGCCGTGTGTTCCTCCTCCGTAAGCATCCCATAAACACCGGACGCCTTGCAGCGGTTGGAGCATTGGCATGTAGGTGCAGTGGGTGTGCACGTAATCGTCCGCCGATTAAAGTACCGCTTAGTACTCTTCGGATACCGTGTGAAACTCACTGAATCACATTTCACTTTCTTTTCAGACAACGCACCAGCTGCAATGGCACTTTTTATCCTCTTACCTAACAACCTCTTCAGTTACGATATTTTTCTCATAACCCCATTCTTTGGTGTTAACAATACATATTCGCACCGGAAACATTGAACAGCAGATAAGCGATGTATTAACTGGTAGGTTACCGTTACCTAAGCCGCATACGCGGAAAACTACACATGTAGACGAATGTAATTCCCGTTGACGTCCGTTATGGGATTTCAACCTACGCGTACCATGCAGTAGGTCTGCGGTGCTGATCTCGCAGCAACAGGTAAGGAAGCTGTTTAACCTTATTACTTTTGCTTACAGCTTGTGTCCGTTGATGTGAACTACCCTTCCGCCTGCATGTAAACAGCTGCATTCCAGCGCATTCAGTGTCCTATACATGGACACCACACCACGTGGGAAGCCTACTTCCCAACAAGGTACGCGATAATATCCGGCTAAAATTTTCAAGATTGTTGCACCTGTTTATTCAATAGTGCTGCCTACCGTATGCACCCTCATCTTGCCTTCATAGGTAACTAGGCATGGAAAGCTTATGCTATTTTTAAAACCCACGCTCCACTTCCTTATTTCTAGGCATTTTCCTTTACAACTTCTTTAACATGAACCATTAAAAGCACTAAGGGGAGGTGTCCGACAGCGGTAACGTGTGCTTAAATAAGTCAGCGCTGATTTACTTACATGTATATTGCTTCCACGTGTAGTTTTGTGTTCGGAACACATATCCATCAACCACTCCTCAGTGTTCGCGCGTCCTGGATCAAGAGCGCCCCACACGTTCCCCATGATGACGGGGATATTCGGAATCGGTACAGACGTCAGTGTTCCTTTGGTTTCTTCTTTCGTTAACATTTCCATATTTCCACCATTAGGCGGTAAAACGCATTCAACGCAGTTGAAAACCATGAGGGAAACAAATTAATGGTCATGTGATCCCACAAAACTTGTACTGTTACCATGGCTGGCAAGCCGGACAACGTCCTCGTGGTGCCAGCTGGGTGGTGCGGGTAAATCCGGTTCCAGCAAATCGTTCGGCGGCAGTGTGCCAGGATGTGGTGGGATTTCGCCTAGCAAGCGTTCTCCCTATAAACATCCACAGATATCCATTTAACAACACTGTGACGTGGCGGATGTGACTCGCCACTAAATAAATTCACTGCCTCTTCCATTTTCCGGAGGATCACACATTGCGAACGTCATCTGCTTCAAACCGTTCCATTGACTCCCCCTTTGATGGCGAACACAACGAACAAAAACACACACAGAGTCACATTTACCTACGCACACAACATGGCCCCTCCAAATACACAGTTAAACATACTTTTACATGTCAACACACACAAATTCTTATGCTATTTATCAAAATGCACTAATTTGTGCAATTGCTGATCATACATGTCTATATTACCATGATCGCGCCCTTGACGGTGTGCCTCGCAATGACGAGAATAACCTATTTACTTATTTATTTATTGTTCACTATGCCCATACATTGCGTTAGCTTTGACGCACCGCCCTAAAGCTACCTCGGTGGCTGCCATCCTATCAAAAATAACGCATGCCACCCCACCTATTTGCACTTCGTAGGTACTACTAATGGAGGCCGCGTGGCCTATATTGCAGTCCTCCCCCGTGCCTATTATGATGCCACCGCCATGAGACATACATGGACTTATTCAGTATCAGTCCTGCAGCTATATGACGCTAAGATCACAAATACTACGGTACTATTAAAATATATACAGTTGTTAATTGGGACATACTTCAATTGTTCAGTATCCCGGTATATGCAAGTCGACAACACGGTCAGTAAACAATAGGAGGGAGGCGTTGTCTACGCCGGACGAATCAAGGGTACAAATCACCGCACCTGAGTGGTACGAGCATTAAGACTAATGGTTTTGACCAATCAAGGAATAGTCCAATCACAAGGTGAGAGCATTAATGGCATGCATAACATGGTGTTTGGACAAGCGACCAGTGAATGGGGGAGGGGTGCGAGACATGTCCGGGCTGAACGTGTCCTGTTCGGCGAAGAGTAGTATTGGAGATCCAAGGTCGTCGGTAGACGCACACGCACGGAACCAGTGCCGTTGATAAGCATGCACACACAGACACACATACAATGCTAACAATGGGAATGTACGGAGGCACACGTGAACGCTGGTCGATATCCATCAACGACCGGCCAAGCTGTGCAGACTAGACCACGAAGCGAAGAGTAGAAAAATTTCATGGGTAAATAAGTGCGTTACATCTTGCAAAGTCCATAGTGGCAAACATAATGCCCCTGTCATGGGCAGAGTTCAAACTATTCATTGGGGAGTACAGATTCAATCTTATTTCATTCATCAGCCGTTATTCCCATACCACCGATGCCGGACCATTATGAGCTTAGTAAACGGACGTATTTATGGATTAAGATCAAAAATTAAGAATATTTCAATGCCTTAATGATATTAATGATCCGCGACCAATATGCCATTACTAAACACCAACCTTCAAGGGCTGCGCATCCAATAGGCGACGCTTTCCTAGTGCCTACATTGATGCAAATGTCATGAGACAAACATAGCCTTAGTGAAGGCCGTTCACGTGAGGTCCTGGGATCCAGTACAGAAGTGTAAATGTACGCCATATTCAGGTTTCCCTGGGAAACATATGTACGCGTACTAAGTGCAATTCCTTTACGGCAGTGAAGCCATAAATGGATACCGCTTTAATGACCACTATGACACCACTGCCATATAACCTATGCTACTTTTCTATGCATCAATCTTGCAGCCAACAGCGGGGAAAATACAGGCAGGTTGAGTGCACAAGCAAATGCCACCTGTGTGCCAATCATATGGCCTTACTATGCACCGTTCACCATCGAAGCAACATAAAGCTACATGTGGTCCTGCGTATATAGGTGGGGTAATTGTATGAAATAATGTCAACGCTATCAATTGATTTCCCTCCCTTTGTCCTTTGCCATCCTATTATTCGGTACGCGTCATATAATTTCCGCATTCACTGCACATGATAAATTACCCTTGGTGCTATTCATAATAACCGTATTATGATATTCATGAAATGTGCTGCCTGCTACTTCCATTCCGGATACTTTGAGATGTACTAGTACTGGTAATGCTTAAACTCCATGCAAACTGAAAGGCACATAATTGGTTAATGTTTCAACACATATGGAAACAGACAATGAGATCCCTGAGCTGAAAATAACGTACACTTCGGTATTGTTACCTCAGTTACAGGAAGCTGCATTGGGTAATTTTTAAAAAATTTATGAAAAATATATGAAAAAATAATAACGCAACGCATTGCTACACAGCATAATGCCGATTATCAGTGCTACATTATTACCTATATAAACATATGCCCACATAACCATATAACCATGGTTAGATTGAAGCATCAGCAATGCCATTTCTTATCCAATTAACTTTTCAACAATAGAAACGCACATACTTATAAACAAACAGATGTTCTCACTTCAGTACACCATTATGTATATATTAATGAAAGCGTTATTAACCTCATTTCCATAAACAGATAAATACATACATGTTTATACACATGGTTATTAATGCGTATATATATAACATAATGCTAAATGAAAGTAAATGGATATATTAATATAAAAATATATGCCTTTACATTTTTGAAAACGTAGCATAATAATAAATAGAATTGCTGCTACTGCAATCCATATATATATAGCATGTTTCATCTACAATTTATGCACGCTATGGCTTCCCATTCCGCCGTTAAGAGCATTAAGGCACCCGTGTATAACAGGGACAAACATGCATTTCGATCTCCCATTCACTTAGATCATTTAAGTTACTGTGCCCCGGGGCATTCCGACCTGTAACTGACGCTTACGCGTCATTGTTCCGTTTTACATAAGCATAAGATAACACGTCCCTTATGTGAGTATGTATGCACATAACACGGTGTCACCGGCCTATGTCTATCACACATGTTTACCCTGTTATTGACATATTATTCTCACAGCCATTTCCATTCTGACCCACTTATTTTCCAGAGCACCCTAACATTCCTACCTAATACTTACACAAAGAACCACCTCACATAGGAGCATGTTGAGCTAAACATAAAACGCATTTCCTGTTCACTTTAAGTGTAGTACTCTTCATATACACCCTTAAATAGGCTTCCCTTCATTTTCTGATCAACGGAACGCACTATCTACTTATCCAATAACATAGGTCCACTTTAGAACCATTTATGCAGTTGGAAAATCCGAGCACCCGCTACCAAGGTTACAGTAAACTATTGCACTATGCAAGCTACAGAACTTCGTTTCATTCATACAGATGCTAATCGATAATTTATATCCTTTACTAATTGATTAACTACATAGCTATATTCTACGCTACCATTATACTCCTGGATATACCGGTTGGTCTCGGCCCGCAAACCCGATCCTGCCAGATGTGAGAGTCCTAGTCCCGTGTAGAGTAGCCTGGAAAAACGCAGTAGGTAAAGCGATGACAGTATGCGATGACTGCGAGTAGTGTTTTTATGTGTCCATAAAAGTGAAAATGTTCTCTAGTCAATATGTCAGAAAGTAAGTGTGGACAGTGACTTTACTCAGGGGCGAGTCACGCCCACCACGTTGCAGTGTTGATAAACGGACGTTTGTGGCTTCTATAGGGAGAACGCTTGTCAGGCGAAACCCATCACGTCCTGGTACACTATCGTCGGTTGATGTAACGGTCTTGTACATCTGGCACGGCATCTTGTCAAACAATTGTGCTCTATTATTCGCAGTCAAATGATCCCACTGTTTGCTGAACAGGTAGCTCAGTCAGGACCTGCAATAGACGTTGAGTCCAGTCGGGCAGGGTGAATAATCGCACAGGTTAGCTAAAGTTCCAAAATATCTGGGATCTCACGTTCTCTGATATTGTTTACTTGTTGGAGTGTGAGGTATTCTTGTCCAGTTAGCTTCACTGGTCGACTGCCGTTGTGCTGGATGCTATTGATAGACTTTGGTATTAGGCCATGGTCCAGGTGAGTGCTTGTGGTTATTTCGTCACATCTTAGACGGAGGTATTTCCTCAGTTCAATCCCAAATGTTAATAATTTTCCCAACATCGGAGAAAGGGGAGAGAGGTATAGGTTTAGAGAAGAGCGAAAAGGTAAGCTTAGAACCAAGCTGAGTGTAATTTTTACCTTAAGATATTTAGACTTGAGACAAGGATGTACAATACGCTATGGGTGTTACACTGCAAAAACGACTTGACTATGCAACCAAAAGTACGTCCCAATAGCGAAGAGTTATAGTACCGAATTAGTGACACACATCAAGAACTGCACAGTATAGCCTAAAGTTTGCCGCAGAAACTAGTTACAGCGTAGTTGGCCGAAACGTAATATTTCCAGCCGTATATAGCTAGGCAGACATAGAATGAAATTCTGCGCTTATGCTAAGAATCCGGTATGAAATGTTGTACAAGCATGAGACTCCGGCCAAAGTTTGATTAGCCCAAGGTCATAAGCTCACAGTGTGCCGTTTTTAGACTAAGTAGACAAGAATTCCACAGCCTGCAGCGCCCAGATTATGCGAAAACATGCAAAATAAATGCTGAAAACGTGTCCTGCAGGTTTGTTTACCAAAATCTTTAAAAAGTATGAAGAACACTAGTTTTGAAATTCATTTGCCATTGCTTTGACGGACGGTTTTCCAGTTAACATATAAGCCGCAGGTATAGCCCGAGGATTGCCTATTCGAAGCGTGGAGGATTTTCAGCAGTGCGGCCGGGGTTCGGCTCCTGGGTGTGTCCGATTGTACTCGCAGCGGTGGCGCATATAATAAACTTGGAAGTATACGGATGGGATGGCGAGGGTTAGTGGGCAAGGCTGACATCAAAAATAAAACGTTATAACAGTTATAGGCTTGCACGTCTACAGGAATATTACCCTGCATTTCAATGTCATACCTGCACATCATTCTAGTTGAAGATGGAACAGCAAGAAACGCGTTGCGCAACGTTGCTTACATACGTTACTTGAGTGCCAGCTTTTCTTCTTTGATGGCCCGTAAGATATTCGCAAACTGCCACATTGCTTACGTGGTCTTTGATAACTATGCTGGCTCACCCGGAAAAAACAATTACTCTCCCGCATCTTCTGAGTCATGTGGTGTAACAGGACGTATGCTGGTCCCTTATAAACTTGCGCATGTACTTTGCCGTTAACCGGAAATCCTTAATGGAACAATTTTAAAGTTGAACGCCCGTTGGTTTCTGATGTAGCTTGCGCATTCCTAGGTTTGCAAATTAGAAGAAGGACTGCTAGTCCTTGTTGTATTTAGCGTTTGAGGTCAAGTTAACGTGTAGAAGGGTTCGAGTAAGTTCTGGCTTTAGTTGTATTTTTCTACGAACGTACTTCGTCTTATTATGTATCTCTCTTGGAACGTTTTATTTATATTTGTTGTTGCCAGACAGTATATTAAACCATCTCTTGTTCTCTGTTACGTCGCCGTCCTTAATTCTTTTCATGGGCCTACCATTAAATTGGGCCACTGCTTGCGCTTAGGCAGGCCGAGGTGACTGGAGTGCCTTTTTTGAAGGTAGGACTTGTGCTTCGTGCAAACGTTTCATAAATACTAGACTGCGGACTACATTACAAATTATAATAGCAGACCTCAAAAAGATCGCCTGAAGAAGCGAGGAACTTCACGTTACCCGGGACAAGGACTACAACAGTATACATAAAAAAGCCCGCGCATGCGGTACGGAGACCGGATGGTTATCGTTATAAACTGCTACGTGCTGCAAGACATTTAAAAATCATTACTTCACTGCTTAGGATTATACGAGCGAACAGGGTTTGATACCCTTAACTACTTACTGTCAATGGAAGGCCATGGGATGTGTGTACTTATTAATTTGTTCCTTGGTTTGCACCTCATCCAGCCATGGATTAGCAATATCCCCTTCATGCTATATTTATTTGTACCTTGTATTACGGACAGTCTCCCACATGCCTCCAGTTAGTGTTCTTAAATGCAAAGAAGTTTAGGGCCAAAGCGATTTCCATTCGTAGGCTATGCCAATAACAATTTATATAAAGGATCTGTGACGCGTAGCGCACAGTACCCCTTTTGCTATTCGCAGTCGGTGGAGGCTCACTTGTCCGCATCTTCAAGCAGCCACAAACGGCCCTATATCGCAAGCCATTGAGCAAAAGGCATAAAAATACGTCCCACCACCAACTTTTGCTTGCACTGTACCTTCAAGCGGACACAAGGCGCCGGTACGCATTGAAATATGAGCTAGCGTAAGCTTCAAACTGTATTCAAGGTTCGACGCCCGACATAGCAACGTTTTCTCTGAGAAGCGCCTGTTACATTGTCGCAGGAATGGTGCGCGCTACATAATCCGTTTTTACGTCTGTGTAGATAGGCTCAACTTTCCTACTATTTTGAGCTAGCAGCCAGCAACCTGTAATGTACCCGAGGTACACTTTCGGTTTAAAGCCAGTTCCGAGTTTACTGAGGCAGTCGTCTTTCTCCAACTTACGACAGCCTTTCAGCTACCCACAGTGCTGCTTCATATCGCTAACGGGTTGAAAGTGGTGAATATTACGTCCTTCTGTGGAAGCTTGGTACTAAATGTTAAACTAAACGCAAGCTAGGACGCAGCCCCGTCGTACGGTAGCAACTGCGCTTAGCAGTTCACGCGCTTGGTCCAAAGGCGCCCTGCTAACGTACAGTAGTTGCTTTGGATACTGACGCATGAAAGACGCATTCTGTGCGTTGCGTACTACGAGCAATGCATGATGCCGTGTATACTCGCCTTGGTTGTGCCGTTGCGTCAAGTCAGCAGTAGTAGTACTGGAGAAGCGCTGGTACAATGGCTTTATGTTACATTCAGTGATTTAGAAAGTTCTTCGCTATTTGATCTAATCGATATTCGCCGGAGCTTCCAGTGAAGCAGCTTCAGCAGCTAAGGTCTGTGTGCGTTCAACTACGGAAGTACTTGAGGTATGCTTGATACCTAAGAGGACTACCAGAAGTGCACCGTACCACGGTGTACTAAGCTTTGTAAATACGATGCTTTGAGTTTCCGTTGATATGTTTCTATCATCGCGGTAGTTGCATAGTGGCATATGGTGGACCTTTTGTGCAGGAATATAAGTACGTTGGGCAGCTTGTTAAGGAATCCGACGAATTGTGACACGTAGCAAGCAGTGCATACTGCAGTTTTACCAAATTGTGTTAACCAGCTATTTAAGAAGGCGCATGCCACCTTCTCAGATGGAAAGTTGATAAGCAAGCTCGCCAATGGCGGAATCTAAATTATCGTCACGTGAAATGAGGTCACGTGGCAGTTGCTTGGAGCCACATTTAGTTTGCAACGCTTCTGCTTTCTGTGCTGCACCTTTCATTTATGTAACAGTCGTTTCCACCGGGTCATTATTCATGGCTTGACGAATAGGAACATTGCACCGTACAAAAGACTGTTCTTTGCAGGTACCTTCCTCATGGAAACGCAACCTGGTGGGAGCACACATGTCCCACAAAGCCGTCAGGCAGCAGAAGATGCCTGACTATGACAACTAAGCGTTTATTCTCCACTAATGCGAAATGCTGAAGGGTTGACAACCCGACTGTGTATGGAAAATCTCGGCATTACCCATGCCACAGTAAACCGCCTTACCTATGGTGTAGTTGAAAGCCTTCCTTGTGACCGTAAGCTAAATGCTCTGCTTCAAAACTAATCTGGGATAACGACATGTAACCAGGATTTGCTAACGTGAAAGTTGTTCCTCCATATCACTCGACCTACGGTAATTTTCTGCCCAGTTGAGACAGATCAGAGAAGCGCAGAGCAACGGTAGCATCGCTATCCGTACGATGAACATTACTCTTGAATTTCTACGGTATTTACCAAACAAACGTGACCTTTGCAGTGTCTACGGAGGTAACAGTATTTCAGGCTTTTTCGGGTAACCCATTGTAAAAACCAGTTCCATTGTTTCAACGGCCTCCACTATCAGGTTCCGACTTGTAACCATGGTAGATAGCGAACGCCTGACGTTAATAAGCTGCAAGCTTTTCCCTTAAGGGGTCAAGCAATTTATAACATGTTCTCTTTGACCACTGTACAGCAACCTCACGCCTGTTGTCTACCTTCCTGTGAGTTATAAACGGCTAACTAACAGCAGCGTTGCAACCTGTGTTGACTTTGGCTGAGCAGCAATGCGTATGGTTACGTGTCGTAGTTTCATATATACAAAACTACTATATCGTCCATTTGCTAAGGTTTATATGTTTATTACCTAGACGAAGAGTTGTAAAGGCTACCAACAATATTATTTGCCACCTCATCATAAATGTGCCACTGTTCTACCTACTTTCTTCGCTGTAAAGGCTATATAAATTGCCGGCTACAATTACTTCATATGGCCAGGATATACACTCAGCACACCGGCACGAATAACAGTGCCGCATTGTGCCCCCGGTAGGCTCATGGTAAGACTGCTTACTAAATAAATGAATAAATCTGTTATTTATGGATAGATGGGACACGTTATTAGAGGTATGAGCATAGTACTAGTACAATAGTTGGTCAAGAATCTGTACTGACATAATACTCTTTTCAAATATGTGGATAAAATTACTTAGGGATGTAAGTAGGCGTCACCTGTGTTTATTAATGTGTTGTCATTATTCGGAATGAGTTCGATCGCCTCGCCTGTGTCTAAAGACCTATTTGTCGTCTGTGGACTTGAGAAGCCTGTCCGAGTAACCAAAGGCCGTGCTAGTTTTACTCTAATTCCCTTGGCGTATTTATGACAGATGTTTACCTTGGTGTCCCGGCCATGAGAGAAAGGTACTATTTATTTTTTACCTTAAATTAAAATTATACACCCATAAATGTACCAAGCAGTAAGCAATGTTTACGTAGACGCTTTTACCTAACAGTGGCATTGAGTTGCATTCTGGTTTAGGTGGACTATCGAAAGTATGCTTGTGGTGTATACATGTACAACACTTAGATAGGTATGCATTTAGCTTTCCCATGGTCATTGACTAAGTGTTGCACTGACTGTCCATCTTTGGTCAATGCTGCTTTCTAATGGGTAATGAGGCGCTATTACTGGCTTTGCTCCTACGTTGTTGTCAACCGACTACAGCAGCTGTGTCAAGTCATATACCCCAATTTAGTGTATGCAAAGCCTCTACAGAGATTGGTGTTGTCATACTGGTGTTCCACGCAAGATGAAATGCAGTACCACCTTTCCTTTGTTCTGTAGACGATTACGGCACCTTACCGGCCTGTGAACTGCTTGAGCATTTACCCATATCGACCACTGTAAGCGTGGATGTTATGGGTCGAAGTCAGCATGCATCTGTGTTGATAATCAAGTGGAATAACAGATTGCAAGCATCACTTCGATTTACTACGCTATCATTCATCCTTAGCCATTCCTTTATCCGCAACCCGTTAAACTATAAGTTATACGTGCATACCTTCTTCAATAAAGAAATAAATAAATAGTTTATTCTCGTCAATGCGAGGCACATCATCATGGGCGTGATCATGGTAATACAGACAAGTATGTTTGGCAATTGCACAAATTAATATACATTGACAAATAGCTTAGGAATGTATGTGTCCGTTGACATGAAAAAAGGAGGGTTGTCTGTATTTGGAAGTAGTCGTGTTGTGTGATTAGGTAAATGTGACTCTGTGTGTGCTTTTGTTCTTGGGGTTTGCCATTCTAGGGGAAATAAGTGAACCGCTTCATATCGGATGACCTTGGTGATGTGTGATCCTCCGGAAAATGGAAGAGGCAGTGAATTTATTTAGTGGTGAGTCACATCCGCCACGTCACAGTGTTGCTGCACGGAAAGCTGTGGCTGTTTATAGTGAGAACGCTTGCCAGGCGAAATCCCACCACATCCTGGAACACTGCCGCCGAGCCATTTGCCGGAACGGGATTTACCCAAACCACCCTGCTGGCACCACGGGGAGGATGTTCAGCTAGCCAGCCGTTTTCATATCACCGTTTCGGCTTCCACCCTTCGGCCTTTTCCTTTGGCATGCTTCGCCCCCGCATTCCTGAAAACAATAGAGCGCTGATTATGACGCCACCTGAGACGGATAGTATGGGTATGCGTCCCGACGCACACGGCCACTTTGGTTTGACTTTTGGCTGAATGCAGCTTTTCCGGATCGGCCATTCCGATCGGAATGGCAGATCCGGTAGCAACCCAAGCACCAGCGGATTCTCCAAGTCCACCTTTGAATTCGTTTCCGCTGTATCAAGCGTTGCTCGCGGATCTCAGTGGCATAGTGCTGATGGTGTCAGCCATGAGCCACTAGGCTCTGAGTTCCAGCCCAACTCAGGCTATCTCCAACTGATGAGTCCTAACCAGAACGAAACCGCGGTCTTGGGGTGCCCGTGTTGGGATGAGCAAGACTATAAAAGGGGAAGTGTTGTTACAACCTGCAATGATGGTTTCAAGCCGTTTGACACCTACTGTTTTTGTATATCATGTATGTTGTGGCGGGCTACCTCACCAACTTTCCCTTGTTCATTCGTGACAACAAGGCTAAATAAATTGAACAGTGAGAACTGTGCGCCTTAGGTTTCCTTGCAAAGCTTTCCCACTAAAGTATGCTTATCAGCCATTATAGGCGATACTCCGACTATCGCAGTTGTTAAGTGCACTGAAGCCTACTATGTATACGGCAACTGTGATGATTCTGTCAACATGGGTTATACATAAGCACTAAAGTTAGCCTGCCGTTGCCAACAAATGGCACACTTGCGGATGAAAGTTTTCGGTTCGCAAGCCGGTTAGCCATATCACTATTTGAATGCTTTTCCATCAAAACAACTGTTGGCTTTCCCATAGTTTACGTGCTAAATATTTGGTTAGGCTATTTGCCATTCAAATCTCTTTGGCTACCTGCACTCCTTACTAAGAGTTGTTTTATGGAACTTGAGAAAATGGGTAAAATACATGACAGGTTACTGTCCTTTAAGTCTCATTAGACGTGCGCCTTCAACAGACCTTGCAAAGGTTTAATAAGACAACTGTAATACAAGGCTAAGGCATACCGAGCGTAGATGGTATATGCACTCCCAGAATTATTAAACCCAATCAAAGAGTTACGTTACCGTGACAACTTTATTTTTCTAAACAGTGCCATTTCTTTGCTGTCATCTTTTGGTTCAACCGCAGCTGCCGGCTTTTGCAAGTCCTGATTTGCACCTTGTTGTGAAAGATTATTTCGTCCTTATTTGGTAAGTCAGGTAGACTTTATCATGTAATTCTTGTTTCACGTATAACAGGATGTGAAATTTCATGGAAGTGGGGAAACTTCGCTGCGTTTTCTGAGTCAGAAATATATTGTTTAATAAAACCAGTTGACCTCCGCATGAGTTTGCGTAATGCAGCATGTTGGGAAATCAATGCTAAAATCTTGCTACATATTTTAACTAATACCCGCTTCATTAAGTCGGCGTACGGATGGCAAAAGAACGAACGTATCGGAGCAAAATGAATACAGCTACAGCAACCGTTGATTGCCTATCCACTATGCCATCTTATCACACTGGGGTAGGTAGTACATCTAATGCAAGCTACAAAACGTTTGCAACAACATACTTGCGTGGCAGATCTTTTCAGGGCAAATGTTGAAGTCTACGTATTACGTTGTGTGCAAACGTGTGAAAAGGAGGTCTGAGACAGGCATTGTCAGTAATACTTGACTGCCCACTGATGCTCAGGTAGCTACAATCCTTGCAATTCAACGGTATGAATACGAGGATGCGCTGAGGAGCCACAAGCAACAGGCAATCGGTGGCTATTTGCACCAAGTTAGCGTCATATGACGCACCATATTTTCAAAAGGTAGTAACGACACGGGCATGGGATCACGAATACGCCCACTCTTTGGAGGGGAATTGCGTTGGCGACGAGCAACTTCCAACTATGCTAGGCTACACCATATACCCTACTTCGTCCGTTAACAGGGCTTGCGCATGTCTTACAAATCCGCGGTAAACGCACACAGCCTGTTGCATCTAATGAAGCTAAGAGTATGCGTTTAACAAAACGGCAAAAGCCCAGAGTTACAGGTTAAATAACGTCTCCAGAGTTTACGCCGTACACCAGATCTTCTACCGCCAAATCTATTGTTACCGCTAAAGCACCTACTCTTGTTTCACCAACTTTGAGCCGGATGAACCCGGTTTGTTCTTTCTTGCATTCGTTGTCAATGGGACTGGTTGCATATTCACTAACTGTGCCACGGCCCAATGCATTCGCCGCATCATATGAAAACTGGGTTACGTGGACGCGTCAATCGAACTTGCCTTGTGTTAGCAGTTCCCGAAGCAGCCTCCCCGTCGTGCACTACGTTCCGTGCCCCAAGGTCTTGGTCTTAAATAAGCTATGCTTGCCATTAATACTCAGGTTGACAGCTCTCCGCAAACCCTGCTTAGCTGTACCCCATGGCTGCCACACGTCTGCAGATGGTGAAGTACACCCAGGTTATGTATTTCATACCAAGTTTCCATAACTTACCGCTGACAACAGCCACCCGAACAATGTTGACGAAACAGGACAACTTCATCAAAAAGTAAAAACGCAATAGCTGTTGCAACACAGCACTCCGGGCCGCAAGTTGCGGCTGTGTCGCCGTTTCCATTATGCAGCATAGAACTGAAGCAAGCGTTTGTCGTATCCCTAGATGTCAGGAAAACCAAATATTTGTAAAATATTGTTCATTAATTGGGTCACAAACCAGAGTCACTTCGAGAAAGGGTACTTAAAGACACCCTTAAGGTAGCAACGAAGAGCTTTCTAGACAGAAGCTCCTTATCCACTGGGACTGGTCGACCCACCCTCAATAGCCAGCTGGTTTACATGCTTGATCTTCTCTCCGGGAGATGAAGAACCCACACACCGTTACAAATGGAGCTCTTTCCGCCATTCTAAAGAAGCTACCACCACTGGGTCTAAACAAATGGGTTTAGCTCGCCTCGTACTAACAGTAGAACAATTTACTCACCAGGAATAATGTAGTTACATGGATCCACTGTTCCACAACCGAAGACTGACAATTCTGGCGTGATTACCTTCAATGCCTCAAACATTCCGATTCTCCAGTCACCTGGAGCTTTGCTGATGTCATTTCACGCACAGCATTGCGCGTATAAGCGGCTTTTCCGATGATCTTTCATGGAGTTCTCACTTGGCCATGGAGACAATTACACTTACATTTGAAGGAATTCCTAGTCCACTTTGCGGAGAATGGCATTTTTCATGTTATGGACATATTCAGACACAAGAAACAACTGCACTCACTGTCCCTATGACAAGTCCAGCATGGATAGCTGGACACTGGTTGCGAGCCGGACAATATAATAGAAAAAGCCGGCCTCTATTAATAATGTGTTCATTCACCCGCATCATTATCATTCGACTGCGACTCTTTTACATCATTGACTGGCTTCAACGACTCTTGCCGGTTCAGTACTAAGCCATTTGGCCAACCAGGGAAGAATTTTGGCTGGCAACCGACTGCGAATAATAGGGTGCAAAATCGGTCTATACGATGCATAGCCGACTAGCACTGCAGTTCAACGGAAGCTACGACAGTGTTCCAGGACGTGGTGGGTTTTCGCCTGGCAAGCGTTCTCC
Source organism: Dicrocoelium dendriticum (assembly GCA_944474145.2). Lineage (NCBI taxonomy): Eukaryota > Metazoa > Platyhelminthes > Trematoda > Plagiorchiida > Dicrocoeliidae > Dicrocoelium > Dicrocoelium dendriticum. The sequence goes on from OX104060.1 coordinate 48,296,305, forward strand.
CTGTAAAAAGCCACAAATGTCCGCTTAACAACACTGCAACGTGGCGGATGTGACTCGCCACAAATAAAGTTACAGCTATACATTTCACACTGAAGCAGTCCTCAGCCTCCTACATCCAATCTGTGCAACTGATTTTACTATGAAGAATGCTTTAGTGGAGTACCGATCATCCCGGCTTCGTAATGTTCATTGATTGCACTAAACCTTGTTTGGGCTCCTGTGCTCATGGATCACTACATGGCAAATGTACCCCCCACTTGTATCTTGACGCAACAGTTTTGCGCGCCACAGCGCCATCATGGTCCTTGATCTGACTATTACCTGACAATATGCTCGCTCATATGGACTACATCTTTTCGTTTATTCCTTTCATTGTAACGAACTGTTTTAATATTCCAAAGAAGCTATGCTTGTATGCATATTTGATCATGCCTTTTAGAGGTGTGTCTCGTTTTACAGAGAATATACCATTTAATTATTTATTTATTTAGTTATCGGAATTTCACAACCGGATAAATTTCTCTCGTGCAAGAATCGGATTTAGTTTACAAAGCACCTGTACGTGTGCTAACGAACTTGATAATTTATGCATCGACGCAAAAGGATATCATTAGCCCTTTTAGTTTAATGTTAAAAACCGCTGGTGTAAGTGTTATCTAGGTGACTTCGACCATTCAGGTGTGGCTGCAAACGGACCAACGTCGAACTGCCGGAGGTCGCGGAACAAGACGTTGACCTTTAGATTTTCTGGTTACCGCGGTTGTCAACTTGCCTGTAATTTGTTCTCCTCATTTGTATTATCAACTTACTGGAAGCGCCGCACGCATAACAATTATGAACCAATAAACTGTCGCTTCTGTTTAAAATATAAGACTTCCGGTGCTTACACATTTCAACCTGCATACCATTAGTTGTTATGGACCAAGTGGTTTGCTTCCTTTTGCCGCTGTATATGAAAGTTTACACTTGGGTTTGGGCTTTGCTTTGCGCCAGTCGCTCCGTAGAGGCCGAAAAAGTAGTTTCAAGGTAAAATATGTTGTGCTGCAGGCGTGCTTACAATATTGAATAGCAACGGCGTGCCTCCCCTTTGGAAGTGCCTAAGAGTTTCCGCCATTCATGGCTGATGTATGCACGAGTACCTGCGCCGGTATCCGATGCAGCAAGTAGATTTCCATTTTAGCTGCGGTCCCTATATCGTCTTATGTATGCAGCGGAACGCTGCTGATCCAAGCTCGCGACTGTAGAATTTATTGGTGCTTAAGCAAAGTACTAAAGTATGGCGCTCACAGGACGGAATTAGCACGTAAGAAGGCTTGTCGCCGTTCTGCAGTAGTCGGATGACCGTTCGCACATGGACCTACAGACATGGCTGTTCACGCGACGCCCTTAAAAATGGTGTCAACTCTTTACACATTCGCAGGTCCAGGGGCGTAGGTTAGGCGCAGAATACTACTGGCTGTCCATTGCGACACTTTGTAACAGGCTGCGTCTAAGTTGTGACGCTGGGGCTGCGAAACCATACGTCACAAAGGTATTTTACATCTATGATCCGTGTGTAAAATTGCGTAGCGCATCGCAGTAATATTTTTACGTGAAACTGGTGATCTTAAGACTACAATCCATTCAGGCGCTAATCGCAGTCCTTTGCACGTTCAAACATTTGTTACCTTCGCTTCTCGTTTAGGTAGGGTCTAATATTCGTATGGGCGGGAAAGGGTTTGGCGGCTATTGTCTACGGTGACATCTAAGATAGTATGACCTGCTGCATGGTATATCGTTAACGCTGATGGTAGGACGGAATGGAAACTGAAAGGTAATGTTATATGCATTTGCTTCCTGAAAACTGTTATGATAAATTAAAGTGACGACTACCGCTGTAGTTGAGGGTCACGGTCCCTTCAAATATAGATGATGTGTGAAAACATCTGCTATGGAGAAAACGAAGTGTGTTTGCGATGGAACCATGTATGCAAACGTTATGCTTGCATGAAGCAACTGGTTATTGGAACTTACCTCTTTGACTAACGGAGATAATGATCTCCTGTCTGAGTATCGTAAATGTATTTTTTGCAATCACGGTCAAAGAGGCGTCAGCTAGCTTCCAAAATTGTAGTACTTGTGATGTTGAAACCGTGGAACGATGAATGTGCATTGCAGGGGTACTTTGCTGTTAGAAGGCATGATTTCATTGCAAACTTGTGTTGTCTAATGAGGTGAGCATTTAGATGAATGTTTGAGGGGATTGGTGAATATTATGGATGGATGGTAATATGAATGATTAATGTATGTCATACTTACAGCATCGACCAAATGTACGGTGCTAATGGATAATCCCGGTTGCTGTGAGCTGTCATACCTGAGGTGTATATTTGTAAAGTTAAGGACATGTAATGGAGTTTCTGCAAGTACACAAATGTAAAATATATATTGCACTTACTAAATATCAGTATATATGTCCATATATATCAGCATATATAAACATTTACTTAAATATTATAGTGAGTATAATGGTTTTATACGTAGATAAATGTATATATATAAACGGATAAGCAGGGTGCATGATATACATAAATAAATAAATAAATATTTTATTCTCGACTATGTATAAATGTATGCCATATATACGTATTTTAGGATGCATGTTTACATAAAGGAAAGCATATGTGCATGGAGGAACTAACGTAAACATATATATATTTAAATAGTTATAAATGTATTTGGTACTGTGTGCGGAGATGTTTATTTACGTATATATGTATATATCTCCGTAGTGTATATGTAGAAGTATAAATATATCGGAACAGATATACATATGTCAATAGGGTTATACACATAAGTATCTTACTTGAGGAGGACGTGGCATTGGTGTTACTTCTTCACCGTAGTTGGCGGAATGCCACCGATACTTACTATAGGTAGTTTTAAGCTAGTTAAATTTTAGAGTTTTGCTCTTTTGTCATTTGACGATGGTGCAAGAGCCTGCTAGCAAGGCGCGCAGGTTACATACGCTGATAGCTGCGATACGCTGAAACTTTTGTTCCGTTGGAATAATAATTCGCATAATTTTATGGCGGTTTTAAGTACTTCTGTTTCGCATGTTGACCAACTTACCTTATATGCGATTTAACGACAGAGGTATCTCGGCATAGCGAAATGTTTTGCCAAAGGCATGTTACTTTATATTTGATTAGTAGTGATAGCCCGTTTGTCTGCGCTACATATGCTTATTGTAACGTTGTTCCATGTCTAGGAAGCGATAGATCATAAGCGCAGGCTCCAGGCGTCTGTAGACGTTGGCTGTAGGGTTCGGGGTGTAGGTCCGCTTTGTCCGTGCTACGATTGAATGACGTTCGCATGGACCCTGTGTTGCACGGACTATGGTTCATCGAACGCCGTGCTTGTTAGCTTACCTCAACTACATCGCAAATGTGTTCGCGTTTGTAAGGGTCTATGCCCGTTTTTTAAGGAAAGGTTTTTTCGCATGCACGTCCCACCGTGTCATATCTTTTCGGATTTCACCCTGCATTCTCGCTGCATGTTTGGAACTGTAGGTGGTGCGTCGGAGTGCACGCGTCCCCGTTTTGTAATCAAGGGGTATTGTGATTAGCTGTTTGGTTGAACGGTGGCAGCGAAATTCATAGTGGCTGCTGCCAACTAAATGTGACTTAGTGCATACCAGTAAATGGCTGAAAGGTACGGGTGATGTAAGTGATAGTCAAACTGGATGGGGTAGAATGATTCAGGTTAGCATTATGCTGTGGAGCGATATAAATGGAGTAGGCGTAGTCGATTTTATCCAGGTGTGTATTTGTCATCCCTTGTTTTTCCGTAAGTTTTTGAACATTGTACTTAAATTGTTCTCCTATACAGAGACCATTGAACTAACTGACAACAGTTGTAAAAATGTAAATAAACGGCGGACCCTCCATTTGGAAACAAGGGCAATGGAGTGAGGTCGCATGTGTGGGAGGATAAAGAGGAAACCGGCACGTAAGCGGTTAAGTGCATCGTCGCTCAATCCCAAGCAAAATGCTCACGCGTGCGCTGGGGACGAATCCAAGGCCATGCCAGCATTCAGGCATGGGGTACAAGTGTTTTCGTAAAGTGTAGATGTTAACGAATATGTTGAATGACTACATGGGGCATGCTGCCACGTTTAGTATGAGCCAAGTAGGGGAACTGGTGGCTGTAGGACATGGGGCTGCATAACTTGCCAACTTACTTGTGGAAGGCTATAAGCGGTATGAGGTGACGTGTTAGCTGCGCTATAGGAAAGGAAGCTGGAAAGGTGAATACGTATGCAGCATAGAAACGGAGGAGGTGGCGATCGACGTCCACACCAATTCTAATGTCCGCTTCATTGTGGGGAGCGTGCCTATGGACGCCCTCTACCCGCAGTGCGTGAACACTAAAGAACGGTGGTTTTTGAAGAGGGCCGTTTTCGCGTTCGCTGGAGGTAGGCCCTAATGAGGCCTATGGTTATGTGCCCTTGTTTGTAGTCATTGAACCGGATAGTACAGTTGGGTATGGTGTTGTTGTACTGCCTTTTTGAATGTTAGCAAATATACGCATACCTACATGAAGCTACTTTCAGGTTAATTAGGGCAGCGCCTCGGGCAGGGTGGACAGAACTCACATGAGACTAGGGAAATGGGCCACAGGAAAGGCATGCCTGCCTTGGCTCGGCGTACATGCTTGCAGCAAACAGGCGGGTATAGGCTTGAAAGAGCAATTAATACGAAAGTAATGTCCCCTTACGTTAAGTGAAAGGCGTCGAAAGAGCGGACGACGTATGCACACTTGTGGAAGTTGTTCACAGGTCAACCGGTGACAGTTAGGAACGGCGAGCAATCGTTAAACGGGTGGACGGATTAAGCAGCCTAGGAAACGAAATGCCACACAACGGCGAGGTGAATACTTACTCCAAGGAAACGTAGCCGTTAGCCCATAGGAAGTCTGAACCAGGACTGATGTTGCTCAAGTGCTAACGCGAAACAAATGAGACGTAAATGCTGCAAACGGGTTTACTGATAGCTGCGGGCTATGAGATTAGCCCCATTACGGAAGGGTGTAAAGGTACCATGAAATGGAAGTGGTGAAACCACGAAGGACATATCAATCATAGCTGACGTTGCATCTGAATCTTAACTCCGAAACAAGGGCCATTTCATTACTACGCTAAAGGCAAAGAAGAGACTGTCATCTTGTTTCTTCTTAGTCGTGCACGTGAACATATGGAACGGGTTGCCTTCCAGAATAAGAGAAAGCCAAAACTTGCAGGTGTTCAGGAGGGAGATACAAAGATTCCTATGTGTTGGCAATACACAAAACACCTTCCATACCTGCGATTCGCAAGACCACTTCTTCGGAATTGGCCCTGGTGTAGCTTGAGGACGCCCACGATGTAGTACATGACATCTAATCGCCTTGAGCTCACAACACAGCCACCTACATTGTCGTTACCGTCTTAGCACCTAAGAGACTTTAGCGGTATCCGTCACAAATATTTTCTAGGGTTTAGGAATAGCAAACCGAGTACAAGGTGGCTTTATTCTTTGATGATCGCTTCCTGACCTACTTGAGTTCTACGGACAAATCCGCCTTACGATTGCATTATGGAAAGAGTAGACGCCATCATAAAAGCATCCGGTAAGGGATACTAAGTGATACCCCCATGAGTTGTTTCCATCATTAACCCTTGTTCTTTTAACCTTGACATTACCGCAATCACAAGACCCAGAAGGTCTCAGTCGGATCAGTCGCACGCATCGTACAGGTGCAAACATTAGAATTCTGAATGCAACAGGTACTTAGCCATTACTGAGTAATTCCTGACGTGCTTCGACCCTCTCACTGCCACGCTGATCCAAAGGCTGAATGGACCAATTGGTATCCACAACCCTCCGGCTTCCCTCTTTCTATGGTCACTTCGTCAATGTTTAAGAATTTCCACAAACAGTACAGCCTAGCCTCCTGACTGGCAGGTTTGCAAACCCATAGTTATTCCTAATATAGGGTATTGCAGGGCAATGACGAAGCCATCGTGGAGGCGAATTTCTATCCTCACAGCTTATCTACATCTTCATTCCTTGTCTTCGGCTTTACATTTATCACTTTCCAACTTCTTGACCACTGGCTCCGTGGAACAAGTGTTAGGCATATGACTTTGAGATACTCCAAGTTAAGGCATCCTACCAGACCTAAGCCTTGCATAAGAGGTTGAAAGCATTTGTTGCTGCTGATACACCTAAGCTTAACATTAGAATCGTCCAAAGCCGTCTAAATACCGGCATTATATGAACCTGTATGTGCCTTCGTAGATGTCGGTTGCTTGCTGGCCATTATGGATGATTTTTCGTTAAGCCTTAGCACTAGCTAAGGTGCTCCGCCGTTTCCAACCGCTAGCCGTGTGAAAACAGCAATATATTATATGTATCTTTCATAACGTTGACAAAGAGAGCACATTAAAAGCTCTAGGTCCATGATACAGACATGTTGCTCTCCTCTCATCCTCGCTTGGCCCGAAATACTTGGCTTTAGCTGGTATACATATGCCTTTCACTATTGGCGACACTAGTAGACAGGCGTAATATAAATCAGATTCGCTGCTTTAACAGCTTTTGCTAGTAAAACTCTCGCATTTCCAGCTCTCATTTTGTTGGCACGAAAGCTAATTAACGACATAGAGGCTCCTGTCACACTGGCTGGCTGGACCACCAGAAATTTTCCAACACCACTTTTCTTATCTTGACTGACCGTGTGTTATTTTTCATTTAGCTGGCTCCAAAACCTACCCTGCGTTATGCGTAACGGCGGGTGAACGACCAGCGCCCACTGGTTTTGTTACTATTCTACTCCTGATTTACGTTCTCACTCTTTGCTTAGGGTTCTAGAGCAGCTCTTGCCAGGAAAACCACAAAAGAACTAACCGGCGTGACAGTATAGTACTAGTCAACATTGCCACCTGGATGAACACCGCTTCCACTTGCTTCGGAACTTAAAATTGGAGAGAAATAACCAGCAATTCATCAAAGAGCTGCACGATAGAGTGCATCAACTTTTGAGGCATAGCAATCCCTCAAGTTCGAGCAAGCTCAATCCCCATAAGTAGAATTGTAATGCCCCACCAGCGCAGAGCAAAATGGATTTCACGCCCTAAAGCCTTTTGCTAACTTTTACTAAATTTTCCCATACTCACAGCCTTATTAATAGTGAGTCTTTTCTAGCTCACTGCGGTTGGAGACATAGTCCCATGAATATAGAAAATCGGCTCTAAGGGATAAAACTTGCGAAGCTTAGCTAAGGAAGGTGTGTATTTTACAGGCCAAAATGTGCAAACTGATCCAAAAGGTCTTCCGTGTTACCTAGGTAGATTTGGCTCATGCGGCTTTGATATATCCTTCAGAAACACTTACAGGCTTAAGAAGTACTAAACTCTACAAGCCTAGTTGTTTACGTGTCTCAGTATCCACTGAAAATGGTATGCTGAAGTCTACTAACCGTGGGTTAATTATGAGCTCTCTTGAATTCCCATGCAGACATAATATGCCTTACTGGATTTCTAGCGTTTTCGCGCAGGATTTTAGTTTTTTGCCTACATTTGCCATGTATGCCTGCAAAGTGTACTTTTCCGCCACCTACGCAGTCCCAAGTTGTAGGCTATTATGGGCTAATTAGAGCATTTCTGGACAGCTAGGCCTATTTAGAACATATACCGCTTCGCTACTTTCTACATTTTCTTTTCTTTCTTCTAGTATCTGCTTGCAAAGCAGAAAGCCATTTTTAGCGAAAAAGAATTATAGCCTTGTTTATAGACCATCATTCAATTGCAAATAACGCGCAAACCACTGCAAGTTTTGCAGTGTATTTACTTTCAACATAATAAGCGGTTAAAATATCACCTGAGCAGCTTATTTTTGTGCAACATTACGCTGTATGTTAGCCTTAGATAAGGTGTTTTTCTGAGACTTACAGGTTGAAACTTTGCGCTAGGAAGTAATATCAAGGCAAGCAAAGTTTGGCTATATTTTTTGTTAATTTGTATTTTTCTAGTGAAGCCCGCCGCCTTAGTATGTCTCTTAACAAATCCTTTTTATTTTTATCTGCATTTGTTAATGTATTTCTTAACTTTATTATCCCTCATGCTTCCGCCTCTCTCATTGCTTCCATGTGCGCACAACATTTTTGAGCGCGCCAACAAACGTCCAATGAATTTAAAATGAAGTTGTGGTGAGTTGGATCCTGTTCCAAAGAAAACCGGCACAACTACACCTCTGCGAAGCTTGCACAACAAAAGAACAAGGAGCTGGATATCACCCGAAGGAACCAGAGCAACTTCAAGGTGAGCGCCTGCGACTCCAGCAGCTGCACACCAAACAATGCCAATGCATTTGTAATTGCCAACGAGAAACATATGCCCGTATTTTGCCTACTTACTTGCAAAAGTATCAGATTACTGTAAAGATTGATCTGAACCCTTAAGGCTGCAGCCTCTAGCCGGTCTAGAAATATGCCTATTTATTTATTTACATGCCAAAGGTAGACAAATGCGTGTGCTTAAGAAGTGGCTAGCTTCTGTACGTCAGGCGTAGTCTATGAAATGAAATGTAAGAGTAAAGCGATGCCCACTTACCGGAAGCGACTGACAGCCAAAAGAAGAAGGCGTTTGGATTCACGACAGAAGTTTCTGGCATACCAATAAGCGATCATTAGTGGAAGTAAGCAAGCAGCAAACGGGTTGTTGTCAGGATAAAGTCTATGAAATGAAAGGGCTGAAATAACCATGTGTACGTACGTTAAGGTGTCGCCGGAAAGACGAACAAGGGGTGACATATGGCGGACGTTGCTCACATACAATCTGCGGACAGCTGAGTGCGGTTAAACACTGGGAGACTGGCGGACATCAGGCCCAGTCTAAGAAATGAAGTGTAAGATTGAAGCGATGACCAGTTACCGAAAGTGAATGGTGGCTAAAAGATACAACTTGCAGATGCACCCAGGGCGGCTCATCGGGCACGGCGGACCGCCATCGCAGGGGGCGGGCTGACATTGCTCACAGGCACTGTGGAGGCATCAGGGCGCGGCGGAGAAGTGGTGCATGCGGCAAACTGGCGGACAGAGAGTTAAGGACATGGAAGCAAAGGTGAGAAACTAGCTATACGCACCAACATGAAATACATGGTGTCTAGAAAGCCAACCAGGTTTCTACTTGAGCTTAGTTTGCACACATACCACCTGGAGACAACTTTAGCTAAACAAGCTGCAAACGTAGGGTGCCGGCTAAGAAGGAAACCGTAAGACAACGGCGAGGCATAGTTACCTCAAGTAAGTAAGGGTTTAAACCACAATGAAGTTTCAAGCTGGGCTGACATTCACGGGCACCGCAGGCATCAGGGCGCAGCGGACAAGTGACACATACGACAAACCGATGAGGCCGGATAGGGAGCACAATAAGAAGTTATTGACGAGCAGGGGAAATCGAGGTATAGCGTCATGAGAAAGCAATGGGCATTGCCTTTCCAACCATTCATAAATTGTCCCGACTTCGCGGTTGAGCGTAAAAATCGTTAACTGCCCACAAAGCGTGAACCCTGAGAAATGTTTTGAGCCACGTAGGAAGACTGGTATCACGTTCTTCAAAACTGGGTTGCCATGTGCATAAGAGGTCCTGATGTGACGCGCCGCACTTACCGAATTGAAAAAGACCATGTCATCCGAGACTCTATATTGACTGTATATATGCCAGATGTCAATGGGAAAGCATGGACGGAGCGAGGCATCTAGCTGGCTGACTAAAAGCTGCATCACTGGTGGCTATTCACTTACCGGATTTGGAAAGGACGAAGTAATCAATTGGTAAGTGGATGGAAGGTGGCACTGCGAAGCCAAGGAGTAGGGCGGAGCATGTGCACCAAGTGTCGGAAGGCAGGGAAATGGAGGATGTCAACTTACTGGTGAAAGGTCCAAACGCCTAATTGATCCATGTAAGTGGACGCAATTTGGCCTTGAAATGTTACGGATCACAGCGGCACATATGCTTTGACTGTCTAAAAATTACATTACTGTATGTTATTCACTTACCGTAGTTGAGTCGGGCGATTATATGTAATGTACATAGTACTCGGAGGCTGCTGGCTAAAGAAACAGCATATTTCAAGGAGCCGCGTGTTCACTACCGCCGTTGAAGTCACTCGTGTTGGGATTGCTCGCTTATCATAGGCGAACCAATGTCCTGGTTACTGGAGATAGCATTTGCAAGACTACTTGCAAAATCTGTAAGCGTTCCCAGATGATGGAGTGCTTTACTTGGAGTACGCCGGCCACACTACGCTCATCTGTGACACCTCCCGAATATGCCAAGTACTATCGCACAACTTAGCAGATTCATTGGTAGCCGCCAAAAATGGAGGCGACTCCCATTTCTATGTGCAGCGAGTCGTAGGGCCAATGGAACACTAGGTTCATTCCCTGTAACCCGGAACCTTAAGTCATCTGCGAAAACTAGAGACGGCACTCCCAGGGCTTTCTTGTCTATCAACTATGTTGCGAACACCGACACGACTTTGACCAAAGGTTGCTAGGCTTGAGACGAACCGTAGCAAACCCTGAACGTCCCAAGTTGCACTCTCAACGTCAAGGACAATCCATGCCGCCGGTGCTCTACGCCAGACCAGCTGTGAGCATGTACCTGTGGACCTGCTGTTCTAAAGGAAAAGGGCCATCTACCTCACGTAGAACTCTGAAGAATACGGGGTTACGACCGCTTTAGTTTAACACTCAACTTCTATGTTATAACTGCCTCTAAATGCACTCGGAAAATATCAACCAGCCTATATACTGTTTCGGTGCAGAAACCAAATGAAGCCTACTTGGCTGGTGCACAATGTTGCGACCAACCGCAAGGTATCGACGAACACTGCACGTGCATGCACAATACCGTGCTTTAACCTAGACAGAAATTTAGTGGTCTTATTCTGCATAACGAAACACCCGAACCACACCCTGGTCAACCAATTACTGCCCCTACCCTGCAATGGCAGTCACGGCTGTGTACTTCACATAAAGTGAGTAAGACGTAGAAAGAAAATGACAGATATAGAGGAAGGAAAGTCATTTAAATGAAGGATAAGAACAAAGCTTAAGGAGAAAGACGGCATGTGAGCGAAGTTGGAAAATGGATTTAGTTAGAGGAAGGGGAAGGTTACGTGTTGCCCTCCAAGAGCATCTAACTGACGCTCGAAACACTTTCTGGAATGATGTTCCAGCGCTCGAGTACGCCAAAGGATAACCGAGTTTACGCCCTGCTTCGGTCGGAACGCGGCTTGTGTAGCTTAATGGGATGACCGCGAACAGAAGGAAACCTAGCCGGGCTAAACAACCAGCCCGTCCTGTCCAACCTTCTCGGTTAAAATTCTGTAAGTAAGGGTTAGCTCTTCTTGAAGTCGCCGGTAGCGCACTGAATGCATACCCATGCTAACTAGACGCTTGAGGTATGATTGTGCTGGTAACCGCTCGACCAATTTGGCACCGGCTCTCAACACCCTATCTAGCTCCAGTTGTTCCCGAACAAGGCAGGGCGGGCAGGCCTAGACAGAATATGGTAGATTGCGCCAAACGGATGTTGATAACATCTTTACAAGTATGTCGTCAGTTAAGACCCCGAAAGAACGGCGTATTTAACACAACATGCTGAAGCTTTTCCTGCGGCTTTCTTTCAGTTGTCACTAGAATGCAAGGCCGATGAATGGACGACGCCCAGGTCTACCTAGTTGGATACTAGGGGGAGTCCGTCTCCAGCGAGCACGTATTACGAAGGTGAGAAAGTTGCTCCTATAAAAAGGACGAAACACAGCCTGATTAATGGGTAGTAGCCAAGTAGTAGACCAGTCCCAGAATCTGTCCAGGGCATGCGAAATAGTCTCAGAACCCGAGGAATATTTATGACCTTCGGTAGCTTAAGTTCATCAGCAAACAATAAAGAGGATACCATAAGCTCTCCAGGGAGATCGCTAACGTAGATGGAGAACAGCTGGGATACAAGCACCGAGCCCCGTGGAACACCGCTAAGGACCGCTCGACTAAACGATAAGGTGCAATCGACGCGTACACACCACCCTTCGCTGCAAAGATGCAGGTACCCAGTGGAGGGCGCGGCCAGATACGCCTTAGGAGCTTAGCTTTTGTGCTAACCTTAAGTAGGGTACGTTAGCAAATGCTTTCCAGAGGCCGACGAAATGCACATCCACTAGGTGGCCATAGTGCACTGCCTCGGCCCAAGCTTCACGAGCAAGCAACAACTTCGTCAGACACAAAAACGACTTCCGGAATCCGTGTTGCATACCACTGCGTAGAGTAAATCCATTCAAGTGACATTCCGAGGATTCTCTCACCAGCTTTTTAAGCAACTTAGATACGACGCTAGTCAAACTGAATGGCCTATAACTGGCTGACCGACCGCGGTTGTCATTTTTGAAGATAAGAGCTAAGACAGCGTTTTATCATTCAAAAGGTAGTGTACAGCTGTCCCGTGAAGCTCGAAACACCATCGATACCGGTCCACTTAGTTTCCCCGCCAGCTCATGCAAAATCTTCGGGTGAATGGAATCAGATCCGGCTGCTTTAGAAGGGTTTAGTTCTTGCAGCAGCCTAAGCACTTGCGTTTCCACCACAGTAAATTCAGCTAAATAAGAACCCTCAGGTACACTGGGGACAAGCTTAAAGCTAGCCAAGACGGCCTCACGCACAAAAGCCCCTGCATATTGCTCACCAAGTACATGAGCCTTGTCTGAGTCCGCATTCGCATGAGTGCCAGCGTTTCGCATCAAAACTGAAATTACCGAAGTTAACCCACAGTCTATCTAAACCTAAGCAAAGAACCTCTTCGGCTTTTCTGAAGCTCCATAAGCTCATTCCCTTCCTTACAACATCTGAGCTTTCCTCCAGCCTTGTTCACACCTAGTTTTAGCTTCGCCGTGCCTAGCATAGTTGCTGTTTTTGCAGACACGCGGTAGGTCCTCCTGCACTTGGAACACTTATGGAGCCGGTACTTGCCAGTAGAATCTATCTGCGGTAGCCGTGCTCGTTCCGCCTTTCCCTTCTCGAGCGGAGTGTGGGGAGTGAACACTTCCGTGCGATAAAACTTAAATTTATCGCGGGAATCCTGAACCGCACCGACCACCGAGATTTCGCAACGCAACCAAGAAGCCTTGAAATGTATTGTCTGATAGTTAGCACGCACTATGTTCGCATATGGCACAGCGATGCTCTGGTGACGTCTGGTCAGAGTACACCTGAATGATAAGCGGTTATGATCACTGGCAACTAAGGGAGAGCTGTAAGTGATGTCACCTACGAAGTCTAGGTAATTGGCAACAACAGGATCTAAAACTGACGGTACTTGGACATCCACGTACCAACTAGAGAGATCCACGAACTGATGCAGCTGTAATTTTAGCGTAAGCTCAGGCAGATCTGCACCGAAAGTACCTTCCGTCGAGTTGCACGGAAGATTTGCCCAGCACCATTCCGGTAGATTGAGGTCCCCCAGTAACAAGTACATGTTTGCGGATTGGGCGCGAAACCATTCATGCACCTCTTTGGACGCACTCCCTGGGCTACTTTAACCATTACACCTGCTATTTGAGCAGATGAAGTGCAGCTCGCTACCGATAAAGCTTTGACAGTTTTATCTGCCTACTGAAACATGTAGGTACGGCAAACGCCCACAGCTATGGTAAAGCACAAAGCCCTTGCCTTGTTGGCCAACGAAGCGTTCACATTAAAATAGTGCCTAGCCAGAGAGATGTACTTCACCTTCCGTGATGTCCTCAGACATCCACTTTTCAGTGAACGCTAGTATATGGGGAGGAGACCCATTTGCAAGCATATCTATCTCGCACACTTTATCCCTTAGGCTGCGCACATTGCTTATCAATATCTGAAGGTTCTCGTAATCTCCAGCCCTGCGTCGTGCGCTACCAGGACTGGCACTGGTAAGGCGGAAAATACAGCTGGCTGAGTACCCGAAAACCTACCAAAAAGAGACCTTGTTCACCGGCCGCTCGAATGGTTTTGTGGCCTTAAAGGGCTTCATTTAGCTTCAGCCTGGCTGCCAGCGGGTGGTCTGGCTGTACACTAACATTAATAAACAACTAAATAAATAAATAGTTTATTCTCAAAGTTATAGCGACACAGCAACTCAGGCATGATCAAGGTATACAGGCAGCTGTGTATCATAACGATACGTTGGGTTCAATCGTGCGTAGCGTAAGCGGTCAAGGCACTATAAGTGAAGTGAAACGGCACATGTAGTCGGAGAGTATCATATTCTTTCACGCGGCTGGAAAAGTTGAAATATGAGTCTAGTCGACCTGCCAGTATGTAGTTATGGGCAGTGACTTTATTCAGTGGCGAGTCACATCCGCCACGGCGCAATGTTGTTAAGCAGACATTTGTGGCTTTTTATAGTGAGAACGTTTGCCAGGTGAAAACCCAACACGTCCGGCAACGCCGCCGTAAAGCATTTTGAACACTGACGTATAAGTGGCAAAGCCGCTTTACGACTGATTTCACATTCGATTATTCGCAGTCAAATGGCTCCCAATTTCCTCTGTTGGCTGAACAGATAGTTTGCTCAGGGCCGCCATAATCGTTGCGGCCGGTTGAGGATGGGAACAGCACGAATAGTTGCCTTGTTGTGTGTCAAGGTGAGCAGTTTCAAACTTTCTGCTGTCTGGATTTTTCAGATGTATAATTTTCGGGAAAGTGAAGACGTATTCAGCTCTCATAATGGACAACAGTTGTGGTGGTGATTGCAGTGGAGTCCCTTTAGTACACAGCCATGCTCCATGTAGGTCCTTGCCGGTTATTATATCCGTCGGGCGAAATCTGTTCCTCAATCCCATCCCAGATCTCCAAGAAGCTTCGGAGCCCGGAGAAAAGGAAAGCAGGGTCCAACCGAGACAGGGCCGCAAGAAGAGGCTTGAAGTTAAACAATGTTAAATTCTTACGTCCTAACTTTTGGAGTTGAGACAAAATCATGTACACAGTGCAAAAATGATTATGCTGAACGCGCTGTATGAATGTCCTATAGAAGCAATAGCCCCATGGGTAGATTGCTAACGTCCGCGTAGCGACAAGAGCTTTGTATCAGTTAGTAATCCACGAACTGTCAGTTCTGTATGAAGCAAAAATTGCGTGGGGAGAGAGGAAAGAAAGTTAGAAGGCAGGTGGTGATTGCATGGTGCATGAACAGCAAGTAGGCAGCCTAATACGATAGCGGGCGCAGCATAAGAAAGTTAAAAATAAATATTTTGCCGCGAGTGACATATAACGATCAAGAGGTGGTAAGGCAGCGGAAAGTTTGGATGCCGACGTTCCATGGGAATAAAGGATATTGAGCTAAAGGGTGGTTCATAACAAGCTATGGATAATCGCAGCTGCGTTGGGTTTACGAACGCTAGCCGCTACTAAGCAGAGGTACCGAATTTAAGACGAGCAACCCATCGTGGCTCTAGGAAAGCTTACCGGTGGCCAGATGCAGCCAATCCCATAAGACGCGTAGTCACTAATGTATGCCTACAAGGTCACAGAATGCAGCAACAAGTCAGCAAAGTTAAGTGCTACAGACATTCAAAGAGAATGTATGATAGAGAGAGGAGTGTATCCTAGCAAGCACAAGATCTGCGCAGAAGTCGCATGGAGCATACGACGAATAAATAAATAAATAAATAAATACTTTATTCTCGACTATGCGAGGCACGCCCATGGAGGCATGATCAGATATGTACAACTGTACAAACATTTTCTGGCAACTGTGACAGTAATAGTAGAAAATTGGTCGTATGTCCATGATAAAATAAATAAATAGATAGTTTATTCTCAGTTTCATAGAGACGCACCAACTTAGGCATGATCGAGGTTTAAAAACTGTTGTGTATCACGATGATACTCCGGGTTCAATCGTGTGTAGTTGAAACGGTGTTAAGAAGAGTTGATATGTGAATCTAGTCGACTTGCCAGTATGTAGTTGTGGGCTGTGACTTTATTCAGTGGCGAGTCACATCCGCCACGTCGCAGTGTTGTTAAACAGACATTTGTGGCTTTTTATAGGGAGAACGCTTGCCAGGCGAAAACCCACCACGTCCTGCAACACTGCCGTAAAGCATTTTGAACATTTATGTTGAACTGGCAAAGCCGCTTGACGACTGGTTTCACCTTCGGTTTTTCGCGGGGTAATGGCTTCTAATTTCCTCTGTTAGTTGGACGGGTATTTCGATCTGGGTCGCCATGATTTTTGAGGTCGGTGGAGGAGAGGGACATCGCGATTTTTCTTCTTGTTGTATGTCCAGGTGAGTAAAAGTTTCAGTTTTTCCGCTGTCCAGGTTTTTCAGATGTATAATGTATGGGAGTATGAGGATATGTCCAGTTCTCCATACTGGACAAGGGTTATGGTGATTGTAGGTCGGTCCTTGCGGAGTTATACCATCCTCCATGTCAGTCCTTGTGGGTTGTTACGTCCGTCTTGGGCCAAAACTGTTCCTCAGTCCAATCCCAGATCTCCAAGATGTCCCGGACCTCAGAGAAAACGGAAAGTGAGAGACAACCGAGAGAAGACCGCAAGAACAGGCATGGAGTTGTATATTGTTAATGTCTTGTGTTATAACATTTGGGCTTGAGACAAAAACATGTACACTGTGCAACAATAATTATGCTGAAAATGTCTTTTGAGTATCCTATAGAATCATTAGCCGTATAGGTGGATTGCTATCGCCTGCGTAGGAGCAAGAGCGTTGCACCAGTAAGTAAAGTACGGGTATCCGTTTGATATGAGTCGATAGTTGCGTGGGGATAGAGCAAAGAAAGTTAGAATGTTGGTATTGATTGTCAGGTGCATGAACAGCACGTAGTTAGTGTAATCCGAGAGGGGGGCATAATAAGCGAAAATAAATAGGTTGCTGCCAGAGAGTCTTAAAGATCAATTGGTGGCAGGGCAGCGGAGGGACTGGATGCAGATATTCTAAAGGAGTAAAGGTTATTGAGATACGGGGTGGCTACTAACAAGCACTGGATCATCGCATATGCATGGGGCCAATGGCCATTAGCTACTTCTGAAGAGAAATGCCGAATTTATGACGACCGACAGATGTTGGCGCTAGGAGTGACTCAGTCGCCAGATGCAGCTATTCCAATCAGACGCGTTGTCACTAGTGTATGCCTATAGGGTCGATGAGTGTATCTATAGGCCAGTGAAGGTAAGTAATAGGTCAACAGATCAGCTAAGCTGTGACGCAAACAATCCAAGAGAATGAACATTGTAAGAGGGAGCGAGCTCCGGATATCCGCAGAGTTAAATGGAAGCTATGGTGACTAGCTGCTGCTAAGCAGAGATAGTGGCTCTAGGAAAGAATGAATCAGTGGCTGCTGTAGCCATGTCATTAAGACGTTTGACCAATACTGGATACCTACAGTTTCGATGAAGAAATCGACATGCGAGCGAAGCTTTAAGAAACAGACGGCAAAAGAGAATGAAGGTTGGAGAGTCAGTGGGTGGCTCTTTGTGATCTACATGGAGCCAACAATGACTAGCTGTTGTCAAGTGGAGTTGACGCGAGTAGGACGAACGACATATATCGGCGCGCTAGGAGAGAGAAGAGTGACCAGCAATAGAGTTTAGACTAAGCCTTCAGTTACTAGTGGATCCTACGGTGGCACATAATAAGTCAACAAACCATCTGAGCTGTGATGCAAACATTCCAAGAGAATGGACATTGTAAGAAGGGAGCGACTCCTACAGAGCTTCGGATATCCGCAGAGTTAAATGGAGGCTATGGCGATTAACTGCTGCTAAGCAGAGATATTGGCTCTGGAAGAGAGTGAACCAGTGGCTGGTGTAGCCATAGTAATAAGACGTTTGTCCACTATTGGATACCTACAGTTTCGACGGAGGAATCAACATGCGATCGAAGCATAAGAGAGACAGACGGCAAAAGAAAATGAGGGTTGGAGAGTCAGGCAGTGGCTACTTTTAAGCTACATGGAGCCAACATTGACTAACAATTGCCTAGAAGAGTTGACCAGAGGGGGATAACGGCGCGCTAGAAGAGAGATGAATAGCCAGCATTAGAGTTTGGATTAAGCCTTTGGTTACTAGTGGATCCTACGGTGGCACATAATAGGTCAACGAAACATCTGAGCTGTGAAGCAAGCAATCCAAGAGGATGATCATTGTAAGAATGGAGCTACTCCTACAGATCTCCGCATATCCGCAGAGTTAGATGGAAGCTATGGCGACTAGCTGTTGCTAAGCAGAGATAATGGCTCCAGAAAAAAATGAATCCGTGGCTGGTGTAGCCATAGTATTAAGACGTTTGTCCACTATTGGA
Source organism: Dicrocoelium dendriticum (assembly GCA_944474145.2). NCBI lineage: Eukaryota > Metazoa > Platyhelminthes > Trematoda > Plagiorchiida > Dicrocoeliidae > Dicrocoelium > Dicrocoelium dendriticum. The sequence goes on from OX104060.1 coordinate 48,314,688, forward strand.
TACATACAGTTTCGATGAAGAAGTCAACAGGCGAGCGAGGTTTAAGAGAGACAGACGGCAGAAGAAAATGAAGGCTGGAGAGTCAAGAAGTGGCTACTTGTAGGCTACATGGAGCCAACGATGTCTAGCTATTGTCAAAGAAAGTTGAGGTGAGTAAGATGAACGATGAATAATGGCGCGCTAGGAGTGAAATGAATGGCCAGCATTGGAGTTCGGATTAAGCCTCCAGTTCCTAGTGGATCCTACGGTGGCACATAATAGGTCGGCAAACCATCTGAGCTGTAAAGCAAACATTCCAAGTGAATGTATGTTGTAAGAAGGGAGCGACTCCTACAGAGCTCCGGATATCCGCAGAGTTAAATGGAGGCTATGGCGACTAGCTGCTGCTAAGCAGAGATAGTGGCTCCAGAAAAGAATGAATCAGTGGCTGGTGTAGCCATAGTATTAAGACGTTTGTCCACTATTCGACACCTACAGTATCGATGAAGAAATCAACATACAAGCGAAGCTTAAGAGAGACAGACGGCAAAAGAAAATGAGGGTTGGAGAGTCAGTGAGTGGCTACTTGTAAGCCACATGGAGTCAACAATGACTAGCTGCTGTCAAGAGGAGTTGACGCGAGTAAGACGAACGACGTATATCGGCGCGCTAGGAGAGAAAAGGGTGACCAACAATAGAGTTTTGACTATGCCTTCAGTTACTAGTGGATCCTACGGTGGCACATAATAGGTCAACAAAACATCTGAGCTGTGACGCAAGCAATCCAAGAGGGTGAACATTGCAAAGTTGTAAGGAAGATAAGAAGAACGACAGGTTGAAGCGCTAGAAGTATCAGTGGCAGTCAAGGACATTCGGAGTAAGTCTTCTAATTACCAGGGGATAACTATAGTGATAGAATAAGTCAACGAACCAGCGAAGGTATATGATGTAAACAAGCCAAGAGAGTGAGAGTTGGAGACATAAGGAGTGGCTAATGGCGCAAAGATGTATGCTACCTACAATGACTCGCGGCAGCTAAAAGAAGGGGCGTGGGTAATTACAAGAACTGAGAATGGTACAAAGGGAGAGAGTATTGACGGCTATCAATGGCATTTAAGCGAAGTCTTCCAGTTGCTAGTGGATACCAACTGTGTCCCAGAATAAGTCAACAAACGGCAAATGTATGTGACACAGACAGTCCCAGAATGTAAGGCTTGGAGTGCTAAATGGGTGGCTCTTAGCAGGCCCCTGATATGCGCAGAGATGGTTGGAGCTTTCGCAGAGTTGCTGCTGCTAAACAATGGTGCCAGGGGCAAGACAAAGAACATAGAATGGCGCTAGGAGTGAAAGTATCAGTGCCCAACAATGGCATTTGGATGAAGCCTACTAGTTACTAGTGTATACCTACAATGTCCCAGAATAGGGCAACAAACAGCAAGTGTGTGTGACCCAAACAGTCCCAGATAATAAGGGTTGGAGAAATCAAAGAGTGGCTCTTAGCAAGCTCTGGGTATTCGCAGATGCGCGGAGCCCACGACCACTAGCTTTTTCTAAACAGAGGCCGAATTTAAGACAACCGAGAGATTGTGGCGTTAGGAAACCCTATCAGTGGCCAGATGTCTCCATTCCAATAAAACGCTTTGTCACTAGTGTATGCCTACAGGTCACAGAATGCATCAACAAGCCAGTGCAGGTAAGAGATACAAACATTCCAAAAGAATGTATGATGGAGGGACGGGGAGTGAATCCTAGCGAGCGGCGGATATGTGCAGGGATATATGGAGCGTATAAGGAACCGCTGCGAAAAAGGGTGAAAAGGACAACACGAACGACATATAATGGCGCTAGGAGGGAGAGCATCAGTGGCTAGCAATGGCATTCTGATTAAGCGTTCTATTTACCAGTGGATACCTACAGTGACATCTTAAGCCAACAAACCAGCAAAGGTATGTGATGCAAACTATCCAAGATAGTAAGAGTTGGAGAGATAAGGAGTGGCTCCTAACGCAAAGATGCATGCCACCTACAATGAACCGCTCCAGCTGAACATTAGTGAAGCAGCTAATTCAAAGATATGATAACGGTATTAAAGGAGAGAGTATCGACGGCTATCGATGGCATTTGGGTGAACACTTCTGTTTGCTAGTTTATACCTACAGTGTCCCAGAAAAGTCAATGAACAGCAAATGTACAATAGACAGACTCACAAATAGAATAAAGATTGGAGGTATAAAAGGATGGCACTTAGCAGGCTCCGAATATGCGCAGAGGTGTTTGGAGCCCGCGAATAATAGTTGCTACTAAAGAGAAATAAGCTGAAGGACCGCTAATGGCGCTAGGAGCGAGAGCGTCAGTGAGCAGTATATGCATTTGGATGAAGCCTTCTAAGGGCTATTGGATATCTACAGCATCAGAATAAGTCAACAAACGGGCGAAGGTATGTAATGCAAAAGCTCCACGAATAAACGTCGGAGAGATAGGGTGTGGCTCCTAGCGCAAAGATGCATACTACATACAATGACACGCTGCAGCTGAAAAGAGGTGCCTCACTAAAGAGGAGGAACAGATAATGTCGCTAGAGGGAAGAGATATCGGTGGCTAGCAATGGCATTCTGACTAAGCCTTCTAATTACCAGTGGATCCCTACAGTGACAGAATAAGTCAACAAACCAGCGAACGTAGGTGATGTAAACAATCCAAGAGAGTAAGGGTTGGAGAGATAAGGAGTGGCTCCTAGCGCAAAGATGTATGCTACCTACAATGACTCGCTGCAGCTGAAAAGTAGTGACGTGGGTAATTAGAAGAACTGATAATGGTACTAAGGGAGAGAATATCGGCGGCTATCAATGGCGTTTAAGTGAAGCCTTCTAGTTGCTAGTGGATACCAACAGTGTACCAGAATAAGTCAGCAAGCAGCAACTACGTGTGACGCAGATGGTCCAGGAGAGTAAAGGTTGGAGGGATAAAAGAGTGGCAGTTATCAAGCTCCGGATATGCTCAGCAATGCATGGAGTCTACGAAGAATGTCTGCTGCTAAACTTAAGTTCCAAGGGCAAGAGGATGAACGGATAATGGCACTGGGGAGTGGGTGTGTCGGTGGCTAGCAATGGGTTTGGAGGAAGCATGTTAGTTACTAGTGTATGCCTACAGTGTCCCAGAATAACTCAACGAACAGCAAATGTACAATATACAGACTCTTCAATTGAATGAAGGAAGGAGGGATAATGGGTGGCACTTAGCAGGCTTTGGATATGCGCAGAGATGTTTGGAGCCAAAGAGTCATATCTGCTGTTAAACAGAAGTAAGAGGAAGAACAGATAATGGCGTTAGGAGCGAGAGCATCTGTGAGCAGTATTTTCATTTGGATTAAGCCTACTAAATGCTATTAGATACCTATAGCGACAGAAAGAGTCAACAAAAGGGCGAGGGTATGTGATGCAAACAATCCGAGAATGAACGTTGGAGAGATAAGGAGTGGCTCCAAGAGCAAATGTATGCTACAAACAATGACCCTCTGCAGCTGAAAAGATGTGCCAAACTAAAGACGAGGAACAGGTAATGTCGCTAGAGGGAAGAGATATCGGTGGCTAGCCATGGCTTTCTGATTAAGCGTTCTACTTACCTGTGGATACCTACAGTGACAGAATAAGTCAACAAACCAGCGACGTCACGTGATGCAAACCATGCAAGAGAGCAAGGGTTGGAGAGATAAGGAGTGGCTCCTAGCGCAAAAATGTATGCTGCCTACAATGTCTCGCTGCAGCGGAAAAGTGGTGACGTAGGTAATACGATGAACCGATACTAGTACTAAGGGAGAGAATATCGACGGCTAGCAATGGCATTTTGGTGAAGACTTCTAGTTGCTTGTGGTTATCTACTGCGTATCAGAGTAAGTCAACAAACAGCAAATTTGTGATGCAGACAGTCCCAGAAATTAAAGGAGAGTTACTTGGTGGGCCTGTGTCCGATATTTTGGTTTTTCGGATTTAGAGGTACCCTGGGCCATGTTCTCAAAGTTCATCCTCCGGTATGTCTGTGTTAAATAGCTCGCATGTAGGCAGGATAGTAAGGCGTCTATGTAGGAAGGATCGGAACTGTGCAGTATTCTAGGCTGCCCTAGCTCGTATGGGTAGTCTGTTCCAGACGCGAGCAAATCTGTAGAGAAAGAAGTTGTTACGCACTTCGGTGCGGTCTGTAGGCTGGGTAATAATAATGATAATTATAATAATAATGCTTTTATTCTCAACAAGGTGAGGCACGCCTTTACAGGCATGATCATTTTGACATAACAATGCATGATCAAGAATGTGCAAAAATCCGATATGTTTGCCATAGCAGTGTGTGTTTGTATAGGGGTGTATGTAAGTATGACATGGTATGTGTATGTATATGTAGCTGTGTATTTTGTGCTTGTAATTGTGCTGCTCCAATCTTCAATATTTGATATAGTCATCAATATGCGAGTAGGAGATTGGTGTCCGTAGGTTGGATAGAATTATCCAGATATCCACGGGGCAGTGACTTTATTTTGTGGCAAGTCACGACCGCCATGTCACAGTGTTTTTAAGCAGACATGTGTGGCTTTTTATAGGGAGAACGCTTGCCAGGCGAAAACCCACCACATCCTGAAACACTGCCGCCGAACTATTTGCTGGAGCGGGTTAAACCCGAACCACCCAGCTGACACCACGAGGAGGTTGTTCGGCTAGCCAGCTAGCCAGCTATGGCGGAGTGGCTACCGCGAGTCACCGTTTCGTTGTATACGTCCTGCAATGTTCGTATTTGGGTGGTTTATCGCCTGGAATAGGAAGGTGAGGCTGAGTCTCATTCTTCGTAACCATAGAGGTTCAAGACCAAGAAGTTTACTGCGCTCACCGTAGTTGCGAAAAGGAGGGCAAAGCAGGCGCTTTGTGAATGAGCGTTGTATTTTCTCAATTGCTATTCGGTCACTCTTTCAGGGGTTGGTAAATATTATTGAGCAGTATTCCAAAATAGGTCTAGCGCATACATTGTATGGCTGGCTTGCCGAACAACCTCCTCGTGGTGCCAGCTGGGTGGTTCGGGATCATCCTGTTCCAGCGAATGGTTCGGCGGCAGTTTTCCAGAACGTGGTGGGTTTTCGCCTGGCAAGCGTTCTCCCTATAAAAAGTCACATATGTCCGCTTAACAACACTGTGACGTGGCGGATGTGACTCGCCACTAAATAAAGTCACTGCCCCTTGCCTCTCTCTGAGTGGCATTGTAATTCAAGGGTGCGTTGTGCCCCTGGTCCTATGCGGTCCTTAAGGCGTATGAACCATTTGTTTGGTCACCGGCTCCCAACGGGTTGCGATACCCTCATATTGCCCTGCTGCCTTGTAGGTTAGATCCTTGATCAAAGGCTCGGGGTGGGGCCCCCTAAGACAACCCTCTACTTCGGCCTGGGCAACCGGGTAGTATCGCGCCCACTGACGAACCATGGACACTTACAACACAACCATTCACCCACTGTCTTGCTGTTACCATGCTATTCACTCATGTTACTATGCCAACTGCACAAGCACACGCCACCATTTTACCTACTCTTCCCGTGTACCATTCACACCCATTTTTACCTGATTCCTCTACAACGATCAATCCCACCTACACTGATGAACCTGTTCCCGTGACATCTGCCAACTCAACCACACAGTACTCAACAGAGCGTTGCCGGCCCCAAAGTCGCCCATCTTCGCTCCTGCAACCCGGAACGCAGTTCAAACTTGCAGCTTTTAACGTACGCACATTACTGCAGATCGGTCAGCAAGCTGGAGTTGCACGCACGCTAGAGACCCTTGGAATTGATATCTGCTGCCTGACTGAAACACGACTCCAGGACTCTAACTCGGTCTACCAGCTGGTGTCACCGCTCCACCCACGCACCCGGTTCCATCTCCGCCTCTCTGGTGACGCCGAGTCTGCCGCATCTGGGCAAGCTGGTGTTGGAATCGCCCTCAGTGCTAGAGCCGAGACTGCTTTGATTGATTGGATTCCGATCAATAGCCGCCTTTGTGCGATGAGGCTCAATGGCTCTTGTAAGGTCAGCAGACGTCGAGTCGAAAAGCGTGCTCTCTTCGTGATCTCTGCCTACGCGCCCACTGACTGTAGCTCAGACATTGTCAAAGACCAGTTCTACCAGAACCTTCATGAGCTGCTCCTAAGGGCTCCTAAAACAGACATCATTGTTTTGGCAGGTGACTTCAACGCGCGTGTCGGTCGTCTGCTGCCATGTGAGCGCCACCTCGGAGGACCGCATGGATATGATGATGTTCGCTCAGACAATGGAGAGAGACTGCTCAGTCTTTGTGCTGATCATCAACTATTCCTCTCCAGCACCAGCTTTCGTCATCCTGGACGCCAGCACGCCACTTGGCGCCCCCCATCATCAACCCAGCGCTGGTCACAGATCGACCACATAGCTATAAGTCGCAGGTGGCGCGGCAGTGTACGCGACTGCCAATCATTTTGGTCAACATGCGTCGACACCGATCATGCACTGGTGTGTGCGACCGTTTGCATGCGTTTTGGTGGTTCGCCTAGGTCAAAACACACCCGACTGAACGCCTACAAGTTGGAGGACCCAATGGTGAAGAGAGATTATCAACAAAAGCTTCGCGAAAAGCTCCCTCTCTCTCACACTCTGGATGTTGATCAACACTGGTCAAGTCTCCAGCAAGCCTTGTTGTCGGCCGGTTTGTCCAGCTGTGGCCTCACTCGCTCCACTCCCAAATGCTGGATCTCGGGAAGATCATCTGAATTGCTGGATCGTCGACGGGCGGTGCCTGCTGGCGCAGAGTACAACGAACACCGCCGGTCTATTACGTAACAGCTGAAAGCAAGCCTTCGCTCTGATCGTGAATCTTGGTGGTCAAAACAAGCTGGTGAGATGGAAGCCGCTGCATCAGCTGGCAACTTCCGCCGTCTGTTTTACATCATCAGGACCACTGGTTGCAATTTCCACGCTATCAGCCAGACGATTTGCGAGGCAGACGGCAATAAGATCACCAACCTTCGCAGACGATTGGGTCGCTGGTCAGAGCATTTCGCTCTTCGAATTAACCACCTAACACAGTCCCCTGCGACACCTCCAGCCCTAATGTATGATGCTTGGCCTGTCTCCACAGCCCCCCAAATGAAGCAGAGATTCGAAATGTAGTCCAATCTTTGAAAAGCCACAAAGCTTCGGGTCCCGACAAGCTACCACCAGCTCTATTCAAAGATGGTGGGAGTGTACTTATCAGCAAAATCCTATCGCTGTTCACGGAAGTTTGGACTGAGGAGATGGTTCCGAGCTCATGGGGAGAATCGGTCATTGTCCCAATTCACAAGAAGGGTTCCCGCGCCGATTGCTGCAACTACCGCGGAATCTCCCTAATCTCTGTCGCATCCAAAATCTTCGTGTCGGTCCTACTTGGCAGGCTTTCAACGACTAGATAGGAGTTTTCCCGAGAAGAACAAGCTGGATTTCGTCCAGGCCGCGGCTGCATCGACCAAATCTTCACGCTTCGGCAAGTTCTCGAACTTCGTCACATCCACCGGCGGCCAACAATCGTAGTGTTTTTGGACATCCGAGCGGCATTTGATTCAGTAGATAGATCTGCGTTGTGGAACTGTTTACTGAAGAAAGGTGTGCCCGACAAGTTTGTAACCATCCTGAAAGTACTTTACAGTCACACGTCGGGCAAAGTTAGGGCTTACGGCACGCACTCCTCTTCATTCGCTGTGACCAGCGGTGTTCGCCAAGGTTGCCCTATTTCACCTTTCCTCTTCAATTTCGCCATCGAAGATGTTCTCCAAAGAGCACTGGAAGGTGTCCAGGACTGCGGTGTTGAGCTTCTCCCCGGAGACAGATTCACGGACTTGGACTACGCCGATGATATCGCCTTGCTGGGGGCGACCCACAATTCGTCCAGAACGCTCTGGACCGCTTGGCGATGGAGGCGTCTAAGTACGGCCTGTGCTTCACTCCGGGAAAATGTAAAACGCTGCTCCAGGATTGGCAGGTGCCTGAACCCGCGCTCACCATTGCTGGACATGTTCTGGAGCAAGTCCCTTGCTTCACTTACCTAGGGAGTTGCATCACGGCTGGTGGCGGTGTTGGAGATGAAGTCTCACAACGGATTGCAAAGGCCCGCCTTGCATTCATCAAACTGAGACATCTATGGCGTCGTCGTGATGTCAGTCTCAAGCTCAAGGGCAGGGTGTACAATGCTTCCGTCCGTGCAGTACTCTTGTACGGCTGTGAGACTGGCCTATTCGCTCGGAAGATATGAAGCGGCTATCAGTCTTTGATAATCGCTGTCTACGAAGGATTGCTAGGGTGTGGTGGCAACACCACGTAAGCAACGCAGAGGTGAGAGACCGCGTGCTTGGGGCGAATAGTGCCAGTCTTCAAGACGTTATTCTCCGACATCGCATGCGCTGGCTCGGGCATGTTCTGCGCATGCCAGCCCATCGCCTTCCACGTCGAGCGCTATTTGCACTCCCAGGGAGCGATTGGAAAAAGTGCCGCGGTGGACAGCCGATGACGTGGAGAAGGAGTATGAAGAAGGCGACCTCAAGTTTGACAGCAGTCAGACCAGTCCGCCTTCCAGGTTGGGGACCACGAGATGCTGCATTGCAGTGGTTGGAAACATTGGACGTCATGGCCCGCAACAGACATCAGTGGCGGCAAGGTTGTTCCGCAATTTCACCATCCCTTTGGTACACGCAAAAACTCACAAAACAAAACAAAAAATACAAAATGGCGTGTGTAAAACCAAAAAAATTCGTTTCTCATATTTTTTAATCGCATTAGTGTCCCCATCTTCTTTACCTTTTTCTTCTGCCGTGGTTCTGATGGCACAATGTCTGTTAACAGACTGTGAAAAAAATAAATTGTATGGAGTGAATCCGCATTCGGTTACGAGCAATCTCTTGCAGATATGACCAATGAGGGATCTGGCTTTCGCCACACTATAGCTAACTTGTTCCAAATAATTTAGTGAGCTTGAATAGTGTATGCCGAGATCCCTTACTGTTTGACAGTTGGCTAATGAGACACCATACAACGTTAGCGCACTAGGCGGTATAGCGCATCTATACGACAGGACGCTGCACTTTGTAGGGGAGAATTCAAGCTTCCGTGTGTTACACCAAGAGTCTAATGCTTTGAGGTCACGTTGAATATTGAGGAGACCGCTCCTTAGATTACCCGGGTCAAAGGAGTACACGACTTTGCTTTCGTCGGCGAACAGATACGCCTTTCCATAATCAAAGACTGGAAATACTTTTTTGATGTAAAGTAGTAAGGTTTTAGGGCCCAGTACAATTCCCTGGAACACACCACTCGTAACTGGTTTCGGTGAGGATCCGAAGTCTCCTAGTCTCACCGACTGTGTTAGACAGGAGAGATAGAAGGAGCACCAAGAATGCAACTAGTCCGATATACCTTAAAAAGCCAATGTAGTTAACAGTCCAGTATAAGGGACTCGGTCGAACGCTTTTTTCATATCCAACAGGATGATGCTCAGAGCTTTCCTGCCATCAACCATAGCGGTAAAATTGTCCAGGAACTCCATTTGGCATGTTTGACAGGATTTAGACGGTAGAAATCCATGTTGGGATTTGTTGATGAGATTACGATGAGTCAAGGACCGTAGGAGCTCTTCCTTGACGATCCTATCCAGCACTGGTGCAGTGAATGGGGTGTGACTAATGGGTCGATATTTTTCAATGTTTTTACGACTACCCCTTTTGCGTCTTGGCCTGACTACCGCATGCTTTCAAGCAGCGGGAAAGCTTCCATGTTTCTTGAAAAGAGTAACGATATTAAGCAGAAGGACGGCGATATCCAGGCCACTAGAAGTAGCAGATCCGATGGGAGGCCATCAGGTCCTGCATGGAAGGATAAATTGCGGGCTTGAATTTCCCGAGTAATGGTAAGCAGGTCAACTGGTACTGCGCGTAAAGTATCATTGGTTCACCTAGGGATAGTAAGAGGCAGGGTCAGGTTAGCAGACGTGAAAGAGTCGCATAAGTAGCGGTTCACGGCCTCACATATTTCAGCTTGTTACTGGTAACTGAGTTGTCTGGACGAATAATCGAGTTAATCGTATTCGAGGAGGGGTTGCTTCTGCGCCTCATCAGGGAATTGTGGGCTTTGAACTGGTTGATAGAGTTTAGGGCAGTGTCTTCTTCGGACCGACGTGCGGGAGTTAGTAAATTTCTCCACCCCAACAGGACTTCATTTATGCGAATAAGGAGGAGGAATTCTCGGGTCCTGCTGTACTTTGAACGTATCTTTTTGAGCTTGACGAGTAGTTTGCGAGGTGATCTGCATCCTGCGGCGGCTGCATTGGTTTTTGTTTCGTTATAGGTGCAAGTATATCCAGGCAGTAAGTGAGACTTCTGTATAGAACCGAAGAGGCAGTGCCGGCATCTGTATCCAGCTGATGGATCTCAGAAGTACAGGAAAGTTTGCCCAGTTGATGCGTTTGAAAATCCGAACAGCACACGCAGGTCTAACCACTGGAGGACGAGTGAGGGTTAGTTGGAAATAGAGCTTTACTATTTTATGTTTGCATCCATGGAGCTTGTCAAGCACGCTAGCAGATGCATGCGCAACTTCGTTTGTAAAAAGCAAATCTAAGGTGTTATTGTGCCTAGTGGGTGCATGCGTGTGTTGCGTTCACCCAAATGCATAAGTGGTGTCCACAAAGGCATGGTGGTTGGCTGGCGCAGATAGCGTTTGCCCGTCCACTATGGCATGTTGTAGTCACCACCGATTTTCATATAGTGGGTAAGCGATAGGGATACTTCTGCGAAGAGTTCCACTAGACTACGTATACCGCTTGTGTTAGGGTGTGAAGGGTTATATAGAGAGAGAATTGAGAGAGCGTGCTGTTCTCTACTAGTTTGAATCCAAACCGTCTTCCAGAGGACCGATTAAAAGTTCTTGAAATGATGGAGCCCCGAAATCGTCACGCACGTAAATGAGGCATTAGCCACCACGGTGGATGGTACGTCCATTGTTGAAGGAGGTGTGGCCCGGGATTCGTGGTTGTGCATCGGGTGGGTTAGCATCGTACCACCTTTCTGTGATGAGCACAACCTGGGGGCCGGGTAAGATAATGGCGGGGTTGATATGGTGCATGTTAGGTTTGGTGGACCTTGCGTTAATAGGAGTAGAGCGAGTGCCCAGTTGCAGAAGTGAGCATCCTGCATCCTCAGAGGCAGAAGTAACCTGAGTGGTTGGTGTGGGTATAGTCGCTGTTTTCTCAAAGGTAGTGATAAGAGTTATAGGGTTACAAAGGTCAGACAAAACCTAACTGTCCGCGTTATCATAGAGCAGGTCGAGTTGTAGGAGTGGGACTGTTTGGTTACCCTGCTAAATGAAGCAAAGGAGACAGGTTTGTGGGTGTAGGAGAGGTTATTGGCGATGCCTAAGGTATTGGTCAGGGATATGTTGTACGTAAGCTGTAGAAGATAACGATGGAGTACAGTGAGTGTGCAGCCCTGAGGGGCATACTTCTGCCAGATATGGGTTGATTACTGCGGTGTCTGTATCGCGTTCCAGGACTCGGAGAGGGTTGATGACATGTTTGCATGAAATGTTGAGTCTCCTGGTTAGGTCGTCGGTTGGATGCGTGCAAGGCAAGCTCGTAGATGCCAGAAGAACTGTCTCAGGGGAAGCAAAAATTTGCGTTGCCGTTAAGCCGGGGCCGTCGAGTTGCGCTGCGGGGGAACCTTTGAGAATGTTCTCCAGATTGATAGGGAATGATAATATATGCTATTGCTGGAATTAGATTATAAAAAGCCGGCGTCTAAATGGAGGGTTGGTGGGGTTTGTAGCAATTGCTCAAGGGCATCTGTGGGATGATTAAGAGCCTGTAAACATGGTAGAGGGCAGCCTCGTTCAACAGTCTCGTGGGTTGTGGCGAGCCGTGGCCGTGGAGCGGAAATGGGTACTGACGTGTTGGGCAGTTCAGTAATCCTTGGGCTTGTAGGGCACGGGCGAGCAATCTTTGCAGGCGAGGGTGGGTGGTGTGTTTCCTTACTTCGCTGTGTGTTCTATAGGAAGCCGGTTTGTAGCAGGTTACCTGCAACTGATTACAGTTACTGTTAGCTTGGTAGCACCACGGAAATAGCGGCATTAGAGAGTAGGTGGTGGATTCGCCAGCAGACCGCGTTACATTGGACAGGCTGGGGTTGAGAGACTGGTTTGGCAGGGGGCGGTGAAGTGGGGCAGTGGTGTTGCTCGTGTTAGCACTACCGGGGGCGGGTCGGGAGTCGCGCATGTTCTGGCTGTGGCTGAGGACCTTGGCTTTTGTGTGGCGAACAGTTGGAGTTGGAAGCAAGTATGGCTTGTTAGGGACAGTACGTTTTTGATAGTAGTCGTGGTCTTCCACAGTGGTACATGTTAGATATTGCCTTTAAGGGTGCAACCTGTCTATTCTGAGATGGGCACTTGTTAGGTAGCAGGGAGCATGGGGTTACCTGTTTTCGTTCGGACGTCCGCTGAGTTTATATCTCGGCACGTAGGAGATGCGAGAGGCAGGCTTTTCAATGTGCCTTCGTTTTGGGTGGTTGTGCGAGAGTTCCTTAGTAATTAGTGGGGTGCTTGTCATAGGTTCGTTGGTCGTATTGCTAATAATTTTTTCTAGCAGATGTTCGGTATCAGTGTCACACATGTCGGAATCGTTCGGCTTATCTACATCCGCCCCATCTTGACCGAAAGCAGCTTCATAGTGCACTACAGAGAGGGTTAGCGTATTCACTGTGTTGGACAAAGTTAGTTCAGTGCCGTAGGCCTTTGTCACATTTGGGTCCACATGCTGCTGCGACCGAGCAAGATCTACTGAGCGTAAGGTAGCAAGTCCAGTTGCGGTGGGGAAACCTTCCGTCCTTTGCTTAGGCGGAAGGTCATTAGTTGACGCAAATGCTCTTTGCAGAGGTGTTTTTTCCGGCTTGATCACGATAGGCCCCAAATTGGTTGACTTGCATAATGAATCGTTTTGCTATTAACGTCTTGGCCATTACCTGGTCCCTAAACGTGCTAAGTATAAAGCACGATTTACATTTGGATGTTTTTAATAGACGTTTAAGTTCGAAGGAGTCAGGCGTCAAGTTACAGAAATTGGTGAACGAGTGCTTCACCTTCTCTAATTTGGTTTTGTTGGGGACATTGCAAATCCTTACGTTATTTATACGACGAACTAGTTCGGAACCCTCATTAGCAATGTGTGTAAGTAGCTCTCCTGCTAGTAGGAGTTCATTCACGTCATTGATATGTGTGCTTCCCGAGAGTTCAGCTAGTGGCATCAATTTTGCTCGGGTTTCGCTCAGTACCGAGAGGTTGCTTTTGAGTGCGTTCAATTCGAGCGCAAGAAAATTAAGTTTATCATATGCCTCTTTTAGTGGATCTGATAGGATTACTCTGCCGTCAGAAATTGGGGCTGAGTCAGGATCGTCAGGTTGTGGCTTAGTTGGTTTAGCCAATTTGTTAGCAGGTCTGCGTACAGACTGTCTTGCTCGCATTATCTTACTTGGATCCGACGGGAGAGTGGTAAGTCAAGTTCAGTTCTCAGTATTTACTCAAGCGCTTTCCCACGTTAATGCTCCCTGGAAACAAGATAGGATAACAAGCCAGATAGTCTGCTTATTGTACTGAATAGTAGCGAAACGTCAGTATAACCATCAAAATGTCGAAAACGAACAGTAGCGAACTTCGCGAGGTCTAGGTCAATGGTACCACTATTAGTACCTGTCAGTTTGAAGGCAAAGCGCAACAGCTTTAGCGTTTCTCCGGGGTGGCTAGGACTACACGAAGTAAACGCGGCCAAAAGTTTGGGGCATTAACTGTAACGTTACGCAATGTACCCAGTTTCCAGATTGTAATACCGGGAAAGCCTGGTGACAGAAGATACATTGCGCACATCTCAAACCGCTATGGGTCGTCCAACATAGGTTCGGCAGTGGATTCCTCTATGTTACGGAATATCGCGCTGCGATCCATGAATAAGCACCTAGGTGGAATGTATTTACCCCAGAAGTTTTGGAATTTAGATACACAATAGCCAGCTTAGCTGCAAGCAATGAGACTGCGCGCGCTTTAGCCGACGACACTAAACCAACGGAAGCGTACATCTTGTGCTGCATCAAGAGTCACATAACCGCTGCATGCAACACCATCGTCATCGACCAAAGTATGTGTATCGTGCTTAAGCACACTGCTTTCCACAATAGTTCAGCTAAATAGACCCATCAGTATGCCCCGCCCGAAATTATACTTACTACCTCGAGGCCAATACCAACACAAGTGGTCATAGATACTAACGTTGCAAGTCATCAGCGCAGGGAATATAAAGTACCGCTTTTCACGGCATGCAGTGTGCTTGGGACGCACGTGGCGTAAATACACATAATGCTACGGGAAACCCTCAAGCTGCGGAATCACCAACGAATACTTGCAAAAGTGCATGACATTGCGAACTCATTATTGTACACCGCATCGTCCACTTCCTCAGCGCTTTTGTAGCCAGCACAAACCATACTGCACAACACAGCATCGTCATCCAACTTGGCGCAGGTAAACCAAATAAACCTCGCCCCTTGATTGCCACTTCAAACAATGTGCAAGGTTGGTGAAATATACGCATATATTATTCAACTGCAATTTATGCCTCTAAAGACAACGTTCGATATTAATGTATTTAATCCTTGTTCATACTATGTCCATCATTTTGGCTGGCGTACTCAAACGCAACGCCCCCGTTTGGCTATTTTTCTTTACAGAAATTGGCCACTACCTCTCGTTGGACATGGGGCCTGTCGAGTCCGTCAAGCGCGGGCTTTTGAATAAGGGCTGTTGCTCGTCAGGGCGACTGGTTTCTGAATTCTCTAAATGTTTGGGTTTTAATAGGGCACGTTTCTTGCAAAAGGTGTTTAGGATAATGTCAGGAACTCCAAAAAGCTGGAAACATTATTGTACCATATTTACTTTCAAAGTCGTAAAAAAAGAGAAAAGTTTACAGTACGCGTGGTTAAAAAAGAAACAGAATATAAAAGTCGATTAGGAAAGACCGCGCTGGTCTCCGGAAAATGAAGGAACTGATAGCATGTATGGTAAATTTTTCCCAAATATATGGGTGTCCATGTATAGCATATACTTAAATAAATAAATGGCATATTCTCGGTAAAACGAGACACACCTGTAAAGGCGCGATCAAATATGCATACAAGCGTGGCTCCTTTGGAATATTAAAACATTTCGTTTTAGTGAAAGTTGTTACCGAAAAGATGTAGTCCATACGAGTGAGCATTTTGTCAGGTAATAGTCAGACCAAGGAACGTGTTGGTGTTGGGCGCGTAAAACTCAGTCATAACTGTTGTGTCAAGCTACAAGTTCGGCATACTTTTGCAATGTAGTAATCCATGAGCATAAGAGCCCAAACAAGGCTTTGCTGCAACCAATGACCATTACACAATCGATATTATCGGTACTCCATCAAAGCATTCTTCATAGTAAAGTCAGTTGCACAGGTTGTATGTAGAAGCCTGAGGACTGCGTCAGTATGAAATGTTCAGCCGTAACTTTATTCAGTAGCGAGTCACATCCGCCACATTGCAGTGTTGTTAAGCGGACATTTGGGGCTTTTATAGGGGAACGCTTGCCAGGCGGAAACCCACCACGTCCTGCCGTAGCTTCCGTTGAACGGTAGTGCTAGTCGTCAATGCATCGTACAGACTGACCTTGCACTCAATTATTCTCAGTCAAGTGACAGCCAAAATTCTTCCTCGCTTGGCCGATTGGCTTGGTAAGGATCCGGCGGTGGCCATTAGAACCGGTCAACGTTGCAAAAGAGTCGCAGTGTACACGCTAACTGATGCAGGTGAGTAAGAACCTTGTTAGTGGGGCTGTCTTTTTATGTTATATTATTGTCCGGCTCGCAAACCCTGTCCAGCTATCCACGATGGGCATGTCATAGGGATGGTGAATGCAGTTATTCCTTGTGCCTGCACACCTCCATAACAGGCAAAAATGCCATGCCTTTGTCCAATACGGGATCGCTCCGCGTTACTTACTCCGCAAAATGGAATCGGAATTCCTTCAAACGCAAGCAAGTGTGTTTGTCACATAGCCAACTGAGAACTCCATGAAAGGCCACAAGAAAAGCCACTTATACGAGCACAAAATCGTCTGCGTAATGACATCGAATAAGCTCCAGGTGAATAGAGAATCGGAATTTTCGAGGCAATAAGGTACTCACGGCGGAATTGTTTGTCTTCCGTCGTGGAACAGGGGATCCATGTAAATATATTATCCCGGATGAGTAACTTGATACTGTGAGTACAAGGTGAGCTAAACCCATTTGTATAACCCCGTGAAAGTGGCGTCACCAGAATGGTGAAAAGAGTTCCTTTTGAAACGATGGGTTAGTTCTTCATCCCCCGGAGAGTGGATAAAGTGTTCAAGCCCGCTGGCTATTGAGAATGGGTCGGCCAGTCCCAGTGGATAACCATACTTGTTTTGGCCGATGTAACTGGAAATCTCGGGATAAAAGGGCAATGGACAAGAGGCAGACAAACAGACTGACTGCGTTGAATCAAGAAGCACTGTCGAAAGACTGGTGGCGCGCAGCGGTGCATATGATATATTAAAACCTAGGTAATTTTGTTTAGTATACATGATTTGCAAGCGCGTCCTCTACATCACGTTGCTGGTGTGGCTAAGACCACAACTACTACTTAGGAAGGACGTTCTGCACTAGCTGGGTCAAGAGACCGATATGACAAAGCATTATTACAAAATTGTGCGGATAATACGAATGTTGGCGGGAAACAGCTAAAACGATGATGATCGCAAAAGTCCGAATGCGAGGGGAATCTTGGGTGAAACCCAGGCCAACTAGGTGGAGACCGAAGCGGAAGCAACAATACGCACGGCAACGTTTCAAGAGGAAAATGGAGTTCGAAGAATCGGCGAGGAGCGGATAAATGAGGACGGCAGTGCGAAGAGTAACTACGCTAAAGCGCTCGTAATTCCATGGTCCAAAAGCCGTCCGAATCTCGAGAAAAGCGTCACAGAGGGTTAGAACTGCCGTTCATTAGGAGTCCTTATCCTACCGTGGTCACACTAATAGGCAATTGCGAACATAAGGTAAAGAGCAGAGGCAAATGAAGAGAGGTAAGGTAAGCATAATAATGAAAGTAATAATGTGGTTTGCAAGTAGGGATTGGTTTGCAGTGGAGGTTACCTTGCGAAGTCGTGACCGTGTAATCAAAATGCTGGCTAGAATAATTAGCACCCGTTAGATAATGTGCTGTGCGTGTGTGCGTAAACATGTCCTCTGCTCTAAAAAGATGGGTACGTATGGTGGGCGGCATCCGGTTTCGGATTTGGCTGTCACTGCGGCCAGCCACAAAACACATGCGCCAACAGATGGACCATGGGTGGCTTGCGCTGCACCACCCACTGCTCCAACCACACACCCCATATCCAGTGTAAACCCGAAGGAATAAGACCGGGAGGCATGCGGATGGGAGCCAGGTTTCATCAACGCAGCCGGCCCACACATCTTCACAGGCAAACACAAGCACGCTGTATTTGGGGAATCAAGCTCACACAAGACGGTGGCTGGACCGTAGTCCGCTCCACACTGAGTTCATGGAACCACTCTTTGATCCTGACACTGCCACAAGGACCGTGCACCCCGTCCCCTCCAGCAACGACCAACTGTCTCCTGGAGCCAGTATGGATGAGGTAGTGGGTAATAGACAGGTAGGCACCTTGTCAACATTCACATCAGGTGCATCCACACAGGGGTGCTCAAGCAACATCTACTTCTGAAATGCAAGATTACTCATCACGCAGACAAACGTTCCACATACGCCGCCTTATTGGCCTGGATTAGTAAATTGAATGGAAACCTACTCATGGTGCTTCTATTCCACATACTATAGTGCCTTCTACGGCATCTAAGAAACCGCGCTTTTGAGTAGTTCACGGAATTCGCATCGATCAAATTTGCCTTGGATTCGCAACACCTGAAATCAACATGAGTTTGTCATAAACTCACCTTCCTCATGTTCTGGTAATATTATTTTCGGTTTGCTCGAATGTCGTTCTACTGCACTAAGTTAATCGTACAAAAGCGATATGAAGATCCTCGTGGAATTCATCCGGTATACATATATACATAGATTGGCGTCATCTGTGTCCAATGGCAGTTCGTATGCAACATATGTACATGCGTTTATCCAAACTTAAGTGTGAGCTGTCACAAACTGCATAAAGGCACATTAGACATCATCATCAATGGTATGACAAACGTGTATGGGTTTCGTTTGGAGGTCAGGCTAACAGCCACTTTCACAGGTATGAGAATAACTACCCAATACGAACTGTTGATGTTTTCTTCTACCTTTAGACGCGACTGCCTTAAATTTTGGGCATCCATATTTGAAGGAATCCGATGTGGCAATAGTAAAGCAACTGCTAGGTAGAATGATGACTAGCCTACTGGTACAGTGAAATAGTGTGCACTTAGGTGTTGCCCTCTACATGTACAGTCTGGTTTGAGTAGCTGATGTGGGAGATCACACAGCATGTGAATGCGATACAGTGCCCACTTCTGGCTCTCTGTGTCTCCGACCGGTTCGGTCATGTGCTGCCCGAGGCATGTGCACCTACTCAAAGAACGATTGATGCGCATCCTTTGGTATTGACAAGTGACATCAACTAAGTCCCGCTGCCCACTGTGAAACATGCGACTTTCCAAACAGTGTTCACATTTATTGTGGAAACGTCCAAGTACTCAACCGGTTATACCTACCGAGCTGTACTCTACTGTGGTCATAAGCTATTTGCTAACGGTCTATATAGTACGTTCCAGGTGCAGCCCATTTGGTCCTCATAAAACCATTGTCGCTATGCGCCGATTCATTTCCGATGTTAAATAATAACACATTCACCTACCATTCCCGTTAGATGCAACCTTTTATTTAATCCATTCAAAAGCTTGGCCATGTGCAATGCAAATTCTGGTAGGCGTCTCTGCACGTCTGCCTTCCATCCGGTTAGTACGTGTGTTTCCATAGGCCCCGGTAAATTCAGTATGGCCGAGGGATAACTGGAACTATAACTATACTCACTCTCATCACTAGCCTGCGGAGTGGAACATGGAATGGCAACATCTTGATAATCGCTAGTCGGTTAATTGTCGGGATTGTTCACTTGACACAGATTTTCCAGGGAAATTTCTCTTCGAATGCATAATCCAAAGTGGGCACACGAAGGACAATCGTTGAGCATTGTGTTACAAATGTCAAATTTGACATTTTATGCGTACTGTAAACGGCCAAGCGATGATAATCTTTTGATTCAAAACATATCCATCGAACTGGAAACATGCACAGTAATTTGCCACCCTAGCACTGATCCGTAGCAAGCACACAAATCGCTCGGAAATACCGCACGCACATCAATTACGAATGTCCTCATGGATGGACTGAACCATTATTCTGCGATGCACCGGCTCTCTAAGCATCATGCAAGTTAGCATTGAGCAGCTAGTCAAGCTACAGTTATGGTGAGCAATACCATGGAGCTGACATAGTGATATGAATCGCGGCCGAATAATAATACGAAAATGAAAATGCCATAGCTCACTCTCGGTATGTAATCTTACTAGACGCCGCTTGAGGAGGTAGCAAGAATAGCATAGCATAGATCATGATGAGTACAATATCGTAATGGGCAACACGTGAAGTCATCGCGAAATACAACCGAGTTAAATAAGCCTAAAATGTTAGGTTTCTTGTGGCTCATCCGTTCAAGGCAGGTGCAATAAAGATACCACATTGCACGAAATCAGTAGTTAATCATTCTAAAATGAACTGCACCCAAGCCCGACTTACATGCGGTATATAGAATAAGGATGACACCAAAATGAATGACAGAGATAGCGTAAGCAACTTGTCAATTTAGCGGGGAAATGGTGCGATTATGTCCACTGCAGGCTATCCGTGTCGTAAGGTAAAACCAGAGCCGGTTCTAATCGTCTGTTGTCCGACGTGAGCGTGAATCAACTGGGTGGTAGAACCATCATATATATATATATACCACGTATTGACTTCGGTCAAGAGCACCACACATTGTCTCTGACGGTGCGAGGACACCTCCGGGTGTTCGATGGTTTGCTACTGCCCGCCTCAAGCCAGGCAGCCCATGGTCAAATTGGTGCAAACCCGCCAAAAACCCACCTGCGTCTGGCCGTGGTCGCAGGTGCGTATCTTACTACGGTCGAAAAGATATATGAATCGTTCCAGAACATCGAAGGCTGCGTGTGACTGCCGTCAAGTAGATCCCCATCTGTATCTGCAATCACATTCCCGAGATGGATCTTCTTGCCACTGCATTGTGGGTCAGGCTATTGAGCCAAAGGCTCCGGGCGGTGTCCCACAATCAAACACCAAATAACCCACTGACTTGTGGGTAAGGCTATTGAGCCAAAGTCTCCGGGCGGAGTCCCTCAATCAAACATCCGAAACACAACGACCACCTCGTGTGCGATTGCCCACCAATGCAATCGTATGCCTACGCGCAAAGCACTCAGCATCGGGTGCTGGAATGTGCGCACACTACTGGACCGGAACTCCAGCGAGCGCCCGCAGCGACGCGCTGCACTCGTCGCGATAAAACTGGCGCGCTGCCACAACGATATTGCGGCGCTCAGTGAAACCCGGCTCGCTGAGCGAGGTAAGTTGCATGAAGCAGGTGCTGGCTACACATTCTACTGGGTGGGAAACGCCGCCTCAGCACCACGTGAACATGGGTCGGATTTGCAATATCCGATCGCCTCCATGGCCTGATGGTGGGTGGACCAACGGGCATCAGCGCGCGACTGATGACTGTTCGCATACGACTCGGAAGAGGTAAGTTTGACACTTTTATAAGCACGTACGGTCCGACCATGTGTTATCCTGATGACACGCGTGATTAATTCTACACTCAGCTATCCTCCGTGATACGGTCTGTGCCGAGGAGTGACCGACTATTTCTGCTGGGTGATTTCAACGCGCGCATTTGCTTGATACGTCAGCGTGGACAGATGTTATCGGCGCGCATGTCATTGGTTCAGCGAATGCGAACGGTGACAGGCTGCTCTCACTGTGTGCTACTCACGGCCTGACGATCACGAACAATCGGGTTGCACTGAGTGCGAATGATATAGCAACTTTGACGCACCCACGAAATGGTCACGCTCACTTGCTGGACTATGTCATCGTACGTCAGCGTGATATGCGTGAAGTGCGAATGACACGCGTACTCCATGGTGCAGCGTGTGGCACAGGTCACAAGTTGGAGCGGACCAAACTGTACATATATTTTCGTAAACCAAAGTATTGAACTCCCGCCGTCAATCGGCGTAAATTTAACGTTCTGTCCCTCTGTACTGTGGCGAAACGTACTGAGCTGGAGAAGTTGGTGGTGGCACGCCTGTGTGATGTGGACTGCGTGGCCACAGTGGGCGACCAGTAACACCACATTCGCGACCAGGTGACAGCTGATGCCGAGGCGGCCATCGGCCGCGCAAACTGTGAGCGGCCTGGTTGGTTTGATGAGAACAATGCGACGATCGGCGCATTGGTGTTGGAGAAGAATGCGGCATTTGCTGCACATGTTGCATATCCTAGTGACTTAGGAAAGAGTACTCAGCTTCCCAAACTTCGAAGGCGACGGACCCGAGAGCTTCGCCGCATAAAAGTGCATGGTGGACAATGAAGGCGAAGCAGAGAGAAGGCTACGAAGAACGCCGTCAACACGAGGAATTCTGTGACTCCTTGGAGGCGGTGTATGGACCGAGATTGGGGCATCTGAGAATAATTATCTATGGTAGTTCAGGTGCTACCTGCACACAGACTGCCGACCTAATGCAGATTTGGCGAAAACACTTTGACTGCATCTTAACCAACCGTTCAGAGATCCTGAAGCTGAAGGATGCCCTTGTGCTACCACTGTACAAGGGCAAAGGTACCAAGCTATGTTGCAAGAATTACCGCGGCAGCAACTTGCTAAGTTGTGTGAGCAAGGTGATTGCCCGAATCCTGCTCAACCGCCTCGTCGGTCAGGTTGTGGAACCTAACGTGGCAAAAGAGCAGTGTGGATTCCGTTCGGGTCGCAGCACTATAGATATGGTGTTTGTGGCTCGCCAGTTGCAAGAGAAGTGCAGAGAACGACACCAGCTATTGTACTCGCTTTTTGTTGATTTCACCAAAGCATTTGATACGGTGAACCGCGAGGCAATGTGGCTGGTGTTGGGTAAATTTCGTTGCCCACGTAAGTTTGTAAGTTTAAATAAATGTCTGCACAGTGGTATGCGAGCGAGGGGCAGCTGAGTGGAGAGACATCGGATGATATTGCAGTTGTCTCTGGTGTGAAGCAAGGCTGTGTCTTAGCTCCTGCCCTGTTTAATATATATCTTCATACAATGTTGTCTTGTGCTTTTGATGTCGCTTGTGCTTGCGGTGTTCGTGTGGAGTACCGCATTGATGGTGGGTTGCTGAACATCCGTCGTTTCGGTGCAAGAACTCTAGTCTGTGAGACAACTATCCGTATGTTGCTGTTTGCTGACGACTATGCGTTGTTTTCACACAGCGCGGATGAGTTGCAGCATATGACTAGTGCTCTGGCTTCGACAGCGGCCACATTCGGGCTCACCATCAACACAAGCAGAACCGTCTGTCCCTTTCATCTTTCACCGAAGGTGCAACCTTCAATATTGCCGCGAATCCGCATTGGTGCTGAAGTATTGGAAACCACCTCCCGCTTCTGCTACTTTGGGAGTGTGATGTCGACTGATCAGCGGATACTCAATGCGCTAGGTGTCTGCGTGTTGAAGACAGCGGCCGCTTTCAGGAAGCTTGACTACCAAGCGTGGATCAACCATCAGGTTCCCTTTGGCACGAAGCTGATGGTGTACAAATCCATGGTACTCTCCGTTGTTTATACGGCAGCGAAACTTGGACGATATACGGGCGGGATTTTCGATATCGTGTGCGGTTCCATCAGCAGTGTCTGCGACGAATTTTGCGCATCACTTGGAGCGACAGAGTCGCAGACACGGAAGTGTTGCGCCGAAGTGGAATGTATGCAGTGGACTGCATCCTTTTACTGGGACACCTGAGATGGCTCGGTCATGTGAGCCGTATGGATTTGACGCGGATACCGAAGCAGATGTTATGTGGTCAGCTAAGTATTTGAAAGCAGTACTTGGGGAAACCAAATCTGCGACACCAGGACATGATTAAAGTGCGTCTCACACGTTCTAATCTTGATTGCATGTCATGGGATTTGAAGGCGGTTGATCGGCGTGCATGGCGCGATCTGATCACGAAGGCAGTTGCCGAGGTGCAGGAGAAAGACCTCATGCATTCAGAGAAGTTGCAGCAATTGCGGAAGCGGCAAGCACCGAAGGATTGTACTCCATCGACATCAAGCGCATGGTGCTGTAGCACATGCGGTTGAAAGTGCCTTAGTCAGACAGGCCTAGTGAGCCATGAGCGAGGCCACTCGGGACCACTACAAACTCGCCGGTGGGTCCTGCAGAGAAATATTTAGGGCCGGCGCGGCGTTTGTAGGTACGCTGCAATCGATTTACTAACCGCGTGCTTGCGTGCTACGTCGCTTTATTTCAGGTGGTGGGTTTTCAAATTTGCCCTAATTCGTTTCTGGCTTATATAAACTTTTACCTGTACTCTATTCCATCAACTTGCACATCTCGCTTAAACCAAATGTATTCGGTTTCCATAACATTTTCGGTTTAGTGGCATTTCCGTAACTTATACTTTCTGATCTCGTGAACTCATCTAGGATTCGTTGGGGAACAACTTATTACATATGCTCAGTAATTTAGGATTTGTCACCATTTCCTTATGCATTAATCTAGTTTTCTTTGTATATCTCTCTCAAGTGATTGGCTGTTGCTTGATATCCCCGGTGAGGTTGCGCTTGATGTGCATGTCGACAAGGTGCCTACCTGTCTATTACCCTCTACCTCGTCCATACTGGCTCCAGGAGACAGTTGGTCGTTGCTGGAGAGGACAGGGTGCACAGTCCTTGTGGCCGTGTCAGGATCAAAGAGTGGTTCCATGCACTGAGTATGGAGCGGACTACGGTCCAGCACTGCCTTGTGTGCGCTTGATTCCCAAATATAGTGTGCTTGGGTTTGTTGTGAAGTAGCGTGGGCCGGCTCCGTTGAATAAACGTGGCTCCCATCCACACGCCTCTCGGTCTTATTCCTTCGGGTGGGCACTGGATATGGGGTGGGGGGTGGAGCTGTGGGTGGTGCAGCGCCAGCCACCCATGGTCCCTTTGTAGACGCCGGCGTCCTGTGGCTGGCCGCAGTGACAGCCAAATCGGAAACCGGATGCCGCCAACCATATATACCACGTATTTGCCTTTATATAAGTGCATCTACGTTAATGAAGTTGGTAAGGGATATTGGTATTTATATAAGTACGAAATGCGTACGTGAATTTATGTGTGTGTTTGCGCATGTACACCTGCATTTTTTGATGCATAATACATGGAAAATGGGAGGCGGAAGAGATTTCGAGGATGTTTGTTGCCTGAAAGAAAATTATGTCTGGTTTCATATGATTTTGCGGCATAAAATTGCGGACGCGGGGGAACGTTATATTTAAGAGTGGGGACCGCAGCTGTTTGTTATTGCGGTCCCCAGTCTTTGCCTTCTACGTGCGCTAACTGAAATGGTAGTGAATCAGGCAAAGGAAGATGTTTTTTCATGAAGTATTAAGTAAATAAAAAATAAACGGTATATTCTTGGTAAAACGAGACACATCTTCAAAGGCGTGACAAACTGAGCATACCATGCAGAATGGTATGTAAGCATCGAAGTCGATGGATACTCATGTTGGAGCTTAAGGTGTTTGGTGGAAAGGGGTTCTGTAAACATTTAAAATGGTTTAAAGAATATTGCCGCAGGAAGGGTAACGGAGTTTATCTGGTGTATGCGGTAAAGTAGGGAAGATGGACTTCGGCAAAGCTTACCTTAATAGATGAATAAGACGTAGTGCACTGTGTCCATTAATCTTACCTGAAGTTGCAGCTGGTTTTACGTTAGTTATTTGTGTTGCATTGTATTTATAAAGTAATTCGCTGCCGCGCAGCGTAACATGGTGTACTGAGTAGGAAGTGAATCTTTGGAGTAACAGATTGTCAGTGGAATGGAAAGCGATGCGCATAGCTACTTTGCACTGATATACGCCATGCGGTTGTAAGGTGGTATATGCTTGGATCAGGTAGGCAGCGGGACGCTCAACCCATATGCAAATATTCGCGTCTAAGTTGGGAGGTTGCGAACGCTCATCACTCATCAAGTGAGAATACTGAAAAATGGTTCATCAAGTATTATTTCAGGACGAAATGAAGGTGTAAGAAGGCAAACATTCAAAAGACCCAGTGAAATAGGAATGCAAAGTTTACGAAGAATATCCGGCTACAGCGGCATGTTCACCGTTGAAACTAACTGTGTAATATGAAGGTGCCACGTTCTTAATGGATGAGCATGTCCTTCGCATTCCTTGCAGTGTTGCGTCACACGTCGGAATGGGGGAATTGGCTCATATATTGTCTGAAGATTACGGAACCACCCACTGAACCTGTGAGCCTGTAGTCCACCGCGAGTAACTTGCAGACTTTGCAGGTTTCCTATGCGATGTTGGACGACAGGTCACAGTGACAAGGGTGGCCTTTCAAAGGGCCGTTGCTCCGTTCTCTAAGCAATGGAAATTGTATACGAACTGGAAAGAGAAGGAAGGCCGGACCCCGTGCAATGGCAGGAGACGGCAAATGCACATACGTCATAGGGCGACCAAGGGCGGTAATAAGGACGGCGGATTGTAGCGCATGTATACTATGTCTCTGAAAGCGTGAGCATCATTGAAATTGGATGTTACCTTTGGCTAGCATTCACTAACGTCTGCCATAGTGGTACCAGTAGCCGCGAAGATGGCCAGGGGCAACGGTAACCTAGACAGTGGGGACGGCTCATGTGTACTTTGGCTATGAAACGGAGGTTACCATTGAACTGAAACCTTACCTGTGCCCATGTATCACTGACGAACGCTCAATTGGTGCCAGTATGTGAGAAAAAACAGTGGCAGTTTTCATTCGGAAGTCGGCGCAAGTTACCTGGACTGTGGAAGTGCTGTCATTAATGAAATGAAAAGATATCTGGAACTAGGTTTCACAGATACGTTATATTGCGGCGGCTGTACGTTGGTGGACGTGCAGTGGCAGAATTACGTAGGACAGCGAAGGGCGGCGCATATCACTGTGGCTCAGAAAGAGATGTGCTCAAGGAGGTCCAATGGTACCTGTGGCTATGTACATTGATGCATCATATGGCGATGGCAGTGCATGGGAGGGGCGCAATGGCAGCGTTAAGTAGTACGGACCTCTGGGGCTAGGGAAAGGAAGTCACCGTTGAACTCCAATCTCACCCATTACTTGGACTCACGCATGCTTCGTATGGTTGTAACAGGAGTTGCGTTCCCGCTCCTTTGCAACGTTATATGGGACGGCGAGGGGCCGCATGTCAACTTTTCATTGTGAATCCAAAGTCAGCATGGAAATCGTACCTAACCTGCTACGACTAGTCACTGTTACTTAATATGGTTGTACCAGCAAGTGGAAAAAGGGCCAATAGAAGCGCTAGCCGAGATGGCGTCGCATGTACACCTTGGCTGTGATAGCGTAGTCAGCTTGGAAGTGGGACCTTATTTATGGCCAGGATTCACTCATGCTTCAAAGGGTTGCACATAGGTGCGCTGCCATGGATATCGCGCTCCCAAGGTTGCAGAAATGGGAGGTGGGTTCCAATGCTGATTGACGGCAATATAGGCGATCTCACCTCTGGTAAAGGCTAAAGATACAGAGAGTTTTGCTTGTGTTGGTGATGAGGCGGAATTTGGCAACTGTGGAATCCAGAGCAATCGTCATGCTCGGCAACTCATCCGCGCTGTGTGCAAGCAACGCACAGTCGTCAGGAAAAATCAGATTGCGTACAGTTGACACACAGACTACTGTTCGCACACCGAATAACATAAGGACAAATATTAAACAGGAAAGGAGATACGACACAGACTAGCTTCACATCAGAGAAAACTGAAAACTCACACGAGGTATGTCAACACAGATGCAGCCTCGCCTGCATACCACTGTGCAGACATTCAATTACATTTAAAAACCTCCTTCTGTCGCCAAAGATGCAGCAGGTACAAGAAGATAGTTCTGGCCTTTGCGGGGCTTGAGCAGACCTCCCTTTTCCAAGCGCCCATCGTAGATGACGCAGCTACCATGATAAGTGAGTTTATCAAAGACCTCGATTTCTTCCTTCTCAAGGCTCAAGGGGTCGTGGGGTGACTGGTGGTCCTTCAGCTACACTTCGCACTTGGAAGGTGCCAAGTGAGCCCCAAATAAGGGGAACACTCTGCACAGGCAATTCAGGGTTCATTGTGCCACCGCAACGGCGTCGAAAAGTAGGACAATATCTTCCGCATAATCTAGATCAACTACTCTTTCCTTAGGCAGGACGTCAAAACATACATCGTAAGAGTACGCAAAGCAACGTACCATGATAATATACACGACGACATTAAACAGAACTGGGAAAATCGGACAACCCTGACGAAAGCCACTTGTGGTCTGACAGCTATACGCATTGTCACGGTAGACCCTGATGTGGCTTGTAGTGTTCATGTATAGAGCACGAAGGATGTTCACATATCTCGCGGGATCACCTTACCACGCAGTTATTTCGAGCGGAATGGAGAGATCGACTGAATCGAACGCACGCTTGGAATCGAAGAACACAGCCATTGTCGGTCTACAATATGCGTGGCGCTGCTCTAGCATCTGTCGCAAAGCGAATATATTATTTATACATCCACGCCCTGGGCAGAAACCTGCCTGAACCTCCTCAATCCGAGATTCCTGTTCCGCAATGAGGCGACGAACGATAATCGAGGCAAGTAGTGTTTTCACAAGTGGTGTTAGGCTAATACCGCTGTGGTTGGAACAGACTGTGCGAGTGCCCATCTTGTAACTTGCCACACTAATCGATTCACTCCAATTAACTGAGACACTTCCTTCCAGCTACGTTCGGATAGGCTGGTTAGGGTTTTGCACTGGACCGCCCCTCTATCCTTAAATGGTGCAAGTGGGAGGGAATCCGTGCCAGCGGCACGAAAACGATTGACGGCTGGGTGCACATTCCGGAACTCGACCTCCGACAGAGGCTCTAAATTAACCGTCCACGGCTCCTCCTACAAAAGCTGAGAAGGAAGAGCTCCGGAAGCACGGGTCCAGCGGAACTGCTCTTGAAAACGTTACGCCCATGGAACCATACGGCGATCCTAATTGTATCAGCGCAGCCGCACTGTCTGTGAATGTCTCACTGACGACTGGTTTTCTGGGACCAGTGGTGCGGATAAGCTGGAAGGGCTTGCGGTAATTGCCTACCGCTCATGCCTCCTCCATTTCTTGAACCCGGCTGGTCTACCAGGTTTCCTTGTCAGCACGCAGGCTCTGCTTTAGTTTACGCCTAATAGCCCGTCTGGTCACATTGTGTTCAGAGCCAGCCGGGAGGTGCCTTCTAGATTCCAACAGGTTCACCCACCAGTGACTGGTGTGGTGACGATGGATAGTGCCACAAGCGGATGCTCGTTCATCGTGGATGGCGGCCGAGATCCTATTCCACTGAAGCTGAGCGTCATTAGGACAAGACTGCGGAAGTTCAGTATGCAGTGCGTCTTGATAGGCTTGTCTGACCGTGGACTGAGACAATTTCTCCGTTGCCAATCGTAGGGGATGCTTGGTGGGCCTCCCGGTAAAGTGCATGGAGAAACGACAACGTACCTAGGCATGATCAGAGTCGACACAGTTACTCCAGTACGAGCGGCAATCCAGGATGGAACCACACCATCTGTAACTTATGGCAATGTGATCAATTTGGGTCCATCGCTGGTCAGCTACAGGAGGACGCCAAGTGGCACTTCGGCGCCCACTGTGTGTAAAAGCAGTGCTACTAAAAACAACTTGTGCTACGCACACACTTGCAGCGGATGCTCACAGTTGGCATTCCGTTCAGGGTTGAACCCATAATTACCAAACAACTGAGCTTCTGAAGAGCTCAGACGCCCTACTTGTGCGTTCATATCCCCTGCAAGTACTATAATATTAGAGAGAAGATAGAGGTCGCGATATGTCAACATTTCCATTGTTCTTATCAGTCGCAAACACAATACGATCAGAGACACATAAGGGGTTATACACATGGATAAAAAGCGGAACTACCTATCAAACTGTCACAGTCAAGACCATGGCAACCGAATTGATTGCCTCAAGAGTTTCTGTGCACATAACACAGTTTGATGAGCCTTAATTAACAACGCCTCACTAATTTCTGGCATTATCGGGTTTTTGTTACGTAATGACACTTTGAACGCTGTCTCGGGGTTCACGTGATGACGGGTGGTCATTAGGTGCTTGGTGATAGACGATGCAGGGCTCCGATTGATTCTCAGGTTCGTCCCACCGCGACTCGCCAAGACATTGTCTAAGAACAGGTTGCCGATAAACAACGCCAATCTGAACAGGATCACGTCGGCGCATATCGACTCCTCTCTGGAACAAAAGCAGTAATTTCTCGAGAAGCAGAGACAAATCGCTTGCCTACTCAATGAGTTACCGTTGGTTTGTCGATTAAAATTTGAGCCCTTTTCTGCTGAAGTTGTTCGTCGCACAAGAGCAAAAGCAGTGCGCGGTCTGCAAGGTCCTCTTGCTAGAGTCACCAATGCTTCCTTTCCTACTGATTGCTTGAAGCACGTATACAATTTGTCCTCTGCTCAGTTCAAACGCAGTCAACTGGAAGTTCTCACGCTTGGAATGAAATACCGACTGCCGCCAAAAGCGCTAGACTAGATCACCACGCAGGCGCATTTTGAGTATCTGAATTAACAACCCAGTGCCCTCACGCCAAGATCGACAGCGAAATTGGTACATATCACGAACCAGTTTCTGTGTACGCCGATAAGTCAGAGGTGCTGTCTACAATCTGAACACTATACGGCGATCAAGGAGTTGAAACAAATGAAGCACGTAATGTTCCTGCAGCCGGCTAAGGGAGCGGGTATTGTAGTAATGGACAGGCCTGACTACATTTCGAAGATGGCGTCCATTCTGGGAGACACTCGGAAGTTCCAGCTAGATAATACATCGGAAAACAACATCCTGCTGGAGAAGCAGGTGGCAAGTAAGCTCCAGATCCTCCTGCTACATGGTTACATCAACGCAGCACAGTACAGGCACTTAAAACCGCCCGGCACACAGGCACCTAGAACGCGAGGCGCACCCAAGTTACACAAAGCAGGATTTCCGCTACGTCCGCTTATGTGCATGAACAATTCACTTTATCACAAGGTCGCGCGGTGGCTGGCCAAACTATTAGATCCAGTGCGTAAACTCCTCGCTACGTATTGCCTGGAAGACTCCTTTGAACTGGCTGAGACACTGCAACAACTGTCACTGAGTGCAGAGCTTATGTACTCAATAGATGTGGACTCCTTATTCACCAGTGTGCCTTTACGTGAGACGGTTGATAACTTATGTGATTTTAACCTGAGTCAAAATATGTCTGTTGGCCTGCCAGTGGAGTAATTAAAGGATATGATTCTATTGTGCACCGAGAACATACGGTTTGCATTTGAGGGGACCGCATACAAACAGATCGACGGGGTCGCTGTGGGCAGCCCGCTGGGACCAGTTATAGCCGACATCATCCTCGGCCTGATAGAAAGACAACTTGCTGAGACCACTGGTGAAGCGAAATTGTACAGACGATATGTACATGACCTTATAGTCTTCACCAGCGGAGAACATTTTAATCGGCTGCTGACCATCCTAAATTCGATCCACCTTAATCTATCGGTATCCCATGAAGTGGAACAGCACCAAAGCCTGGCATTCTTGGATATACTCATTAGGAGACAGGCTGAAGATACGTTACAGCGCACTGTTCACCGCAAATCGACTTGGACTGGACAGTACCTTCATTTTTCAAGCCTCGCCCCGATCGCATACAAACGCGGGTTAGTGAAAACGCTCGTCTCCCGGACTAGACGCATTTGCGGCTCCGAAACGTTACAAGCCAAAGAAGAAGTTCTACGCAAGACCTTAATTTCTAATGGATATTTTGAGAAGTTTATTCAGGTATATAGCAGACCTCCCAGCCTGAAAACACCGGTGTTGACAGCTGAAAAAAGAATGTTTATCTGTTCTTGCCGTTCAAGGGCGACCATGTGGCAAATTACATCGAACAGAAGTTCCGGTCCGCCCTAACGCGAACCTACACGACAGCCAAGTTGCGACTCAGGCATACCACGCGAGCACTTGTTCTTCATGACCGCCAGAGCATCTCGTCGGTTAGTTGGGCCTCTCACGCTGTTTATCAGTTAACCTGCGGTTGCGATGACATTTACATAGGCAGAACAAACCGTCAGTTAGCTCAGAGGGTAGCTGGACACTTGCCAAAGTGGTTGGGACGAGCGATTACGCAACAACATAGGACGAATCTGACAATCAATGGGAACCCTGCATCGTCTATCACCAAGCACCTCATGACAACCCGCCATCACGTGAACCCCGAGACAGCGTTCAAAGTGTCAGTACGTAAAAAACCCCGATAATGCTAGCAATTAGTGACGCGTCGTTAATTAAGGCTTATCATCCTGTGCTATGTGCACAGAAACTCTTGAGGCAATCAATTCGGTTGCCATGGTCTTGACTGTGACATTTTGATTGGTGATGCCCCTTTTCTCCATGTATATAATCCATTATGTGTTTCTGATCGTATTGTGTTTGTGACTGATGAGAACATTGGAAATGTTGATATATCGCAACCTCTGTCTTCCCTCTGCCTTAAAGAAATGGCTGAAGGGGACCCGCAGCTTTACTTGTTTTACTATAAGTAGTAGCGCATTCAGTTCGTCATAGAATGTGTCCTCTACAGCATTAAATCTGCAGCCAGTGGGAGCATAAGCGGAAAGCACAATCAAACAACGTTTTGCAATACTTCGTGATTCCGTCTTAGCTAATGTAGACAAATGGGTTGCACATAAACGGCTGTTCACCGGAATCCAATCGGCCAACGGTGGCTCTGCCTTGCAGATTAGAATGATGCCTACACCAGCTTGACCCGTGAGTGCTGCAGCGGCGTCTCCGAATGCGTGCAACCAATTACGAGAGGATAAACTGGGTGCACTACTCGTCCGCCACGTTCGCCTCCGCAACTTGACTGACGAGAAGTTTTAGCCTGAATCGGGTAATCACATGGTCCACACATCTCAGTACGACAAACAGGTACCGAATCCGAGTTCCCTCCTGTATCATTTTACCTGAACATTTCTTCGCAGCAGCTGCGAAACCTCCTCCACTTCTGTGATACAAGCGTCCGATGACGCTGCCGTATGTCATACAAACCGCGCCTTGTTAAGCGAATGTTATATTGAAGACGCACAAACGCAAGCATCTCCTGCGTCCGAGGAAACGTCCTCATTGGGTTAAG